>CM028349.1:35825311-36425311 GCA_016618105.1 Dendrobium huoshanense
GACATTTTAAATGCATAAATTCGTGCTAAAATAGGCATACAGTTATAGGTAATTGCGATTCAATGGATGATTTGAAACTTAAGAAACTATAGAGATGTCAAACATAATTTGTGATAAACCTAAAACTAACAAATGGATATGATTTTCTAATTATTTATGTACATTGGGGCTAAAAGAGATGAATCAATTTATGAAATAGATATGAATAAAACCTAACCTACAATGGTCGGTGTCTGAAAGTACCTCGAATTTAATAGTTGTTCATTTGCTAGCATAGTGCTCGAGTTTATCCTCGAGTGATTTATGTTTTATATAGTTATTTAAGAGCAAAGAAGAGTTGAGGTAAATGTTGGACACAATCCGCTTAATTCGTTTGAGATAGCTTTCTTACTATTTTTTACAGTAACTTTTTGGTGCAAATTTTTTTAAAGCAACGATAAAGTTAGTGGCAGAAAATTGTCACAAACAAAGCCTAAGAAATGTCTTCTCTCTTTGTTTTGAAAAAGAACTTTCATGCTAAGTATATCATAAGTAAGAGCGAGTTTGAGCAAGCTTAAGTCTTCATTTGGGACGGCTTTTTTATTACTTATCAAAACTTAAAATTTATTACTAAAACTTTATTTTAAAAAATAATAAAAGAACCGACTAAACTTGAAAAAAAAATCAACTTCTATATTATAGAATATTAACAAAGGGGATCGCTAGCAGTCATGTCACTTCATGAAGGCACTTAGTCAATAAACAGATATGAGAAAGCTACAGAAACCAACACTTTGATTTTATTAATAGACAGAAGAACCTTTCCACCTCCACGGCCAGCTCACAAGTTGCTAGAAGGGACTAATTCTCTGGTTGTGATTGAAGAAAGAAGATCCACAAAAATAAAAAATAATGAGAAATTTTTTTTATTAAATGTCATAAACTTTATTATTAATAAGTCATAAAAAAAGTTCTTTTTAATCAAAACGGAGTAACGTGTTAGGTTCTAGTCATTCGGGTTGCTGGGTTGAGCTCGGATTGATGTTTTTGACTGGTTTATTAAATAGATTAGTTTGAGTTGATTGTATTATGGTCAGATGACAGCCCGACCCGTCGATCCATTTTGACACTCATAATTCCGCAAAGAGAAGCATAGTTATGAAAATAACTGTGGATTGATTTATTTAAATAATTGTATATATCAAAATAATGTTGAATGGGATAGTAAGTAATATATAAATTGATTTCTTAAGATATTATTAATTTTTAAATATAAATTTAAAATAAATGATTCTTTCAAAATTTAGAAGATTGTTAAAATTTTAATTTTTTAATATAAAAAATGTTTAAAATAAACTATATTTAAGTCAAGAACAAATATAGACAAAAAAATCAAGTTATATATGATGACTTAAATCCTTATTTATATTGATCAATATCCTTTCCTCTATTATAATATGAGATTTGGTTTACTCATACCCCTTTTTTTTTCTTAGAAGCCTATCAAGAATCTATTCTTATCAGTCTTGGTGATCACTCATCAGTCTCTTATGGGTTGAGATGTTATAAGACTTTCATCTTTCTATTAGTTCATCCATCAAATATTGATCTTTTTTTTTAAAAAAAAGGTCAAATTATGAAATAAATTGTAACAACTAGATAAAGTATACAAAGTATTACTCACTTTGTCTTGCCAATCTCTTATTATGTTGAATCTCATGATATAGACAAAAAAATCAAGTTATATCATGTAGCTTTCCGGCAGAAAAGTTGCACCATAAGTACTGGCGGATAATCCACCGCCTTGATCCGCCGGTCTACTATCGACGGATGGAATTAACTGCGTAAAAGATTTGCCATAAACATCAAATTCATTTCGTTGTATTGTAATGCCAGCTGATTTCGGCGGATCGAAAATTGGTAGCATAAAATTTAGTGATGAGTGAGAGAGAGAGTCATCTTCTATGGATAAAAAAACTTTATTTACATATCAAGAAAAGAGGGCTTCAAGTGGCATTCAGGTGAGAGAAAATGACAAAGAGTAGGATAAAGCACAAGGAGATGCTTGAAACTCTGCTTTTTATAGATTATTTTTGGGAAAGAAATAGAAAGGAGATAGTGGTTATTTATCAATGAGGGTGTAGACTGATATTTTTTATATTGTTTAAAAAATGAGTGATGAGTGATTACATAAGAAATATTATATATTAAATATATAATCAAATAGCGTTCACGTATTACATTAAGCAAATCTCTCATGTCTCTTTCAAAAGAAATTTTTTTGTTGATAGACTCCGACCTCATTTATTTGCTAGTAAATAATATTAAATATATATTACTGCTATTATTTCCTACGTGTGATTAGCTGTGTGGCTTACGTGTACTCTTGTTCTTGTTTCTTGTATAGCCGTTGGACGAAATTTTATTAGGTCCGGACACCTGATGTAACTCTACATCCGGACGCCAATAAAATGTCGCAACGTGCTCTTACTCTTTACCGTGCGGCCCGACGACCCAACTCGGACCAGAACCAAATATTGCTATGTATTAGCTGATTTGTACAGACCAAGATATTGCTAGGTTTTGCTCGGTAACGAGAAATATCATTCTGTCAAGACCAATACCTAGCAATACCGAGCAATACCCCGGTTTGGCTAGGTATTGCTCGGTATTGGTCTTTGTTGCGTCCAGGAGTATTCGCGGCGGTAGAGAAATATAAATTTTATCGTCTTAGCATTGTACGAAAATCCGGCACGCAATCAGATAAGAGAGAGCGTCTAGCATTTATAAGACACCAAGATTTTTACGTGGAAAACCCCTGAAAAGGGGGAAAAACCACGAGGCCTAGCCCAGTTTGAATGAATCCACTAGTATTGCAGTCGATTACAAATGAGGCCCTTCCTTGGTGGAAGGTCTTAGCTTGATGTACATCTTATGGAGTACATTACATGATGTAAATACAAAGAATCACTATTGGCATGTTCACTTTGTTAGAAGGACTGCAGTCGGCGGGCGACGTAGGTCATGAGGACCGTAGTTAGCTGGCGACGGAGGACTGTAGTCGGCGAACGACGTAAGTCAGGAGGACCGTAGTCGGCGGGCGACGGAGGTCGAAAAGACTGTAGTCGGCGGGCGACATAAGTCAGGAGGACCGTATTCAACGGGCGATGGATGTCGGAAAGACTGTAGTCGGCGGGCGACGTAAGTCAGGAGGACCGTAGTCGGCGGGCGACGGAGGTCGAAAAGACTGTAGTCGGCGGGCGACATAAGTTAGGAGGACCGTATTCGCCTGGCGACAGAGGTCGGAAGGACTGTAGTCTGACAACGAAGATCAGTAGCACAGCGTCAGGTAGAAGCCCAGTAATGGAAAGAAATCCATCTTCGCGTAGACGTCTAGTGAAGTCCAATAACCGGTAGAAGTCCAGCGTCGGGTAGAAACTTAGCGAAGAGTGAAGATTCGACGTCGGGTAGAAGTCCGACGTCTGTTGTTGACAAAGGAGAACTCCGACTTCTCTTGGGCGGAGTTTCAGCGTCAGAAGGGAACTCCGTTGCAAATTGGGAAGAATTTCAGCATCACGTGAAAGTTGTACAAATTCCCGGCGTTTCCTGAAAATCCGGCAGAGTTCCGACGTCTTTAGGCGGCAGGAAGAGCTCCGGCGGTGGTCGAGGAGGTGAGGAATCTCCTTTTCCCCTTTCTCCTCTTCTTCTTCTCTCTCTTCCCCCCCCCCCCCCCCCCCCCCCCCCCCCCCCCCCCCCTTGGTGTAGAATGAGGGCTCTATTTATAGTTTTTCTGGAGTGGCATAGTCCGTAAATAGGTGTGAGATCAAGGGCGAATTGGGAGTGGTTTGAATGGACGGCCGATATCGAATCCTTTGATCATGCACCGTTCGTTGGTCATTTGAAGGCCTTAATGATGTCGGAATTCAATGATCTTGGGCTCGTTGGATTCGTCTCGTCGATCCGTTCGATTCGAGTATAAGCTCGTCAAAATCAGAGACCGTTTGGTAACTCAAATTGCGGTTTGAACCTTCCAACAGCGCTTTGAACCCTTGATTCGGACTCATTTGGGCTCGGATTGGGTTGATCTTGGTGTCGTTGGGTTCGTATTTCCGAGACGCTCAGTTTGACTATAAGCTCGCTGAAATCGGAATTCATATGCTCCCGAAATTAATTTTTGAAGTTTCCAACTAGTTTTTGCCTCGAGATTCGTGCCCGATCAAGATAATTTTGAGATGACGTATCAGTCTTGATAGAGTAGTATTTCTCGTTATTGTCAAGCAATACCTAACAATACCAAACAAAAACTAGCAATACACGAACATAGCAATATCGGATTTTCATTCCAGGTCATGTCGTCGGGCTGCGCGGTAAAGAGTAAGAGCAAGTGGAGACATTTTATTGACATCCGTATGTAGAGCTACGTCAGGTGTCCAAACCAAATAAAAATTTGTAGCGGACCTCTCTATATCTATTTATATCCCGATTACACCTTACCTTTATTATAGATAACATTGGAGCATTTTTTTAGCCTCTAGTTTCTATTTTCTGTTTTGTCTGTTCACTATTATTCACAAATAAAATTAGACTTAGGCTTCGTTTGGGACGGTTTTTTTATTGTTTCTTAAAGCGAATTTTCTTGTACAAAAATTAGAAAACCGTTTTAAGAAGCAGTAAAAAAGCCGTCCCAAATGAAGCCTTAGATTCATTTCGGACCTTACTCCCCTTTATTGTCAATGTTTATTTACACCTAATTCTTTTACTTTCTTTTCATGTTATATTCTACTAATTTAATAGCATGATCATCCATTTTCCCCTCAATAAAATTGTTGAAAGATAAAACTAATAGAAAACCTCTAAAATTTATAGAGCGCTAGGCTTGCATTGTTGTTGGGATTTTACATTTCTTGCTTTTCCTAAAAGTTACATTATAAAATATGTATTTTTTTTTTTCAACCAAATTCCATATTGGGTAGTATCGAAGCTCTTCAACTAAGTTTCTTCATCATTTTATAAAATGAATTTTTATATTTCAAGAAACCAAATAGGCCCTTAAAAATAAAGCCCACATGCATTTACAAAATTTATAACAATGCAATAATTGCAATTTGAGGTTTGGAAGTTCAGTGCCCTTTTGTTGAATTAGTTATAAGATCTTATATAGGGCTGTCAAAATCGGGTCACGGGTCAGGTTTGGGTTCAACCCGAAATTGACCAGACACTGTTCGACCCGACCCAAACCCGACTCATTTTTGCAAACGGGTCGGTTTTCCGAACTCGAACCCGACCCGCTCCGGGTATATTTTACTATTTTTTTATCTAATTAAATTTATTTAAATCTAAATCAAATTAAGATAATATTTACTTCAATCAATTTAAAATAAATCAAGCTTAATTTAATTTGGGCAACAATGTTTATTATTTTTTTTTTCATAAAAATCTTTTAGAACCCTTCGGGTTGATTTCGGATTTCCGGGTCAACACGAACCCGACACGGTTTTATAAACAGGTCGAAATCCCTAACCCGAACCAGAACCTTGAGCCGAATTCGAAATTTTCGGGTTGGATTCGGGTCTGGTTTTCAGATCGGGTCAAATATTGACACCCCTAATCTTATACAAGATATAGTCTTTGCAAGAAATAACAAACAAGCAAACATTTATATCAATCAAATCAAACTAGTACATAACCATTTGTTTATCAAATAATCAGCTCCAGAACCTATAGCTTTGTCTTGAACATTGTAACATGTTTGAGCCTGTGAATTATATCTACAACAGAGCCAGCAGCAGCCAAGACAGAGACAAGAAGGGCAATAGCACTCAGGAAGCTAAGCACCACCCATTGCCATTGCCCCCTCCTGATCTTGGCCTGAGACATATACATTGACACAGGAAAATGAACTGTGAGGGGCCAGAAGGCAATTGCACCAAGCAATCCTACAACTGCATTGAAGAAAGGGAGCATCATGGCTGTCAATATTGTCAGCACGACGAAGGCCGAACGAAGGATCAACTTGCATAAGGTGAAGTGGAAAGCTCGAGGCTTGCAGAATGGGAGTGGCAATATGTACACTTTGTGGAAGAAGGCTGACTCTGGCCATTTTTTTGAGAGGTAATTTTCATATTTTGCATATATAGGCTGCCCATACACCTACAAAAGTAAAACTATGAATGTTTAATGGATTGGCATTCACAATGAAATGTGAAGCTGGAAAAATACAGAGAAATAGGTTGAATCTGTGAGATGCAAAGATTTAATAGCTTTAGAAGCCATATCCTATTTTCATGAAGAAAGGCTTAGTTCCAAAGGTTATGCTAAAAATGATGGTCATGAATGATAAACTAGTTCAGATAAAAAACTAATTTTTCTTGGAAAATATCACAAGAATTTCAAATGAATTGCAGAAATCTTACCTGGAATGCTCCAATTAAGTGAACAATCACTGCAACATTGGCAATATCAACAAGCCAAAATGGCTCATAAAACCCTGTAAGAATATTGCCAGGTGCTTTGTTTCCAAATGCAGCATATCCAATACAACCTACTGATACATAGAAGATTGTTGTGACGCCAATCCCATGAAGAGAAGCCCTCTTCATTGTCTTGTTCTCTGGAGGTGGAGCTTTGATTGTATCCTGCACACATTTATGTCAAAAAGAAAAAAAGGAGATTGATACATTTCATCAAAAACCTATTTATTTACAAAACTAATATGTTAGACCATACCATATTTAGTGGTGTTATTGTAAATTATTGTAGTTATGTGTTGATTTTGCAAAATATATCCATTATAAAAATACAGAGAAGTAGAAGGCAATTTAGTCATACCTGTATTTCTATCAAAAGCATGGAGTAGGTGTACGCAAATGCAATATTTCCAAGAGCTTGGAAAGCATACCAAACCTTGGTGGACAGAGACACAGTGCCACCAATTTTAGCTCCCAGAATAGTCCCTTGAAAGGTGTGGTTGGAAGCTAATTTGAATATGCACAAGAAGAGTGAAATAAAAGAGTAGGCAAAGGACATTGCAGCTGCAATCAATGATATTATTGTGATCTTCTCCAAGTTTGGGAATTGTGATAGGACCAATTCAACTATTCCAAACAATATAAGATATAAGTTTCCTGATGTGTTGCAGTGAGCATTGCGACCTTTGTAGTGGAAGCAATTTGATCTATCAATTGCCCTATTTTATGAACAAAAAAGGTGAAATCATCACTGATGTGTAGAATTATAGCTAAAAAAATAGAAAATTGTTCTTCTTCAACCCTGAACATTAATGAACTTACATCATGCTTGTTGCGGCAGTGATGACATAGCCAACCATAGTTCCCCATAGCAGCGCATATTGAGCAATGGCACAGAGGAAGACATTACGAGGTCCTATATTTAGAAGCAAGCATTTAGAAAGTGGTTTGAGCTATGTTTTAGGAAATTTATCAAATTGAATTTTAGGGATGTTTGCTTAATTGAAACTTCTCATATTTACGGAGAAAGATAAATGATAAAAATAGAAACTCAAAGCTAAGGGTGACACGACACGAAATCCGGACTCAAACCCGATCCGAAAATTTCGGGTTAGACCTGACCCGATTTCAAAATGGGTCGGGTTCGGATTTCCAGTTGACCCGCGCGCCCGCTCGAGCCTGCTCGCACCCGCTCGCGTTGTGCCTGAAGCTTACTGCGGCTGCCCACGCCTGCCAGCGCGCACCCGAGGCAGCCCGCTTGCGCCGGTGCATGCGCCAGAGCCTGCCCGCCGTCCGCCATCTTGATATCCCACCATGGCCGTCCTCTAGTTAATCGTGTCGGGTCAGGTCAAACCAGTAACACGACGGGTCGGGTCCGGGTCTCGATTTCCGACCCGTTTACATAACCGGGTCGTGTTAGGGTCGACCTGTTTGAACTGGGATAAGTTCCGGGTTCGACCCGAACCCGACCTGAAACCCGATTTTGACACCCCTACTCAAAGCCAACCATTTTGTTCTAAATAAATGCTTAACCTTTGTTCAAAAACATGTTTCAATCACTTCCAAACACTTCTTTTACAAATATTAATATATATGAGCTTATCCCATTTAGGTTTTTCATCTACACTCTTTTTAGGTTTTTTCTATTAAACTTTTTCTTATTGGCAAATATGTGAAGGGAAAATTACCTAAGCATGAACTAACTACATCCATGTAAGTATGATTTCTCTTCCCATGAATAGGATCAGGAGTTCTGTAGCAATCGCTGAGTAAATTTGCAGTGTAGTAAGTGACGATTGCACAAGCAAGAAGGGTGAAGGGGCCAAGTATCCATCCCATTTGAGCTACACTCCATGGCAAAGCAAGAACACCAGAGCCTATTATAGCTGTAATCGCATGTGCTGTTGCAGTCCATACAGTTCCTGAAGAAGAGTTTTGTAGACAATTAATTATCTTCTCTTTTTTTGCATATAAGATAAGATTAATTCTGTTGCTAAAGTTGCAAAAAAAAAAAGTTTAAATTTATGATTAATTAGAGATAATTAGGTATTATTCTAATTTTTTAAAATTTTAAAAATAATAATTTTAATTTCACATTTAAAATGAAAAAATCAGAATAACAAAAATATATTTTATATAAAAAGCCAAATTAGCCCTTAGAGCATTGAAAACTATTACTATAAGAAAAAAAAGTTGGTTAAGGTAAAGCTATTTCTGTAATAAAAAAAGTTGATACTGTATTTCCAATCAAAATGCTTTACATATTTACAAAAATAAAAATAAATAACAAAAACTGCAAAATTGCAACCATAATTTTCTAATGAATGCAAAGGCTTAATTGCTGGATTCTAGCTAAGACTTATTAATTGACAATAAAAACAAGTAAATTTGTTATATTTCATAGTAATTTTGTAATTATTAAAAAATAAACAATGAATTTAAATTATAAAAATAAATTAAATTTCACACAATAAAATGAAAATTAAACAATCACTACAACTTTTTTTTTTCTTTTTTTTGCCAAAAAGCTAACATGAAACCCTCAATTAAGAGAAATAATTGGAAGAACAAAAGTTAAACAATAAAAAGGGATGAGACCACTTCAAGTTGTAAGGAAAAAGAGTCAATAAAACTACTTATGATCTTTGTTAAAGTGGAATCCATTCAGCAAATCCCACCAGAGGCAGATCACATTCACTCCACTTTGATGCCTTCCCAACTTCTTCCACTTTGATGGAAGGCCATCAAGCACATTATAATAAAGGAAAAACATTTAATGTTTTGGATGGATAAATTTTAAAAATAGTGAAAATTAATACAATAACAATAACTTCTAGTCTTTATCCTACTACGTGAGGTCTGCTATATGAATCTTTTTTATCTATTGTGTCCTATTAAAAGTTAAATACTCATTTAAATCTAATAAAAAGTTCATTTTTAATACTTTCTCACCAAATCTTTTAGTTTTTTCTCTAACTTTCTTAAAATAGGCCAGTTCTAATACATTTAAGTTTCGCTTGGGGCTGCTTCTTATTGCTTCTTAAAGCAGTTTTTAGTTCAAAAATTAAAGTTTTTGTACTAAAAACTTATTTTAAGAAGCAGAAAGAAAGTCATCCCAAACGAAGCTTTAATCTCCTAAGTGAGTCATCAAAAGACCGATGTTTTATGTGACCAAACCATCTAAGGAGACTCTCCTTAATCTTATCTAACATTAGAGTTACTCCAACATTTTCACTTAAAAAAATGAAAATCAATAACAAAATATATCATTTAAATTTTTCTTATAAATTGTATTCTCCTTAATAAATGAGTCTCAAATACTTTCAATATTTTGGATGATAATTAAAAAATATATCCTTAACGATAAAGCTAATTATTCAGGTATAATTACTTAGAAAAAAAAAAAAGGAGAGAAGTTATAAACTAGTCCATAATACTATTTTTATTTTATTTAAAGGTATTTTAATTTTAAATATTTTTTTATCATTTTAATTTTGATTATATATATATATATATATATATATATATATATATATATATATATATATATATATATATATATATATATATATATAAATATATATAATTTATTTAATTATTTTTAACTAAAGCATGCATGCCTCATGCTATGGAACTTTTATTTTATCCAGTGAACGTACGCTCCTCTACGTTCGGTTTTAGACCAAAATAGCGCAATACCGAGTACCGAGTTGTACGTTCACTGGATGTAATAAAAGTTCCATGCTATGAGAGTTAGGAGGCTAGCCTTTATTCTAAAAAATATCACTAAAAGTTGCTCTACATGAGCCACCTTTGTAGCATTTGGTGATATTGTGATTTTAAAAAAAAAATTTATTTTCTTAGTGAAAGGCATAAAATAATGATTATATTATATTATTATGATTCAAATATCATAACTTTTAAATCAAGATTTAATCTCTTTTTTACCAATTTAAATATTTATTAAAACTCATAAAATAAAAATATAACAAAAAATACCTTTAAAGTTTTATAAAGTTGATAAAGATTTCAAATGAGAGAAGGCAAAAAGATCGATAGTATATATAGAAGGCATGAATTTTTATAATATAAATAATTATAGAAAAATTAAGAATAAAATTTTAATATTATGCATAATTAATCAAAATTATACTCAAATTTAAATGGCTGATAACCATCTCTAACTCTTTCCTAGTTCCACAAAATGATCATTAGAATAAATGAAATTTCCAAAACAATTTTAAGTAACTAATATATGATTAATGATGATGACTCTTAATTAGTGAAAATTAGGAGTGGCAGATATAGAGAGATTGCTTGTAATTAGCATTAGCAAGCTTAGCTTAAATATTAATGATAAGTTGAACTCTTTGATTATTTGCAATGTTTTTGTTGCAAATATATCTGCATATGCTGAAATTAAGCACACTATATATTCAAAGAAGAGTGTTTGCTGAAAATAAACCTGTCCGAGTGTGGCCATCATCCTCTGCAAACCCCATGCTTTCTTTCCCCTCCACTGATCTTTCACTCCAACTCTCAGTCATCTCTGCTTCAGGGAAGAACTCTCTCTCTCTCTCTCTCTCTCTCTCTCTCTCTCTCTCTCTCTCTCTCTCTCTCTCTCTCTTCAGTATCTCTCTCTCTCTCTTTCTTGTTTCTTCTTGGTCACTTAGCCAGCAATATATAAAAGATTAGTGAATGGATGATTCTCCATCATTTAAGAATAATTTCTTTTTGATGAGCTTGCCTTATTAGCTTATTATTATTTATCTTGGGATCATGAGTCATGTTATTTCTCCTTTCACTTTAATTTGTGGTGCATAAGCATTTAGAAATTTGAAATGCAATAATTATCTCTTTTATAATTGTTGCGGGCTAGAATATACGATGTGATAAAGTTATAATTCTACGTCTTAGCGTTGCACATATATCCAGCATACACACAGAGAGCACAATATTTTTTATGTGGAAAATCTGGGAAAGGGAAAAAACCACTGGGGCCTAGCCCAGTTGAAATGATTCAACTAGAATTTGAGCAAAGTACAATGGTCTGACTCGTCCTTGAAGATGACCATATTACATATGTCAACTGAAAGTTTCACAAAAGTCCACTGTTACTCCAACGTCAGGTGGTTGTTCGACAACACTTCGATGTCAGGCAATGGTCCGGCAATGACACTTCAGCGTCAGGGGACACTCCAGCTTCGGGTGGAACTTCGACGTCCTTTGATGGTCTGGTGGTGATTCGACAGAACTCTGGCATCCCTTGGCGGTCCGGCGGTGGTGCAGTAGAACTCCAGCATCCCTTGGTGATTTGGCGGTGGTGCGGTAGAACCTGGTGATGGTGCGACAGAACTTCGATGGTGGTGCGGCATAACTTCGGCAGTGGTGCGGCAAAATTCTGGCGGTGGTCGAAGAGGAGCTAGGCGGCTGGAGCTTTCTTCCTTCTCTTCCTTCTTCTCTCTTGTGGATTCTTCTCGTCGAGCCGCTCGATTTGAATATAAGCATGTCATGATTGGAGACCGGTTGACAGTTTAAATTGTTGTTTGATACTTCCAAAAGTGCTTTGAGTCTTTGATTTGGACTCATTTGGGCTCATATTGGGTCAATTTTGTTGTCGTTGGGTTCGTGTATACCAGACGCTCAATTGACTGTAAGTTTGCATAAATCAGAGTTCGGATTGCCTCAATTTTAATTTTTGAAGCTTCCAACTTAATTTTGCCTCAAGATTTTTTCTCTATTAAGAAAATTTTTTTAATGATGTATTAATAATAAGATTATATATTAATTTTAGTTGGTATTAATAAAAAAAAAGAGATAAAGCATCCCATTTAAACACAACTTTTATATAAAGTATGAGTATTATTGGGAAGATGTGACTAAAGTTTTTACCATGATTATAAAAAGAGATTAACTTTAATTAGTTGTATTGATTTAATGATAATAAATTTTAATGATGTAATATATTGATTGTTTAATCAAACGTTATATATAATTTTATTAGTAGTAATCATGATGATTTAAAAATTATATACATATATTATCTTTGAAATTGTATATATGATTTAGTATTATACATATATTGATCGTATAATAATATTGAAATTGACTTATGTTAAGAGTGTAGATGATGCATGCATATACGGTAGCATGCAAAGAAATAGAGGAAATTTTGATCTAGTTTAAGTAGAATGCATTAAGGATGAAGATAAAAAATCATTTTTCTTATAAAAGCATATTCAAAATAGGCGGATGAGATATTTTAATAAGTTTTTTAATAAAAATTGTGAGAATACGATTGACTTTAATAATCATAACACTCAAAATAAAAACAAAGATATTTATTTTTATCATCGTGTTAATAAAATCGAAGTTGGAGAGATTAAAAAAAATTGAAGTGTGAAAAAGCAATGAGGCCTCAATAGAAATAAAACAATACTTAGGAGAACAAAGAAATTATTAGCTTAATTTTTTAATATTATTTTAAAGACTACAAAGATGATAGATGAGTGGATGAGTGTATTGGTTCATACATTTAAGAATAAAGGTGACGAGTAAGAGTGTGTGAATTATAGATGAATTAAGTTAAGGAATTATACATTAAAATTATGGGAGAGAATAACTGAGAATAGGTTATGACGTGATATTAATGTTTCTCAAAATTAGTATGAATTTATTTCGGGTAGGTTTACTATGGAAGTTATACATTTGTTGAGAAGTTTGATGGGGAGATATATAGAGGGTAAGGAGGACATGCACATGATATTTATTGATTTAGAGAATGCATATGAAAAAGTTTCAAGAGAAGTGCTATGCGGAGTTTTAGGAAAGGAGTTAAAAAAGTTTATATTCAAGTAATTAAGAATATTCATACATGACATGTTACTTGTGTTTAAACAGAAGGTGGTTTGACCAAATATTTTTCTATTCCAATTAGATTACATCAAGGATAAGCTTTAAGCCCATATATTTTTACTTTATTCATGGATACTTGTACTAGAAATTTGCGAGTGCACACAAGTATATGCATTTTGTTGATTATATTATTCTTCTTGATAAGATTGGAGAGGGAGTTGAAGGAAAACTTGAATTATGAACATCAACTATTGTTGCGGGCTAGAATATACGCGGCGATAGAGTTTTAATTGTACGTCTTAGCTTTATACGTATATCCAGCTCACACACAGAGAACACAATATTTTTTACGTTAAAAACCCTTGAAAGGGGAAAAACCATGGGGCCTAACCCAATTGAAAATGATTCCACTAGAATTTAAGTCGGTTACAATGGGCTGACTCGCCTCTAAGGGCGATCAGATTACAAGTAACAATTGTACGATAGAAATTCGGGTGTCAGGTGATGATCTGATAGAGTTTCGGGCCTCAGTGGATGGTCTGACAGAAATCCGGGCCTTAGGTAATGATCTGGCGAAGACGAGGGCCTCGGGTGGAGGTCTGACGAAAGTGAGGGCCTCTGACGGAGGTCTGGCAAAAGTGAGGGCCTCAAGTGGTGGTTCGGCGGAGCGCAAGGCGTCAGACGGTGGTCAGGCGGAGCGTAGGGCGTCAGGCAGTGGTCCGGCAGAACACAGGGTGTCAGGCAGTGGTCTGGTAGAACACAGGGCGTCAAGTGGTGGTCTGGCGAAGCAATGACGTTAGGAGATGATCCGGCGGAACACAGGGCGTAAGGTGGTGGTCTGGATAAGCAACGACGTTAGGCAGTGGTCTGGCGGAGTACAGTGCGTCAGGTGGTGATCCGGCGAAGCACAGGGCATCAGGAGGTGATTCGGCGGAGCAACGGCGTTAGGCTGTGGTCCGGCGGAGCACAGGGCGTCATGTGGTGGTCCGGCGTTGGTGAAGCAGTGGTGGTTCAACAGAACTCCGGCGGTGGTCGAGGAGGCTAGAAAGCAAGAACGATCTCCGATTTCTCTTTTTTTTTCCTTAGGCTTAAGGGTCCTTTTTCGAGAGGAGAGGAAGATTTATTTATAGATTTTGAGAATGTCATGACCCGTAAATAGGTGGAGGATCAAGGGTAAGTTGGGAGTGGTTGGATGGACGGCCGATCTTACATCCCTTGATCATGAACCGTTTGATGGACATTTGAATGTCTTAGTGATGTCGGAATTCAGTGATCTTGGGCTTGTTGGATTCGTCTCGTCGAGCCGCTCGATTCGACTATAAGTTTGTTATGTTTGGAAACTGTTTGGTAATCCAAATTGTGGTTTGAACCTTCGAACATTGCTTCGGGTCCTTGATTTGGACCCATTTGGGTTCGGATTGGGTCGAATTTGGTGTCGTTGGGTTTGTATTTCCGAGACGCTCAGTTTGACTATAAGTTTGCTGAAATCGGAGTTTAGATGCTCCTAATTTTAATCTCGGAAGTTTCCAACTTGATTTTGCCTTAAGATTCGTGCCCGTTCAAGATAAATTTTTTGACGATGTATCAATTATAGAGTCCAAATATTTTCATTTGAGTAGATATACAAACGAATACCAAAAGTGTAATTTTAGTACTAAAAAATTTAGTGATGGGATTGTGAAATTCAATGATCAAGTCATTAAAAGAGTGCACATTTTAAATATATCGAGTCTATTGTCCAAAATAACGGTGAAATAGATGAGGATATTATTAGTAGAATTCAAGTTGAAAAGTTGAAGCGGAGGAACCATCGAGCTTATTGCGTGATAAAAAAGCACCCTTCTGATCTATCATCAAAAAATTATCTTGATTGGACACAAATCTCAAGGCAAAAATCAAGTTGGAAACTTCAAAAATTAAATATGGGACCATATGAACTCCGATTTTAGCAAACTTACAGTACAAACCCAACGACACCAAATTCAACTCGATCCGAGCCCAACTGGGTCCAAATCGAAGACCCGAAGCACATTCGGAAGGTTCAATCCATATTTTGGATTACCAAACAGTTTCCAAATATGACATGCTTATAGTCGAATCGAGCGTCTCGACGAGTCGAATCCAACGGGCCCAAGATCGCTGAATTTCGATATCATTAAGACCTTCAAATGTCTGACGAATTGTCCATGATCAAGGGATTCAATATCAACCATCCATCCAAACCACTCCACATTTGCTATTGATCCTCCTCCTATTTACGGGTCATGTCACTCCTAGAAAACTATAAATAGCACCTCATTTTTCTTAAGAGGGGACCTAAGAAAGAAGAAGAAGAGAACAAAAAGAAGAGAAGGGAAGAAACTCCTCCTCAACCACCGTCGGGATTATGCCCGACTTCCATGGGATGCTGGAATTTTGTTCGACTTCCACGGGACGTCGGAATTCTGTCCGACTCCCACGGGATGCCAGAATTTTGCCCAACTTCCACGAGACTTCGGAGTTTCGCCCAACTTTCAAGTGACGTCTAAACTCCGCCCGATCTCCAAGTGACGCCGGAATTGTGTCTAATCTCCAAGTGACTCTGGAGTTTTGCCCGAATACCATCTAATGCCAAAGCTCTCCCCTGGACACCGACTGACGTCGGACTTCTACCCGACGCTGGACCTCCGCTCGTCACCATATTTTTACCCGACGCTGGACTTCTGTCCGTTGTCGAATTTTCGCCGGACATCTATTTCTGTCCATTGCTGGACTTCTACCTGACGTCGTCCTTCTGACCTCCGTTGTCAGACAACAGTCCTTCCGACTTCCATCGTCCACCGACTACGGTCCTTTTGACTTATGTTGTCCATCAAATACAATCCTTCCGACCAAATGAACACGTCAACAATGACACTTTGTATTCCCATCATGTACTTCATATAATGTACATCAAGCCAAGGCATTCCCCGTGAGGAAGTGCCTCATTTGTAATCGACTGCAAATAATAGTGAATTCATTCAAACTGGGTTAGGCCTCATGGTTTTTCCCCCTTTTTAGAGTTTTCACGTAGAAATCAGTGCAAGTCTCACCACCATCTTATAAAATCTTCTCTTAAGTTTGAAGGTGTTGCATCCTATGGAATGCTCAAGTGGATGAGTGGCTTTATACTGAAGAGAGAGAATGCAAAACAAGTATATACGTAAAAAGATTTGAGTAGCTCTAATGACAGATAATATTAGAAAGAGTTGCCTTTGATTGTTTGGTATAAAACATCGACCTTCATATGATTGTTGTTCGGAGAATATGTATTAGATACAACCCATATTAACAAAGGTAGAAAAATACCTACATTGACTTGGTTAAATAATATTAGAAATGGCAATTTTTTATTAGATTTAAATGAGTTTTTGACTCTTAATAGTACACAATGGAGAAAAAGATTCATGTAGTCAGTCCCATAGTTGAATTAGGGCATGGTTATGATGTTGTTTTGGGATAAAGTAGTTTTTCAACTCAAAAATAAGAAAGTTTCTTTTTTTTGATATATTTTAGCTAATTTTCAAAATTTTCAAAGCATGCCAATCTTATTCTTTTATAAAAGGATAGCAAGACATTATATATATATAAAGACAAAACCAAGCAGGCAACCACCGATGCCACTAACTTGCAGTATAAGCACGCCTGCGACTGTATGGGTCTGGACTTGCCTATTTTTTTAGATATTTTAGAACCCCTAAGAATATTTTTTTTTTTCTAATTTGGAGACAAAATTCTGACACTTTCTAAAGAAAACCTTTACATATGACTTCCAATAATTAGAAGGGAGTAATTTGCTTCATTAATATAAAATTAGGTTCACTCTAACGTTCAAGAAGTGATCGCACCTTACGATCCTCCTAAAATTGTGATTTAAAGTTAAAATAAAAATTCAAATTCAGGAGCATTTTCAGATTTATTGACACTAACATCTGAAAATAAACGGGCAATTGATTCACAATGAAGAAAATTATTCTGATTATACATAATATTTAGATCTTAAAACTTCTAAATTTGTGATTTTTAGAGCTTTATCATATGTTACCCAAAGCTCACCATCAACAAACATTGATGGCACCACCAAACTCTGGCTATTGATCAACATTAACTCACTGCCCGCCACCATCAATTGACCCCGACCGCCTAACTAACTCCCGTCATCTCCATCACCCGACTTCAACTGTCACTTTACGCCGACGCCTGCCTTCATTGTTGCTCAATCTCTTCTCTTATTAGAAGAACAATTGAGGCATCATTTGACTTCCAACATTCTTAATAAATGGTCGTCTGATGTTTGCCAATGATCGATACCTAATGATTGTCATAACACATACCAACAACTGATTAATTTTGGATGCTCATAATTTCACATTATCTTCTATCCAAAGAAGAGAATGTCCAAGTCAACCAACATTCATTGCTTGCTTCTAACAATTCTTGTTGAATGTCATTCAAAGCCTACAAAGGATCAACATCTTACATTTTTCAACCACTAACATTCATTTTTAATCTCACATGTTCGTCAATCTCACTTCTTATATGGAGGGTGACCAACCTTATTATTGCAAGGTTTTTGACGTTCTCTATTGTCAATCATCTAATGCCTATAAATGATTGACATCTAACACTTATCTTCCTTTCTGGTAACTCAACGTTTAACCAAGTTGACAACCCATGATGATCTAGTGATATCACAATAAATAACTTTCATGATTCATATTTATAATACTGTATTATTAATTTCTCTAATTATAAGGAATGATACTTTTTGTGATCCTTAATTCAGACCAATGGTATTATTTCTAAGTTAATCTGGTTCACTTGTGAGCACGCAAAATTTACATACAATATTAAAATGACAAAGTCTTTGTTAGACCGGTCCAGCCGGTCCACTACAAAGATAGAGGCGGGCTCTTTCGTCTCTCCTGTACACGCCAACCGATCCGCTACATCCAACGGACCTGCTTAGGAAGTGTTTTTGAGAGAGTTAGGAAAGAAATTTGAATGTATGGACTATTTAGAGATTTCCTTTTGGATTGTATGCATTAAATAGTTTGTTTTCATAGGGTTAGGGCATCTTGAATTTGGCTGAATTTGAGATCTCTTAGATTTTTTTTGGGCTCTAGCAGCGTATAGAAATTTGGGAGAGATAGATCATCCTCTCGAATTGAGGATTGTCTGTATCTTGGTATTTTCCTTCCGTATATTTGATTATTGCAATAAAAACTACTATTTTTCTGATCTTCATTGGAGTTTGGAAGAGTTTTATCGCTGTTTTTTTTTTTTCAAAATTGATAGGATTTATTTGAAATCTTTAAGTGTTTCTTATCAGTCTCTCTCTCATATGTAATGAATATTCCATCACACAGCAAGCTCAACAGATACATGCTATTATACACTGTACACTCATCTCCTTAAAAAAAAAAAAAATCTAATACTGAGCTGCAATTCCCAAAAGACTAAGAAATTAAAATAAATCTCACCCTCCTCACATCTTTTTCTCATTTCCCCTTTCATCAAAACAAACAGAAAAATCAAAGTCTCCCTTCTGAAAACTCCTTCATGTGCTTGTACATCACGCAAAACTGATAACCTGTTTGCATATGGCCATCCAAAAAGAAGAAAAAATAATAACTATGTCTAAACATAATTCATTCTATAGCAACACTATATCATGCAACACATTCTAAATCGCAGATAACTTGCTTATCAGAATCCAAACCTGGGAAATGGCCAATATCATAGCCAGAAACAGCTTTAAATCCCTCATGCAAACCAACAGCAAACTCTTCCAGATGACTCCCCCCACCTTGGAAGTAATCTGCCATATGATTTCCCAATGATATTCCACTCAAAGCAGCAGCTTCCATACTTGAACCAAGTAACCAGTCACCACAAATGCCCGCACGCCCATAAGGATCAAAGATACAAGGAACACCAGGTGTGTTTATTGGCAGAGCCGCACCCCACAATTGAACTCGAGTATAAAATGGTTCGGGAAGCGATCCCTTAGGCAATCCAAGAGCAGCTCCTACACCATCAAGCATCTCTGTCTTCACCTTTTCCGCAGTGACATTAGGAATATTTTCCTGTGGAACCTTGTTTCGTTTCCCATAACTAGCTGTGCTAAAAAAGGTCCAACATTGATGGGCACCATTACTACTCTGCCGAGGAAAAAGCTTACTGGTATTATTGCACATCCATGAAACAGATTCAATATTTTTCACAAAGGCTCCTTCCAATGCATTAAAATCTCCATCAAAAGGAACAGGAAGTGGGTCTTCGAATGCTGCAAGAAGTGCCCAGATAGAACTGAGCTCGAGCTTTTTCATCTGCCTGAAGAGCTGTGGCAAACCTGAAGAAGAAAGCAGGCGGTTTGCACATTTTCCATTATGAGCAATAACAATTGCATCAAATGAACCACGGTTCTTTTCGTTCTCACTCAAGTGCCACATCCCATTACAAGGCTCGAGCTTGCTGATCCAGCAAGGTCGAGTAATCTCAACCAAGTTAGTACCTTTATGAATTGAATCTGCAAGTGGACGCATACCGTCGATGCCAATATACTTTGTAGTAGAGCTTTGGATTGGGGTAAATCGTCCACCAGCTTCAAGCTCTCCAATCGTGCCCTTCCATTCAAGAACCAATCCTTCGGAGACCCACCTATTAACCAGATTCTGAAACCTCGCGTCGCAAGCAGTAAAGAACTGAGCTGCGTGATCAAATACCAGTTTTTGCTGGGATTCGACCACTGCCCTTGTTGCCATTCGACCTCCCAAGCCATGAATTCCGGTGTCGAATACAGTAGATCGAATGCCCCTCTCCTCCAGAGTTGCGGCGCAGAGTAGGCCCGAGAGGCCACCGCCGATGATTGCAATTGAAGGGTTGTGGGAAACGGGGGTGGTGAAATATACTTGTTCCTGTGAGAAGCTCTTTTTCATAGCTGATCTCCGGGAGGTTCCATAAGAGCTCGGTTTTCTTTGATTAGGGCGTTTAATGGGGCGGGAAGGGTTCAGGGTTTCGGCATCCATGTATCGTTCCTTTGCGGCGCATACTGCGGTTAGTGTTTGGCGAAGTTTGGGGGTTTTGTGAAGGAAAGGAGGATATACGTTTAGGGATTCGAGGAGGAGGGAGAAAGCTGAACAGGCTGCGGTCATAGCCGGATTTTGAAGTAGGATTAAGCGACCGTTGCAGTGGAGCAATCGGGAGAAAACTGTATTGAGTGAAGTCTGGGAACTTGGAGTAGGGTAAAGGTTTCAGATAAATATGGTTCAATGAATGGGCCGGGCTAAACCCGAACTGAAGCCAATCCGGGCCATATCAATGTAGTGCAAGAGAGATTATTCTGCACGGACATCGGGAGAACAGTTTGGTACCGAGTGTCGGTATCGTACTCGATACTCCGTATCGATATCATACTCAATATCTCGTACGGTACACTTTTAAGGTGATGTCACACATTTTTGTTTGTCTCTGGACGACGGCGTCCAGATTCCGCACAAAATAATTTTTCAAAATTTTAAAAAGGAGCAAATTAATAATTGAAATTAGGTATAGAAGAAGAATCAAAAGGAAATTTCATTTTACTAGCTTTAAGAAACCTGAAAACTAAATCATAGTTTGTTGAAACCAAAAAATGATTTTCCGATTTCTCAAAAAATCAAATTATTAAAAATAATAATTCGTTCGGTTATTAGAAACAGGAATTTTCCGGTTTCAGTTAGAAACCCGAAAACTTTTTTCCGGTTTTTAATAACCGGAATTTAATATTTTATTTAAATGTCTTCTATTTTAATATTATATATAATAGTAAACATTCTGCAGAATTTATTTTAACATTTTATTTAAATTAAGTTAACTCTTAATTTTGGAAGAGAGAAACTTGAGTAATTTTTTATTTTAAATACTTTTTATGAATAATTACATTTTTAGGTTAATTTAAAATAAAAATTAATATAATTTAAATTTGATAATAATAAAGAATAATAACTATTTTTTGAATGGATGAGACTGAAATGGCTGTTATTGAAAGTGGATCTGATTTGGGAATTTTAGTTAATGATACTGGTGGTATTCTTAATGAGTCTGTTGTTTTATGTTCTAGGGTGGATGTTATTGACGATCCGGTGGTTTGCTTTGAACCGGCTGCTTTGGAGGGTGGTGCTGTGCCGAAAAATGTTGTTGTTAGTAACAATATATGCTCGGTTGTGGTTGGTGAGGGTGTTAAATTGCCATAGGTGGTTGTTGATTGTGTTTTGTCGCCTAATGCCATTCCTTTTATTCCCTCGGTTATGTTGGTCGGCAATGATTGTGCGGATGTGAATTTGGATTCTTTGGTGATTAGTCTGGTGCCGGAGGTGGGCGCGAATACTGTGAATGGTGGTGCAAATGATGTTGAAAATGTTGCTTATGTTGGGTTGGAGGTTGTTTCTCCGACTCTGGGTTGTGTGGAAGGGGTTTCTTCCATCAACAGTTTTGTTGAGGTTCCAGTGAAAGAGATTGATGCACAAGCGTTGGCTACCTATGTGGGTAATTCCTTTAGTTTGGAGATTCGAAAACAGGATGATTGGCTGATTGAATCGTCGGATGATGATTTTGATTCTGAAGATCTTCATTCCGACAATGATTTTTCTCTTATGCGTTCTACAACTGTTGCCACTAGGGGAAAATTTTGGGGGAGAGGACGTCGCAAACGATGAATTTTATTTTGGTGTTCTCCTCTTTGGTTCTCTCCGGATTCGTTTGGTTTAATTGGTTCGATTTGGTGTTATACGAGGATAAGGGCTATGATGTGGTCGGGGCCTGCGTCTCGATCGTTTTTGCTGGTGGCAACCGTTGGTGTGGAATTCGGGATGGCTCAGTGGGACATTATCGACACTAACTGGACGGTCCGTGCGAGAAATCGTCGACGCTGGAGGCCTTGACCGTTTGCTGAGCCCGTTGTTTTGCTTGTATTTTTTCTTTTTGGATTTTGTGGTTTATCTTTTGTTTGTTGTTTATTTTTGGCTGTATCTTCGGTTTTTTGGTTTATTAATAAATTTTGATTTAAAAAAAAACTATTTTTTGAATTAATATATCACTGAAGATTTTAATTTAAAAATTATATTGGTTTAATATATATATATTTTTAATTATTAATTATTTAACAAAAAATTAATATAAAGTATAAAAAAGATTTTTTAATGCTTCTTAAAACAGTTTTTTCTTTTTAATTTTAATTTTTTTTCCTAAAAAACTGTTTAAAAAAAAGTGATAATAAACTTGTCCCAAATACGAAGCCTAGGTTGTGAATATCTAGTAATAGTTTTAGAACTCTAATGCCTCCGCGAGTAAAGATAATAATCTCTTAATCATATTTTTATATAAATAAAAATTGTTTAAAACATGTTTAAGTCACACAATATGGATTAAGAAAACCAGATTAAAAATTAAAACCTATCATTTCTAATGAAGAAATCAAATGAGCCAGTTTGCCATTTCCTGGATCCGTTCTACACAAGCTGGATCTCGCTGCAATTTATTATAATAATCTAATGATTAATCCATCATTTAAGTCCTAATCATTTCTATGCACAGCATTTGCAGGCCCGCTAATTTTCTCCATATGTACTAATTAACTTAGTTAATTATAATATTAAAGCTTGACTCAATCTTTAATGCGCCGGTCAAAATCGCTTGAAAGATTTCGAAGTCTTAAAATTAAGCAAAAGATAATTGAAGGACTGAAAATTAAAAAAATAAAATAAAATAAAATAAAAACTATATGAACGATTGGTAGTTAAAAAGGTAAATAAGAAAATGGTAGTCCTTAAGATGATCTTTGAGATGGGAGAAAAAGGAGAACTTGATCAATTAGGAGTAAATGAGCATAATCGAGCTCGAGTCATCCTAAGCCAAATCCTGAGCTTGAATTCGAGAAGAGCTCGAGCTCGCCTAGTGGCAGTGGATGCAGGCTTCTGAGCCATCTTGCAAGACGTACTGATTTCGAGTCCTCGACCAGCTTCCTCTTTAGCCTTCCGCAACCAAGCCCGCCCCAGTGGTTTCGCCTTCTGCCTTCGACTTCCATAGTTCCGCTTTCGCACTCGAGCTACTCAACACGTAATTGAGCCGGTTATCTTCTCGAACGAACTCGGGCTCAATAATCCAATGAGCTCAAAATTGTGCTCGAGCTCTAGCTTGACACTCGATAAACTCGGCTCACAAGCTAGTTAACGAGTCGAGTTCGAGCCGACTCGTTCCATATTGGAAGATTTGAAATCGTGGAGGGGTTTGGAATTAATTAGCTAAGCTTCAATATCAAATATATAAAATAATTATATTTAAAAAATATTTTAATCATAAAAATGAATTTAAGGTAATAATTGAAGTAGTATTGGCCTGAAATTTTTACACGTTTTATTTGAGGAAAATTCAAATATATTTTTCTATTTAAAAAATATTTTGATAAATTGAAATGAATTTTAGTATATATGAAGCTTTTGAAGAAACCCAATGAGGGTTCAAGAAACTTAGAAAAGAATATGAAAGAAGTATAAATTGTTATCGAAAATCTTGCTTTGATTACAGAAGCTGAGATGTATAAATAGAGAGAAGGAGAAGTAAGCCACGACTAGTACACGTGTCTAACTTCTATTCGAGATACAAATTATTTATCTATTTATTACATTCTTCTAACATTCCCCCGCAAACTAATGATCGAGTATCGATAGTCAGTTTGGATCGTAATGTTTTGAACCGAGAGGTTGATAAAGATTTTGTTAGTATATCTGCAATTTGATCTGTCGTGCTGATCGGTAGGAGCCTAATAGTATTGTGTTGAATGTGGTCGTGAATGAATCGTTGATCGATTTCGATGTGTTTGGTGCGAGCGTGGAAGACGGGATTGTTGGCCAAGGCAATGGTGGACATGTTGTCGCAAAAAATGTCGACTGGCTGATGATGGTGAATACGGAAATCAGCTAGCAGCCTTTTGATCCAAATCGTGTCCGCTGTAGCTGACGCTAGAGCGCGGTATTCAGATTCTGTGGAGGATCTTGAAACCGTTTGTTGTTTCTTCACGGTCCAAGAAATGAGTGTGTCGCCAAGAAACGTACAAAATCCTGAAGTTGATTTACGGGATATGGGATCGGACGCCCAATCGGCATCCGAGAATGTGCGTAGCTTGAGATCACTTTTGGTGATTGGCAGTCCAAAGTCGGCAGTTCCTTGTATATACCGTAACAATTTCTTGAGCATGAGCATATGTAGATTGCTTGGTTCATGCATGTGCTGAGATAGAGCGTTAACCGCATAGGAGATGTCCGGTCGCGTGATGGTTAGATATTGTAGAGAGCCTATTATTTTGCGGTAGCTTGGATCGTCTAGCCAAGGCCTGTCATGCAAGTCTGTGACAGGAGATTTTGTGAACGAAGGATTAGAGACCGAATTGCATTTTTGCAATTCGGCCATTTGGACGATAGAAACTGCTTAAGAAGATTGAGATAGAAAAAACTTATCAGTGGTGGTGTCGATTTGGATGCCGAGGAAGTGATTTGGCTGGCCGAGATCCTTCATCGTGAATTGAAGTTTCATTTGTTCAATTATTGCTTGCATGACGGTGATATTATTGCCGGTGATTAGGATATCGTCTACATATACTAGTAGGTATATTTGCAGATCTCCTTTATGCATAATCATCAACGATGGATCGGCTTGACTGTGACAGAACCCGACCTGCGTAAGATAGTTAGTGAATGTAGTGTACCATTGACGAGGTGCTTGGCGGAGTCCATAGATAGCCTTCCGAAGTCTGCAAACATGTGTTGGATTGACGGAGTCTTCAAATCCTTTTGGTTGATGCATATAGACCGTTTCTTTAATATCGCCGTGTAGAAAAGCATTGGATACATCAAGTTGATGTATTTTCCATTGGTGAAATATTGCGATTGTGAGTAAGATGCGTATTGTAGGCAGCTTAGCGACTGGACTGAACGTATCTTGATAGTCTAGTCCATACTCTTGTTGATTTCCTTGGGCTACTAATCTCGCCTTGAATCTAGCAATCGATCCATCGGAGTTGTGTTTGATCCGATATGTCCATTTGGAGCCGAGAGTGGAACCGGTTGGTGGTGGCGAGACTAGTTCCCATGTACCCTGTTTTTGTAGTGCGTAAAATTCTTCCGCCATGGCATGCCGCCATTCGGGAAACTTACTTGCTTCACTGTAACATGTGGGTGCACGAGAAGACTGTTGATTGTGAAGCAGATTTAGTCTTTGAACTGGTTTAATTGAACCAGTTTTGGCTCTCGTAATCATCTGATGGCGAGATGTAGGATGCTGTGGGTGTTGAGATGTTGTGACGTTATGAGCTGGACCGTGATCTTCGGTAGAGGCCACTGTGTCGTTATTGGCAGCTGGAATCATCGGAGTTGCGCGAGCAGGAGGAGTGGTCATTTGAGTCGTGTCACGAGACATGGAAGCGGGAATGAGCAGATTTGGATGATTAGAGTTGGACGCCGGTTGAGTGATGTTGGTCCTGTTAGTATAGGGAAAAACAAGTTCGTTGAATTTAACATTTCTAGAGATGATAACCTTATTTGTTACCAAGTTTAAACATTTGTATCCCTTCATAGTGTCTGAATAACCAATGAACAAGCAAGGTTCAGATGTTGGCGTGAGCTTGTTGCGGTTTATGGGTGAAGACAGAGGGTAACATTCGCAGCCAAATACTCGGAGATGGTCATATGACGGCGTGATGTTGAACATGCGTTGTAGAGGTGATATGTTGGCAGTAGTGATCGACGGAGTGCGATTAATGAGGTATGTAGCTGATAGAGCAGCCTCCATCCAAAATGACGTTGGTAACCCGGCTGTATGAAGCAATGTTCTAGTCATTGTGATTATATGACGATGCTTGCGTTCAGCTAATCCGTTTTGTTCAGGCGTGTACGGACACGAGGTTTGGTGCAAGATACCTGCGGTTCTTGTAAAAGATTGAAAGTTATGATTAACGAACTCACCACCGCCGTCAGTTCGTATTATTTTGAGTTTACGATTGGTTTGACGTTCAATAAAAGTGGTGAAGTTGATGAAGATGTTAGTAACTTCAGTTTTAAAGCGAATCGGAAATAACCAGACAAATCTGGAGAAGTCATCTACGAATATTACATAGTAATTGTACCCTAAGTGGGAGGGAACCGGAGAGGGTCCCCACACGTCCGAGTGAACGATTTCAAGCGGAAAGCTGGTGGTGCTTGTAGAGCGTTCAAACGGAAGTTTATGTCCCTTACAAGACAAACAGGAATTACATGGAGAATTAATAGACTGTAACTTTATAGAAGAATGAGAGGCCGATAGTTGCTGAAGAATACGCCGGTGGGGATGGCCAAGCCTTCTGTGCCAATCAACCGAGAGACCTGCGGCTGACAGGGCAGTGGGATTAGCCGGTGTTGTAGGGGAGTGGATCTTGTACATCCCGTTGTGACAAGGGCCGCTGAGGATTATTTGGTTGTTCTTGAGATCCTTAAAAACGAAACCGTTATCAAAGGTAATTGAAATGTTATTATCTCTGACAAGATTTGATATTGAAAGAAGATTATATGAGAGAGATGGAATGTGCAATAAGCGAGAGAGAAGAAGCTTACTGGACGGGGTTGGAAGGATACCCGATCCCGTGTGGGCTATGGGTATTGACCTCCCGTCCCCGATAGTGACCATATCATTACCATAGTAGGAGTTGTAATTGGTAAGATGATCGGTCGAGTTCGTCATATGCGATGAAGCTCCAGAATCAATATACCAATCGGTGCCAGAGTTTGCTTCGTTGTTTGCAAGAAGAGCATTGTTGTTCTTGGACAGTGATTGATTCGGGACGTAGTTGGCATTGAGTCGATGCCAGCATGCGTCCGCTTCATGGCCTTTCTTTTTACATATTTGACATTGAACGCTGGCTGATTGAGGAGGTTTGTTGTGCGCGGTGACTGGATTGCTTTGTCGAGTTCTGCCTCTTCGACCTCGACCTCTGAATGAGAACAGAGCTGATTGAGGATCTTGAGCGATCGGAAATCTTTGAGCAGCTGATTTGATGTGAATTTCCTCACTTAGGAGAAGCGAGTATAGGTTGTCAAGAGTCATTGAACTTTGCATAGTGCGGATGGTGGTAGTGAATGGAAGATACGCCTGCGGCAATCCGTTGAGGATGTATAACAGCTTTGAGCCAAAGCTATAAGATTAAACATCAAAACAATCAATTGACTCCTACCTTCAAAGACTATAACAAGCTTGAATTGACCCTCTTTCAAATTTTAGACTTATCTTTAAGCCTGAAAGTAGATTGCAAGGGATCACTCAGTTGTTTTATGCTTAAGCAGTTACATATGGCATAATTCTAAATTCAATTAAAATATTAGGTGTAATAATAATGTATTTCCCACATTGATCAAGTCCAATATATATTAGACTTAGGTTTTGTTTGGGCGATAACAATTTTTTATAAAGGTGGAGGTTATAAAGCTGTTGTATAGAAAACAGCTTTTTTAAAAGTTGCTGTGGAAAGCGGGTTTGTAGTTTAAAATTTTATTTAAAGTGATGAATAAACAATGACAAAATAAAAATTAGTGGTCAAAAGAAATCCTTTAATCTCATGATTTCAGTATTCATTATGTAACTTCTTAGTAGATTACTAAGCTTAGGGTGCTTGAGCACGAATACACTTAAATTACTTGATGAATATTTAATTATTACAATAAAACTATCTTATATAGTTAGGTTTTAGTATTTGGATCATTTCATCATTTTTTTTAAATGCGAGATTTAGGCTTCATTTGAAATAGCTTTAGACCAATTTTTTTTCTTGCTTTCAATAGATTTTTGTACTAATAAACAATTTTACAAAGCAGTAAAAAAATCAGTCCTAAACAAAGCATAAGACTTCGTCTGGGATGGCTTTCTTTCTGCTTCTTAAAGCATTTATTTTTGTACTAGGAAGCTGCTTTAAGAAGCAAAAAGAAAGCCGTCCTATACTAAGTCTTAGGCTTCGTTTGTGTCTTTGTGATGGCTTTTTTACTGCTTCTTTAAGCAACTTCTAAGTTAAAAATTAAAAAATATTTTTGTAGGAAATAAGCCGTCAAAAAGCCGCCGGAAATCCGCCGGAAAGCCGCCGGAAAACTGACCGCCGGAAAGCTGCCGGAAAATTCCGCCGGTAATAAGTGATTTTTCTGTAGTGAATTATGTACTAAAAAGTTGCTTCAAGAAGCAGTAAAATAGCCATCCCAAACCTCAGAGTCCATTCAGGATTTCTATTTTGAATGCTTTTCTTTTTTAAATTGTTGTCATTCATCCCGTCTAGATTTTATTATTTTAAATTTTTTATAATGATAATATGTTTTACAATCATATGTGTCATAATGTGATAACTATAAAAAAGTTGATATTAATTTACAAAAAAAACAAAATTTCACAATAACTACTTATAAAAATATGTTAGGGTATTAATGTAATAAGTATATTATAATTAGAGTAATTACTAATTAGTTTTTTTTTCTTTAATACCTTAACATAAGATGGCGCTTATATAAGAGACGGTGATGGTGGGAGAGCCGAATAGGCAGCCATGGATCCTTTGAAGAGGAGGAGCGCAGAAGCGAGGAGAGCAAATGTGATCTACTTCCTTAACCGTAACGGCCACATAGAACACCCTCATCTCATCCGCATACACCATTTCTGCCACTCCGGCGTTCACCTTCGTGGTAAAAATCCAATCTTTCACTCCCTCCCTCTTCTGATCTCTTTCTACAACCCCCTGCTCTGTCTTCTTTACTTTCCATGGCTAACCAGAATTCGGCTTTTAGATGTGAAGAGATGGCTTTCCGAATTGAGAGGAAAAGAGATGCCAAATTCCTTCACTTGGTCCTACCAGAGGTAATCAATCCTCTCTCTCTCTCTCTCTCTGGTTTCTTTCTCTTTTTCTGGTTTGTCGCTGCGGAAAGGGAGATTGAATCGACTAACTGGAAGGAATTGAACTGATGCAGGCGATATAAAGAGGGATTCGTGTGGCAGGATTTAGTGGATGACGATCTTATCACTCCAATCTCCAACTATGAATACGTTCTTTTGGGATCTCTTCACCTCAGCGCATCTTCTTTCCCAGCAGAGGCCGCCGTCGCCGTCCCCACCACCACCACCACCGCCACTAATGCCGAATCCAAATCGGATTTCCTTCCCTTCCCGGGTAATATACTATGGTTTCTCAACGATCGGTTTCAGTATTGAATTTGATTGTAAATTTTGATATTTGGATAGAAATCTGATGAATTAAAGTAGGATGATATTACTATGTTAATAAGCGAAGAATTGAATGATAATTGATATGTATAAAATTGTCCTTATTAAAATAGCTTTCAAATATATTTTGAATATTGCAATAATAAAAACAAAATTTGTAATGATTTGTTAATTGTTTTTAATAATTTAATCGTCACTGACATACAAATTAGTTTGAAAAATTAATTTAAATATTATTTTGATAAATAATTAAAACTTCATTGACAAAAATTTCAACTTTCTATTAAAAATAACAAGTCAACATCGTAGATGATGTCAGCTAAAATCACTAAGTCTTCATTTCGAAATAATTTTCTTATTAATTTATTTTTCAGGTCTTAATCATCATTCCACCCCTAATTTTTGTCATAAATTTTTTCTACTCAATACTTTATGGTGCCGAATGTTGGCCATTAAAAGAGAAGCATAATACTAAGTTAAGTGTTGAAGAGATGAGGATGTTCAAGTGGATGAGTGTCTTTATTCTTAGAGATAGGATACGTAATAAGCATATACGTGAAAGGATTAGAGTAGCACTAGTGGAAGATATAATTTGGGAGAGTCGTCTTAGATGGTTTGGCCACATAAAATGGTGACCTTCCGAGGATTCGGTTAGAAAAATAGAGGATTAGGCTTGATATTGTTTTTGTTGTTGCATAAAATTTCTCTAAGAAGAATCTATTTTTTACCGCAACTTAAAAAAGTTATTTTTACTACAATAATCTTAAAATCACTTTCATAAATATAATCCTTCCCAAACGGACCATAAGACTTCGATCAGTTTCAAATGAAAGTTAGAAACCATCTTCTAGTTCTCAATTTGAACTCAAGATTTAATTCACTGCACCTAAATCCTTACCTGAATCTGCCGCAGAAGTGGACACTTCGCCGGAAAAGGACGAACTTTTCGTCGTCGACAGCGTCTCCACGGCCCTGAAGCCTCCGGATGAGGAACCGCTTCCTAAGGAAAAAGTGGAAGACCTAGGGAAATCCCCGGCCATAGTCGCTGGCGGCCGGAGGTATTCGTGGAGGGCGTCTTACCTCTTACGCAATTTCCTCACTTGCAGTGCGGTGGAGACGGCCGACTCCGCCGTGCTCGACACCCCACGCAGAATCATCGCAGCCGCCGCCGCCGGCGGTCACGGCGCCGACCGGGGGCCCCACGGTCAGGTGACCAAAACCGTTGGTTCCACACGGCCGATTCTGCGTCGCCATAGCTCATACGGGTGTAATAATTCAACGTGAAAAGATTGGAAGTTGTCCATTGGAATTTTATAATAAGCTCTCATAGTTTAATAAATTTTAGATGAAAGGTTTGTATCAATTTTTATTGATAAAGATATTGTAATTTATTATCAATGAAAATAGTATATATTAAATTTATATTTTAGCCCTCAATATTTACAAAATTATTATGTTTAATAATTTGTTACATATTATTATATTAGGGTTGAAAGTATAACTTCTAATTCATTTTAAGATTTAATATCATTTTCTCTCAAATTTTACCAAAGGATTAAGTAATGTGTTTGTAATTGTAAATCAATTCAACTTTGAGTTATTAAATATTTATTTATTGAGTTTATATTTATATATTACATTAAGGGTTTGTTTGATATAGTTGCAATAATTTTTAAAAGTATTTGTAAAAATCATGAGGGGAAAATAATATTTTTAAAGGCTGCAATTGATATTATAAATGTACATTTTTAAAAAAAATTGAATAGAGACTTTTTTAAAGCTAGCACAAATTAATTAGCTTTTTTGGTTGTAAAAAGTAGCTTCCAACTATCAATACTTTTGAAAAGCAAAGAGAAAATAGCAGCCAAATGAAATTTTGGTGGCGATCTGAAAAGCAACGGAAAGAAACTCGTCTCAAACAAATCCTAAGTTTATATGTATATGATGACCATTAAAGCTTCATTTAGGATGATTTTTTTATTGCTTCTTAAGAAGGTCGTCCCAAATGAAGCCTAAATGTGAAAACTATTCTAATATAAATGCAAATTTAAGTTTTTTTAAGTTCAGGTAGTCTTTCTTGGGGGCTATTTGGTTTGAAGAAAAATAGATGCAAAGTACTCCAAATGCATGAATTTTGAAAATAATGTTGTTTGGTTTGAAGTAAAAGAAATGCATAGTACATAAAATTTCGAAGTATTTAGAATTTATTCTCTAATTCAATTTCGGCGTTTTTAAAAATATTTAGATTTGACCCATTTCTAAATATATTATAAATTTTTTGGCATTGTCGTCAGTCGCTACTAACCATTGCCCGCAGCTAGTAGACGCCAGCAGTTAGTCACCATTGCCACCATTGACTATTATATGTTGGGAAATAAACCACACAATGAAACAACAAGAAAAGAAACTAGCGAAAATGAGAACCATGAGTTAATTTGTAAAAATTTGAAATCAGGAAAAAATCATAGAGCCACACGATTCCTAGAAATTTACTATAAAAATAGGGATAAAGTGTACAAATATTTCTTTTCCCCTATTCCACTGTTTCATTTTACTTCTTCACACTATTCTCTCTCAAAACAAACAAATATATGTGCTTCTGCAGCATGAAGAGATGCAACCCTTCAAGTTAAATATAAAAAAATGAGAAGGAAAATTGCCCAGCTTGACGTGTAGTGCTCTACTCTCTATCTTCAAGTCAAGATTTCAACGCCGCCACACAACTTATGACACATCAAGGAATGAGTGTACAACGCTGCAGAGCTAAAATGTACTGCGCTACATATATGTACGATTGTACCTGCTGGCTGCAGCACAACACACTCGAACCCCAAGCTGAGGGAGACCCCTCATCATTGAGCTCAACCGACGAAATTGAGGTTCGAGTCAATAGTATTACTTGATTGATTAGCACAAGCAGATTCCACACAGAACTAACATCAGACATCATCTTCGTTGAACTTTATACTGTATGCATTTTATCTCAATAAAAAGAAATCACTTTGCATTTATCATATATATCCATCTAAATAACTTTAAATATTTCAAATACACCGTCTTTATTTGTAACTTCATTCTATTTTAACTTCCACTCTTTTCGTTTCGTTTTTTTCATAGGATTGTGGAGCTTTCATTGATTTTAAAGTTATAATTTACTAAATTGGAAAGCCGGCCGTCAAGTGGCGGAGGAGTTTGAGAGGAGGAAGAAAGCCCAAATGCTCGTAAGTCACTCAACTGAACATCGACCATCAGATGGTGAAATTTTGTCCAATTTAAGCTGATAAAAATTATTAAGTAGATATCAACTAAATTTAAAATATTGCATAGCTACAAATAAAGACAAAAGAAAAGTTAAATTGCCTGAAATTTAATATTTAAGCATTTTATAATGTCGATATATAAATGGTCAATTTTATTACCCTTTAATGTGCCTCACCTCTTTGATAAGAGAGAGAAAAAACTCATTATTTATATAAAACATAATATTCTAATATAAATTATATACTGATATTTTAAAATTTGTGCTGCATTATATATATATAATTTTAAAGCAAATTCAATAATTTAACAATATATCATGATATATTTTGTTGTTCAATTTATACATTTTTTTTCTTATTTAATAGTGCTTTGACATCATAGTAACTATTTTTTATTTATATTTATATGAAAATATAAATTAATATATGAGTGCATATTGTATACTAACATAAGTCTTTACAGATATTTAGGATGTAGATGACCCTCAGAAGAAGCCCACTTGGGGAACTCAACTAGAACTCACAATAAAACCCTCTCGAAATGACTAGCATGTGTCACTCATTCGAGCATTGCTAATTATAATTGAACAATCTTGTCATTTCAGAATCGAGCGGCTCGATGAGATGAATCCAACGAGCTTAAGATCACTGAATTCTGACATCACTAAGGTATACAAATGTCCACCAAATGGTCCATGATCAAGGGATTCAACATCGGACGTCCATCAAACCACTCTCTATTTACCCTTGATCTCTCACCTATTTACTGGTCATGTAAGTCCAGTCTATAAATAGACCCCTCCTTTCTCTTAAAAGGGGGACCTCGAGCAAGAAGACAAGGAAGAAGCTCCTCCTCGACTACCGCCGGACTTCCGCCGGACCACCGCCTGACGTCATTGCTCTGCCGGACAACCACTTGAGGCCCTCACATCCGCTGGACCATCACCTGAGACCCTCACGCTCACCAGACGACTGCTTGAGGCCCTCACCTTCGCCACATGAGGCCTGGACTTCCGCCGGACCACTGCATGACATCGTTGCTCTGCCGGACCACCACTTGAGGCCCAGACTTCTGCCGGACCATCACCTGACCCCTCACCTCCGCCATACCACCGCCTGATGTCAGTTCTCCGCCGGACCACCACTTGAGGCCCTCACCTCCCCCGGACCTTCGCTGACATTGTTCCTCCGTTGGACCACCTATTAAGGCCCTCACCTTTGCTTGTCCACCACCTGAGGCCCTCACCCTCATCGGACCACCGCTGAAGTCATCACCTTCGCCGACCACTACCTGAGGCCTGGACTCCTCCGTACAACCGCCTGACGTCGTTGCTCCGTCGGACCACCACTTGAAGCCTGGACTTCTGCCGGACCAACACCGATGCCTAGACTTCTACCGGACCACCATTTGAGGCCCTCACCTCCGCCAGACCATCGCCTGACGTTGTTGCTCTACCAGAACACCACTTGAGGCCCTCACCTCCGCCAGACCACCGCCTAACCACCACTTATGGCCCTCACCTCCGTCGGACCACCGCCTGACGCCGTTGCTCTTCCAGACCACCATCTAAGGCTTGAACTTGTACCGGACAACCACATGAGGCCTAGACTTCTACCGGATCACTACCTGAGGCCTGAGCTTCTGCCATACCATCACCTGAGGCTCAGACTTCGGCCAAAACACCACCTGAAGCTCGGATTTCTGTCGGACCACCACTTGAGGCATTGTGCTCTACCAGGACACCACCTGATGCCCGGACTTTTGTCAGACTACCACTTGAGGCCCTGTGCTCCACCAGGCCACCACCTAATGCCTGGACTTATGTCAGACCATCACTTGAGGCCCTGTGCTCCACCAGGCCACCATCTAACATCCGAACTTATGTCGGACCACCACTTGAGGCTTTAAGCTCCACCATGCCACCACCTGACGCCTGAACTTCTTATGGGCCACCAATTGATACCCAAAGTTCTCTCGAAGTACTATAAGACTCCTGCCTCCTGTTGACTATGATCTTTCTGACCTCCATCACCAGACAAAGATCTTTCTTACCACAGTCTCTTGCCAACTATGATCTTTCATACCCCTATCTCGTGCCAACTATGGCCCTTCCAACCAAACAAACATGTTTATGTTGATTATTGTAACTCCCACCATGTAAGGCGCTCTGTATGACGTACATTTGTGACATCAAACCAAGGCCTTCTTCCTAAGAAGGGCCTCATTTGTAATCGACTGCAAATACTAGTGGATTCATTCAAACTAGGCCAGGCCCTGCGTTTTTCCCCCCTTTTCAGGGGTTTCCACGTAAAAACTCTGGTATCTCTTATGAACGCTACACCCTCTCTCTTATCTGATTGTGTGTTGGAGCTTCGTACAATACTAAGACATTAAACTATATATTTCTCTACTGCCGCGAATACTCCAGGACGCAACAATCTTGATCATGAGCACCTTCCGAACGATGGATTTTTCCCCTCCTCATAAGTACGGAAAGGATGAAAAAAATCTCATTATTAGTTCAAGATTGCGATCTTCTATCTTAAAATTTTTAAATATAATCATTTTGAATATACGATTGATCGTTGTTTCATATCAGAATATTTATAAATATAGAATGAGAGTTTAACATCTTAGTTTTGTTTTAAATCTGACACACAAATAAATGAATAAATAAAAGTTGTAAGATATATCAAATTCTGTTTGTAAAAGAAGTAGAGAAAAACTATGACACTTGCCCCGTTAAAATATTTTCAACAGTTTATCTCATTAATTACAAATAATGTTATTTCTCATAATTAGAGAAGAAGTTAATACAATATGATAACAATGAACCATAGGTTCATAGATGATGAATTTCATAGTGAAAGTTAGAAGATCTTGCGGCATTAGAGTTACATTAAGAGATAGTTTGTGATATATTGATCATTCTCCTTTGAGAAAAGTAGACAAAAAAACAAAGGAACCCAATATAAATTTTAACATGTTAATTGGACCATATGAATGAACTATGAAAAAGAGATGAAAACAATTGAAGAGGAGAAGACGAAGGGTTTCAAAAATTAGGCGCTAAAAATGATTTATAATTGGTAATTTAATATTTATTAGGCATTATGTGAAGACCAATACATAGCAATACCGAGGTATTGGTCTTCACAGAGCGGTATTTCTCACTTTTGCCAATCAATACCTAGCAATACCGAGCAATACGCGAACATAGCAATTTCGGGTTCCAGTCCGGGTCGGGTCGTCGGGCCGCACGGTAAAAAGTAAGAAGACGTGACATAATATTATTGGCGTGTGAAAGTAGAGCTACGTCAGGTCACCTGACCTAATAATTGTTTTTGAATGAGAGCATGTACTTTATTTTAACTTGCATCGCCACGTAGCATCCATCTATTCGTTCTTTTTGTTGTTTCCTATTACGAAGTTTCGTGTTTTTTTTTTTTTTTTTGGGACATTTAGGCCATTTAAGGCAAACTCACACACACAACGCATACACATGGACTCAAACCTTGGACCTCTTAGTTGGAAGCCTAAGCTCTCAACCAATAGGCCAAGGAGAGTTGTGTAAGTTCCGTGTTTGAAGTCATGCGTTTTTCGAGCGGCTCCACTACGGAACTCATTTGCAATAATTTCAACTTATTTTTTATCTGTTTCAAAGTTAATAACTTAAACACGTTAAAATAAATTGAAAATCAAATTAATTTTAAAAATTTTTAACATAAATTTAAATATTATAATAAAAATTAATTCAAATAAATATTAAACTTATTAAATTTACTGAGATAATTAATATAATACATAAATAATTAATTAAATTTTAAATCATGCTCATTTTAAAATAAATTAAAATAAAAATATATCTCAAAATTATTTATTTACTTTAAAAGTAATATAATATATGAATAATCAATTAAACTTTATATTAAATTTCATCTTAGCAATCTAATTATCACTCCTTCGGTAAATTACATCTTTGCCATCAGCTACTCGATGATGACGGGAGCACGTCGAAGCCATCCCAGGCGCCTCTTCTGAATATTCTCTTCTTCTCATCATTCCTTTTATTAATAAAAAAGAACAGTCGATCTGGTCAAGCGGATTTTGTGGGTAATTTGGTATAAAACTAGAATTTCTTCTGCTTATTGGCGATCCGGTTTCGAGCGGTAAGTGATTGTAGTTCTTGTTTCTCTTTAAATATTTTTTGGGATTTCTAGGTTTGTTTTTTGAGGTTCTGAAGACTGTCACCGATGAACGGAGCTCGTAGTCTGTGGAATCAATTTATGAACTGTTTTTCGTAATTTCTGCATTGTTTGAGCTTTAGTGCTTGCTTGATCATGTAAATATTAGTCAGATTTGATAATGGTGCGTATGCTGTTGTTTCTTGTCTGTCTCCCTTAATGAATGATAATGAAATTCATCGAAACTGTTTTGTGCCTGTATTTGGTGATGAGAAAGAAGTAGGTTTGAGGGTTTACAGTCAATCTCAGATACTTTTGAGAGGAACTGAATTTGTTTCCTTATTGCATTTATGATTTATCTATCTGAATACAATCAATAGTCTAATTATGTGAGGGATGCTTTTTAATGCTGTAGATCAGCTAGAGGCATGGGCGACTATATTTCTGAAGCTAATAATCTACTCAAGGAATTCTACATTCCAAATTACTTATTAGAACACGATTCTGAAGTCGAACAACCTTTGCACATACCAATATGTCCTGTTATTGTCTTCATAAATTCAAGGAGCGGTGGTCAGCTTGGCAGCGATCTAATTATAACATATCGGACGCTGCTTAACAGAAATCAGGTGCTAAATGATTATTTGAATGATGAACATATTTTGGTCCTTTTCATTAGTATATGCACTATAGGTATCAACTGCCTCACGACATTTAAGTTTCTAATTTCAGGTTTTTGACTTAGGAGAGGAAGCTCCTGACAAAGTACTTCACAGAGTTTATGGCAATTTGGAAGGGCTCAAATTTAATGGTGACACCAATGCTGCTGAAATCCAGAATAGGTTGAGATTGATTGTAAGACTCTTTAATAACTACAGAAATCATTAATGGAGTGCAATTCTTCAGAATTGTAATTTCATTGCATTTTGGTTTTCAGCCTTCATTTTTATTCAGTTTGATTAGGTTGCAGGTGGTGATGGTACAGCAAGCTGGCTACTTGGAGTTGTTTCTGACCTTAAACTAGCTAATCCACCTCCTATTGCCACAGTTCCACTTGGAACTGGAAACAATCTTCCATTCTCTTTTGGTTGGGTAGGTTTGTTCCATCTTTGCTTTTTATCACAGCAGTTCTTATTGATCCAACAAGTATAAAGCTTCGTTTGGAACAACTTTAGATCATTGTTTTTTTTATTGCTTTTAAGATATTTTAGATATTTTTTAACTAAAAAATAGCTTTATAAAACAGTAAGAAAGCCATCCCAAAAGAAGCCTAAGTCATAATGGATGTTCTTGCATTTCCAATTTAGACTGACTGTTAAAAATAACCATGTTTTTTTTTTTTTTCCTTTTGATATTTATGTAAGCACTGAGGTTATGGCACATAATAACATTGCTTGCGCTTACATTCAAACATTTGTATCAGCGGTTGATTGATTGATACAAATCAAAAGAAGCATCTTTCTTTCTCAGACCATAACATTCACTTCTATTATAGGGAAAGAAGAACCCTGGTACAGACCGTCATGCTGTGCACTTATTTCTTGATCAAGTGATGACAGCAAAAGAAATGAAGATTGATAGGTAACGTAGGCTAAGTACACTTATCAATAAGTTTTCATATAGCTTTGATATTTCTACTAATGATTTCAAGATGGTTCCGTTCTTTTAGGTTTTTGAATTTGAATGGAGAGCAGACATATTTTCCCAGTTTTGGTTGTATAGGCATATCTAATTATACTTTATAGGAAGTTTCCTTTCTTATTTTTACGCTTAACATAGCTATGAAATTAGGCATGCATCTAATAATTTTATTTTTCTCATATTTGTTACAAATTTGACATGTTGAGTTGGTAATAAAAGAATTAGCAAGTGAAGGCACTCCTCAATGCAAGATATAGGTATTTGCAACTATGATTTTGGCTGATGCTGTATGTGCTTTGATGATTCAGCTGGCACGTTGTCATGAGGATGCCTACTCCAAAAAGTGGTTCTTGTGATCCTATTCCTTTGGACTTGCCTCAATCCTTGCATTCATTTCAGAGGGTTGCAGAAACAGATTTACTTAACACGGTAAGGAGACCAACCATACAAACAAATATATTTTTCCAGAAATGTATCCGTGCACCCAATGCATTTCATGTAGGTGTAATAGTTGACAAGGTAAAATCATACAAACGGATCTTAAGCAAGTTTTTTCATTGATGCAGTCTCAAACTTCATATATATGATTACATGCTGTTTTCAACTAATAATTGCTTCAGCTATCATTAGTATCTGTGTTTCTATTTCTAAGACATTACATTTTCAATCTTCTCAGGAAGGTTATCAGACATTTCGAGGTGGATTTTGGAACTATTTCAGTATGGGTAAGAGTTTCTATGTTAAAGAGAATGTGCATTTTTGCATTTCACTCTTGCGTGACGCAATAATGATATGTTTTATTATGAAAAACAGCACATGGGATTGAATACTCCTATCCCCTCAGGCCTCATGCATTATTATATTTATATAGTCATTTGAAATGGCTATTTAAAAAAGATAACAATGTTCGAAGGATTTGCTTGCCTTTTCAGGTTTCTTATCACATCCACATGTATAAATTATCATGAAATTCAAAAGAGGTTTAAAATCTAAAGTATGTTATAAATCATAAGAAAATGATTTCAAGAAATAATTTGAAGAAATAAGTTCCATGGATTTTTTTTTTTTTCATTGTAGAAGCCAATGGCATTATTGGGTGTTATAATTGTAGGTCATGCATGCTTCAATTTAACACAAAAGCTTATAAGTGAACTCCAAACGTTGGCAGAGTTTATTCTTTTGAACTAAAAAAGCATAATGCTATAATTGTATTTGATTTTCAAGCACATTTTGTAATATTTTGTATGTGATACTTTAAACCATTCATCCTAGTTTTATTTCGAATTATTCTAGGGGGCGTTAGAACCTTATTGAGCTTTGTTAGCTTATCTCCTAGCATTGCATCAAATTGCCCAAAAAAATACTTAGGCTGAGAAACGCGGCTACTTTGAAAGCTTCTTTAACCTTGCTCAATATTAATAAATGCTAGATTAGTAGGATCCCTTCAAACATGTCATAATTCTCTGTGCTTCAATACTATCTAATGGAGGGGCGTCTTCCATTGCTCCATGACCTAATGGTACATCTTCTTATCAATGGGATACTTATAATCTAAGTCATTCTACCTTTTTTTGTGTTAAATATTGTGCTTTAATTCTACTTTTATGTTTCAAGTACTGTGGCATACAATCATATGCGGACCATATAATAAACCTTATGTCTATAAGGATAATAGCTTCATGTTCCTATACATGGGTACCAAGTGTTTTGTTTTACAATGGATTACTGCTATGCGCATCCATGTGTTGTACTTGTTGAATACTCTAGAAATTAAATTACTTGTATTGGATTTAAGTTTGCCTGCCAGTGGCTTTGAAATTATTGAGAGGACTGTGACTCTGTAATTTCTGTTTTTTGGCAGGGATGGATGCACAAGTATCATATGCATTCCACTCTGAGCGGAAGATGCATCCAGAGAAGTTCAAGAACCAGTTAGCTAATCAGGTTTTCTTTCTTTCTTTAATTTCTTCATACACAAAGAGTTATACTTTTCTTGGTTAATTTTTAACCCCTTATGACGAGTTTCATTATATAGAAAATCCTTAATTACCATCTAGGTATTTACACTACTTAATCTTACTCACTGAAGTATAATACTAAAAGCTGTCCAGACATCACATGACAATCCAGATTAGCATGTCACTGCGCATTATTTCTTAACCAGTTTTATGAAAAATGCACATTAACATCCAATTAATTTTATGTCCTAATATACTTCAACTTTCTGTGTATGCTAAAATTTTTAATGGAGCAACGCCGTGACCATGAAGCCGAGATGGAGTAAAATAATAGAAAATTATTAAAGTGTTCTCTCTCTTTTACACGTTACTTTGGACAAGAATTACTACATTGTCCATAGAAAATAAAAGCTGCTTTGAAAAAATCATAAGATTGGAAGTTGAGAATTGATTTGTTGTTATCAAATTGCGGCACCATGGTTCAAGGTTTCATAGGATTATATATCTTATGATCTCAAGTTCATCCTTCCATTCTAATTTCAAAATAAGATCTAATGAAAAACTACTGACATATAATTATAGGAAAATGTTTCTTATTGATGAGGAGCTTTTTAGGCATTGGAGATGTCATAATCAAGACAAAAAATGACAACATTTGAAGGCTAAATAAAATTAGGCATTTCTTTGCCTTGAGGATAGACCTAACTCCACAAGACAACTAACTACAGAAGATTACCATGCCACTTTAAACACTGATACTTGAAAAATATAAATAAATGCCTTGGTGATTGATGCAGACAACAATGCATGCACTCTTTATATAACAACCATCAAAGTGACAATGGAAGTAGCCACTAGCGCAGAGGCATATTTAGGTCTATGATACTAAATGCTAGGCCATAGAACATGAAATTCTTAAAAATTATCTTTTTCAAAAGTAAAAATTTAAGTTAAAATCTTGTTTAATCTACCTTGTGTGAATATTTTATATTAGGCAACTAAAATAGATCAATTTTTCTAAAATTAGGAGAGAACTAAAGACCAAAAGATCGAAGTTGTTCTCAAAACTATGGGGATTATCGAGCTTTGCTTTCCTTGTCGAATCATTGTAGTACATCACCTTCATTAACAACAACATTAGGAAGGTATGGGTCACTGAAAATAAATTTGGCATGTTTACCTTCTTTGTACAACAACAACAACATCAAGTCTTTATCCCACTACGTGGGATCGGCATGTTTACCTTCTTTGTAAAGTGAAGAATTTGGCGGAGAATGAACTTGGAGATAAAATTAACTAATTTCAATCAAATAATGGTGGTGAGTATAACTATAGAATCAAAACTATTGGACCACTAAGGGGATCCATATGGAAAGATCTATCTAAGAACTCTTCAGAAAAAAAATGTAGTTTAGACAATGATTAAAGAAACTAATACATAAGCAAGAATTTTTTTTTTTTTAATACATAAGCAAGAATAATGAGACAGTAGGCCTATCTACTTGAGGTATTTTGGGTAGATGTTATAAACATAAGCTTCTTCAAGAAGCCTAAGTCGAGTGCAGCTAATAGTCCTCAGTTGATTGAATGTCCTACTTAAAGGAGATTGCACATTTAAAATATTTTAGTTATTTTCCTTATGTCTATAGGATTATTAGAGATAAGCTTGCCCCAAAATTCAAGAAAATATTATTTCATTATATATTTATATATGACATATGAGTTTGGGTATACATTTGGGACATTGAACATAAAAAATATTCAAAAGTAAAAATATTATCTTTAATGATTTTGTATTATATAAAGGCAGGATAAAAAAAAAATATTGCTCCAAAGAATGTTATCCTAAAGGAGCCCACTATTAAAAATTAGAGAAGGGAAACATCAAAAGAAAATCAGAAGCAACTTGAGCATCCTAGTACATATGTGACCCATGTTAGAAGGTCATAAAGAACTCATAAGCTGACTAAAGCTTATTTCCATTCACTTTATTATTGTTGCTTGTAGATGCATAAGAGGCCAAGTGTTATAAAGATTTTGTCAAGCGGGATTGGGATGAAAATATATCATAACAAGGCCACATATTCCATAAGTATTTCATTACAATAACATATTAAAAAGTTGCTTCATAGATACATCATGACAAAGGCAATGACAATGACTATGCCCTCAGTAATAATTTTAGGTTGTCTATAATATGAATATCACAAATCAAATAAGAAAAGGAGCACTTTAGTAAAGTCCCTTATACCCAAACCATTGTATCACTCATGTATGCATAATCGACACAAGTTCATACATTTCACAAGTAAAAAGAGCAGTCAACAAATACACAAAAACTTGAGAGTAGAGCATTGGGTAGTTGTTAAATGAATCTTGCACTATCTTAAAGGTATAATAAACTATTATCTAAAATTTAAAAGGACTAACTTTAAAATGTAAACCCATGTTATTTCAGATTTAGTTGTAAACTTACATTAAAAAAAAGTGCTATGTACATCTATACTTTGGGTGGTAGTTCAATTAGTTAAATGTCACTACTTCAGAGAATGGTTTCACCATGTACTACTAAAGCTAAATACGTAACTATCATTGAAGCCAATAAGGATATGACTTGGCTCAAAAAATTTCTTGAAGAATTGAATCATGAGAAAATGTGGCTCTCATTTGTGTAATGAAAACATTATTCAGCAAAGAATGCTGTACACCATTTCACTAGAAAGATATATAGCTGAGCTGCTGAAGCACCACTTTACTCATGGTTTACAAGAAGAGGATGCTTGGTTGCAAATAAAATTAAAGGAGTATAAAATCTTATAAATATGCCCACTAAAGTTGTGCTTTTAGATAAACTGATGTTTTTTGAGGCGTTAATTAAATTCTATGAATGATGATAATGGAGATTCCATACAAATGATATTTGGACATTGCACGCTAAGCTTGGTTCATTCATTGAAAATTTGTATGTCTAAGAGGAAAATTGTTAAATGTGTCTAGTTAAAATTTACTCCACATAATTTTCACAATATATGATCGGTATCTCCCATTTAATACAAATATTTGGCTAATCTTTTTTGTATATTAGGAAAATCTTATTATCCCTTTTTACAAGCTATGAAGATATTGTGATCTTTTTGATGGGCTATGAAGATCTTGCAAGTGAATTTTAGGTTTTCTTAGGCTATAAATAAACCCCCAAACAGAGGGGTTCGCATCCCACAACAACAAGAAAACAAAAATGAAAGAGAGCGAGAGGAGAAGGGTTGTCCTTTGAAAAAAAAAAGGGAGTAGTAATTTTATGTAGATACTTGTAGGCAAATGTCTTTGAGTTCTTCAACATGAAAGAGTAATACAATTTGTTGTTCCAGAAAGAGAAGGCTTTGATTATAGTAAGGATAAGCTCTTATTTGGACTCCTAAAATAAATAGAGTAATTGGAGCAACAACAGCATCTTCTTCTCAACATCTAAGCTACATCTTCACATCAGATTGCTACGTTTTCTCATCCATTGACATAGACAAAAATGGTATCTTATCCTTATCTTCAACTTTTCTCACCATGCAGCCTTTTTGAAGCTTAATCAATTATTTATTCTCTATGTGGTTGGCGCACCTAGGAGGATCTCACCAAACCACAAACTTTTTGTATGTGCTTGTGTTTATGTTTGTATATTTATTGGATTTAGTTTATTGTCTTCATGTTTTTGCTCATTACTATTATCCTAGCAAACCAACTATTGCTTTAGGCTCGTATAGGTGGAACCTAATGCACTGGGAATTAAGAAACATCCTCTTTTTTCTTAAATGAAAGAAGAATATCCTGTCCTTTCAACTTAAGAAAGTGGAATCCTTCTAACATCTACAAAAAATTCCCTGTTTTAAACTTATAGTTTTTGAATAAGTTGCTGACACAATAATTATGATTTATATCAAACTTACTAGTTGATATTTCCATCAGATTCCTCTTTCCTTTTAAACTTAACAAGGTTATTGTTTTGATTATTAACACATGCAGGCCACGTATGCTAAGCTTGGATGCACTCAAGGATGGTTCTTTTCATCTCTAGTTCATCCTCATTCAAGGTAATTGTCATTTATATGTTAATTATTAATCTTTGATATAAGATATGTCCCTTTGGGCATACTTTACAAGAAGTTGCTTTTAATAGGATGTACTAGAACCTAGATAATTTATCAAGCTAATCTCTTATGATCTGCTGTTAAATATCCATGAGAAATTTTGCCTCTTCTACTCTCAAATAATGCCTTTCGATCTGATGACCATTCTTTATTTTTAATTTTTAATTCCTTACTGTGAGTTGCCTAAGATGAGGGCCGATGGTCACACTTATATTGACAGGTGACAAGAAGCTATTCAGAACAAATGATTTAAACCATGCAAATAATATTACTATAGTGATGTTTATCTCTATCGTTTTAACACCAAAATGACAAAAGGGATAATTCATTTGCACTAGATGGTTAACTAGAGAGAGAGAGAAAAAAAAAAGGAACGTCATGCTTTTGGAAATGATATGTTGTCACAAATGCTGACTGTAGAATATAGTCATTAACAATAATCAATATAATAGACTTTATAGTTTATTGAGTGAACCCTAAAACTTTTTCCTAGAGATGCAAGCAATTTGCATGACCCTACAGCTGTGATTATGATTTTCTGTAGTTCTATTAGCAGCCCAAGCTTCACTGAAACATGTAAATTACTAGTTGACACTGATTGGTGCATTTAGTAAACTTGGATACGAGAAGTTAAAAAAGTATGAGAACGGATTAAAAAGGTTAATTCATAGTATTTAATATTGTTTGAAGGAAGACTTCATAGGTGAAATCTGCAGCAAATAAGAATGGTTTGTGGTATTATTTCACTTATAAAGCAAGCACATGAACAACAAACCAATGAGATCCTGGATGAGATCTCCATGATTTGGAGCGAATGTAGTGGTCATCTTACATACCATTGATAGCCTACACTAATAATATCTGGAAGTTCTAATTTCAGATGTTTAGATTAGCTAAGATATGATGGATGCCTTAAATTCAATTAGGATTTGTGGTTTTATGTCGAAATAAATTGGTGGGAACATGGATTGCAAACTAACATGACCACAGAGGAGGTCTTAATGGCATAGAGTGAGACATCATATTGCATACCCTTGATTATCTCAATTAAGAATTGTGGTCGCCTTTTAGAGAATCTGCAGCGATATCTTGAAAAACAGACTCATGTCACCAAGAAGACTCCCCTTTTCATGAATTCTTCTTGATCAGTCCCTGTGAATGGGCTGTCATGAGCTCTTCCTTCTTGCAGTAGTTCTCTTCCTGCAGCCAGTCCTTCCTTTAGTAGTCCCCCACACCAGCCCTCTTCCAAATGCTTAACCCGTCAGTTGATAGAAAAGGATTCTCTGGTTCTAGCGGCTCCTGGTTCTCCCAGCAAGCAGTGAATTCTTGCATCCACAGCAAGAAGCGACCAACTTGAAAGGAACTACACCGTCTTGCCTTAGCAAGGCCTCTGCAGATGCCACTACAAACTCTACAGCAATGGCAGCTTCAGCCCAGCCTTCTTTTCATGAGTGTAAACCTGTTTAATCCTCGCAGTTCTGGAACAGAACCTGACTTCCAGCAAAAACAGAAACCAGAAATAGACACAGTGGGGGAGTAGGAGAGGAGAGGAAATTCTCAAGGAAAGAACTAAATTAAATTGTCTTTTGTTATAACTGTGCTTAAAGGTTATTACGTAAACTGAAATTTACACATATACCCCATAAGGAAAATACTAAAAAAAAAAAGTTTTTACAAATAAGCTAAAGAAATTAAAGGACAAATATAATAGTGTTGCTATTTGAAAAAATTAGCATCGAGTGACACATGGACCATAAACTGGCATGATCCCGGATGAGATCTTTACGGCTGTGTAAATGGAGACATCAGTTTACATGTCCTTGATTGCTTGTACCGTCCGCAAGCTATGAATTCAAATAGTTATATTAGCTGACTCTGATAAATGCCTTCAATTCTCATTTACTGAAACCTTTAAAAGCTATCTCCTGCAAATAAAAAGCATTGCATCCAAACAGGTGCTCAACGCTTTTACATATGTAGCTAATTCAAGCATAATTACGAACACAAACTAGCCTTTACCAGAATTATTGATATGCCGAATATATAACTTTTTTTGCAGTGACGTGAAACAATGACATCTATTTTGAAGGTAAAGGCAACACACCATTCAATCAAGTGTCCATTGATTTTCTGGAAAAATATCCATATGTATTATTCATTTATGGTGTTTTGTTTTCGTTACTATGGTCGCTGTTTTTTTTTTTTTTTGCATTCAACTAGCTAACGAGCCTGCTAAACTTTTCATTCTCGATTTACTTTTCTCTCCATTATTTGGCTTTGTATTTTTTCACGGTGAATTGAAATCAGGAATTTACATTTGTCTCAGGAACATTGCTCAGCTTGCAGAGGTAAAAGTGATGAGGAGATCTGGCCATTGGGAAAAATTACACATATCTAGCAGGTTTTTTTTTTTTTTTTAATGTTTCTCGTGGCATCATTCCGAGCTTCATTTTTTTATCATTGCTTATGCGAACTAATCTTCTTTGCCAATGTAGTGGCACCCTTCAAAATTTCATTTTCTAAACCCAAATCATGAGGAAACATGGTCACTTGACAGGCGTTTTAAAGCTGATTTTCCTTGTAGTCTAGCAAGAATTTCTTATCATCTGTAAAATTTACTTCTCAATAATTCTTATTCTGGATGTTGATTATCTACTAATATTTTTGTAATATACTAGCCTGTTTTCCCAGGAAAGCTAACATTTTTGTAAGATAGACACGCAAGTCTTAAATAATGCAGAATGATCTGAATCAAATTCACTTGTAGTAGTAAATCAAACATTATAGAACACATCCCGTTCTCTAGTTATGATTAAAAATGAACTAAAAATAGAAAATAAAAAACTAAAATTCAATGTCAAAGCTTAAATTCCATTGTACTCATCCTTAGGATCACAATATTTGTTTGTATATAAACTTTTAAATTTCCATCAAATCTACCTTGCTCGAAAAAATTTGACACTCATCAAATAAATTTAGGCATAATTGTTGTGTTTCCTATAAGGTAATCTATGAATCACCGCAAATGAGGTTTTTACACACTAGCGTGTAAGATACTTCTGATATCCACCATCAGTAGTGAACAAATTTCCTCATTCAGAATAGTTTATGGAACAAGATAAAGTAGATTTCTCTGATAAGTTGTGGATGTGAATTCACTAAGAGGAAAATAAAGAGAGAAGAATCAATGACATTGCTTGCAGGTTCATAAAGTAAACTCAAATTAGATGCATTGAAGTCTAGAATACCTCCCTAGGATTTTTAGTTTATCAGCATACATCGCAAAGTGTTGAAGACTTAATATGCCACACCTTTCTTGCAATTAATTTCTTAAATGTCCATATAAGAAATCTTTCAAAGTCCAAATGACAATTGCCTTATCACCTGGTTTGAATTTCACGTCTTTTGTTTTCATCAACAACGACTAAAAGCTCAAATTAGTCCCCCGACTATCAATGAATATCCAATTTAGTCCCAGAGTGTCACATTGCCCCATTTTAGCTCATCAACTAATATAAATTGAGTCAATTTGATCCTTGAGCCTAAAAGAGTTAAAGATATCTCCAAATGTTAAATAAGAGAGGAATTTTAGGTATTATAAGTGGATGTTGAGATAAAATTGCTTACTTGACTCTATTTTATCATTACTAGAAGAGTGTATTCAGTTAATGGGGCTAATCTCTAAATTACAAATAATTAAATATATTTTATATATCATTTATTTTCAACTTTCTTAATTGTGTTCTCTCTCCTTTCTTTCTCTCCCCCTCTTTTTTTTTTCTATTAAAGCTCATACATTTTTTTCTTGGTAGATTCATAAAGAAAGTTTGAGGTCAAATATTATTCAATTAAAATCATAGGACTTGACAAAATATGTTGCCAAAGGACCCAACTGTTAGAGAGATGATTCATATAAATAAAGCATGTAACGGCTGCGTCCTTTGGCAAATTTTATCAACTCCTGTGATTTTAATTGAGGCTTCTTAAAGCCTGATTAGCATCCACGAATGATTATATGAAGGTGCCGCATAGGAGAGGTGTCTAAATATTGATCACTAAATAAGTAAATTGAAATTCTATCTCCAAGTTGGATAGTATTAAGATGTGAAAATAAATTTCTCTACCTAACTCATATAAGCTTATTACCTACTACTCTATTTCGCTCTTATAAATTATTATCTATCATCCAATATTTAACATCTATATTATAATACCTACTTCCATCTACCTAACATACTCAATCTTATTATCTAACACCTCTAAGCACTATATGAGGAGATGCTTGCATTGTGTTGAAGCGTCTTATAACTAAACAAAAGTAGAGAGAGGCTTAAGCTTTCAGCCATAATTGGGAGAAGCTTTTACAACAAAGAAGGGAAGAGAGAAAGAAGCTTACAACCAAGAAGAGAAGATAGTAATAGCAGCAGTATCAATGCTTTCTTCTCCAGTTCCAGCTTTTGTTTTCATAATAAGTAATTCATCTCAGTTATTAACATAGAGAAAGTTATATATATCTATCATTCAACTCCAAATACATATGATGTACTCTTCTTTAAAATTTAATGGAATATTTAATTTATGCGCGAACAACTTACTAGGGATTTTTATCAGCTAGGCTAGCAACTCTAAATCTTTTATTCTACTTTAAACCTTTTGGTGAACTAAACCTCCACACACATATAAAGGCTGGTAATATGAGCATTTGATTTGGTATTGTATTCTTCGCCATTCCGTAGAAGATGAGTTTGGAATAATGGTTACTTGCCTCTATTATAATCTAGAAGTCTCATTAAAGTTATGGAAATAACCTTCTCTCTAAAGTAGATCAGGTTGTTAAGAAAATCAAAATTCAAATTCAAGCCAGAGCTAGCTCGATTCATTTACACCCCTACTTCAATCCTTAAGTACACCCTTTTTAGTGTAGGAAAATATAGATCGTTGACTAGACTGTATTGTCTACCATTCCGCTCTTCAGTTACTGTAGAATGTTATTAATGCTAGTTAATGCAGTTGTTTATTGCCTTTTTTTCAATGAAAAACTGCCTATTATATTGTCTCTGCGCTATACAAAATTTGGAATCTATGATTGTCATCCTATTAATCAAATTCTATACAATTTGCAGCATTAGGTCCATAATTTGTCTCAACTTACCTAGCTTTTCTGGAGGTTTGAATCCATGGGGAACTCCTAACAAGAGAAAGAAACAAGATGTGAGTACCTTGTCTATTATTATTATCTACAAGTACATGAAGAATCTATTATTTAATTGTTTCAATTCTTTACATGCCAACAAAGTCAATATATTTTCAAAACATTGGCCAAAGCAATGTTATATATAATGGATTCTATGTTGCAATTTTCAAAAATCACATCTTTTATTGATATATTTTATAGAGATGAAATTGAAAATGTAATTTCTACAGAGGAATCTAACAGCACCTTACGTGGACGATGGACTTTTTGAAATTGTGGGTTTTAGAAATGCATGGCATGGTCTTGTTCTGCTCGCTCCGAAAGGACATGGGACTCGTTTAGCACAGGTAACTGCTTTTCCAACAAAAACCTTCCATTTACAACTGAAATTCCAACATAGAACCCATAAATGATTTGATCAAATAATATTTTGTGGAAGACAGAGGCAGACCTACAAAACCTATTAAAGCGGGTAGACATGATGATTTGTGATTAAGATATCGTACTGATAAGTAGTAAGAAGGGACAAAACACAAATTTCCTTATAAAATATAAGATTTTTAGGACTTTCAAAGACAGTTGCTCCTCACTCAACCCATGGTGGCAAAGCAAAAGTGTTAGGTCGGTTCAAGAACCGACCCAGCCTGCCACACATGGGCCGGCCCTTGTTTATAAGAGACGGTTCAAACCGCCTCCCAAAAGTCTTGCCGCCTAAGCAAGTGGGGCCCACGGCCCTATTTTGGATTGCCGCCCACGGAGTGGCCCACTAATGGATTTAAAAATTAAATTAAAAGTATTTTTGACAAGGAGAGAGGGGTGGCTAAGGCTAGGGAGGCTTATAAATAGGGAAGAGAGAGGAGGGGTAGGCATGCGTAAGTATTGCTTTCTTTTGGGAGTCTCTTGGGTGTTTTGAGCTCTAGACTTAGTGTATGGAGATTGGGAGAGAACGATCCTCCTCTCGAATAGAGGATCAATTTTATTATAGTTTCAACAATAAAAAAGTTCCTAGATTTCGCCATTTATGTGGGAATTCATGCGCTTTGTTATTGATGGGTAATGCCATGCAGACAAACCGGGTTCGTTTCAAGTTTCACAAGTCTGTTGTTGATCATACATACATGAGAATGGATGGTGAACCATGGAAGCAGCCTCTATCTGAAGATGGGGATAAGGTAATTGTGGAGATTTCTCACCTTGGTCAGGTCAAAATGCTTGCCACACAAAACTGCAATGCCAAAAGCATCCATGATCCTACCACACATTTGTCCACTAGTAGCTATGATGATGATGAAGAAGAAGTTGAATCTAGCAGTGATGAATCTAGCAGTGATGAATCAGATGAGGACCCCGAGGAGCGCCGAAAGTTTGGTGCGGCGAACACATTCAAACTCCTAGAGGATCTGGAGGCGGTTCATTTCAGTTGAACTAGGGCTTATATTACGAGCTGAGGAGATGATTTTGACTAGTACCAGTAATGCAACATCGCCCAAAAGCCGTGTATGAAAATTTTTGGGTTTATTTTTGGTTCAATGTAAGGGCTGTTTGGTAGCACCCATGATTTGATTTAAGTAGGATTTCATAAATCATCTAAATCCGGATTTCGGAAATCCTGAAAATTATTGGGTAACATTTATGATAAATCATATTAAATCTTGTATAGCTGTTTGGCTGTAGAGCGGATTTAATGAGCGGACTCTTCCTCTCGGTAAATCCGACAAAAAACAGGATTTCAGAAATCCAGGATTTAGCACGAAAAGGTAGAATTTTCCGTCTGCAGCGGCTTTCATTTGCCGTGGGATTTGGTTTTGCATTTTAGGCCGTTTGGATGAATTTCGCTCAAATTTGCCTTGAATCCGGCCTATATCCTGCTACCAAACAGCCCCTAGTGAGAAGTTGTGTCATTGGATTTGCTTGACCAGTAAGATTATTTGCTCAAAGAATATGCAAGTCTTTATTTAGTGTCAGACTTTCAAGGTTGCAGAGAGATGTACTAATAGAAAGAACTAGTATTGTAAGTAAATTTCCCTATACAATATATTCATAAAAAATGGCAATGTGCGTTTTTTTTGTCTTATTGTATCTTTGAAAAAGCTAGTAAAATATTTTCTAAACAAATAAATCTAATTATAAGTCTATTTGTTGGTATAGAATCTTTTATCAGATTATTGCCAAGTTGTTGGCAAAAATTATTCATCCTCAATATGTGAAGTAGATCAAAAGCTAGATATTTCAATTATCATCAATGATAATCTCTTTGGCTATTTTAAGCTTCGTTTGGAACGACATTCTTACTTTTTTAAAGTAATTTTTTAGTATAAAAATTTTAATAAGTATGCTAAAAAATTGTTGTAAGAAGTAGTAAGAATGTCGTCCCAAATCAAATCTCAAACTCTATAATTGCTTTATTGTATGGTTACCCAATATCTCCCTATCTCTTCACCTTTATCATGATGCCTTCTTTCATCTCATTAATGAAGTAAGTGAAAATAATCTATCATTCTATCGCAAATGCCCATAAAATTATTGCACACCTAATTTATGATGATGGCGTCCTTGTCTTTAAAAAAGTTAATAATTAGCATCTTTGTTTTTTGATGAAGGGCTTTTCAAGGGCAAATTATTAGGACCAGACACCTGACAGAGAGAATCATCCGGATTTATCTTTGTCTACAATAAAAGTACACTCAAAGCACATGTACTGTAGCAGCTGCACTTTAGTACTTGCGCTTTGACTTTGCTTTTACTGTAGACAGATAGAAATCCGAATAATTCTCTCTGGAAGGTGTCCGGACCTAATAATTTCTCCTTTCCAAGAGAGTTAACTACACTTGTTAGAATGCTTCTAGTCTCTTAATGATTTGAATCATAGCTCCAAGGTTTTATGTATAATTTGAATATCTGTATTCATTAATGGAAGAATCCTTTTGAAACCATTTGGAGCTATGTCATGTGCTCATAACTCATATTTTCAAACTTTGATTAAATTTAATAAAAAAATTTTACACATATATTTATATAAATAAATACCCAATTAATAAACAAAAGTCAAAACTTCAAGTCATGAGATTATAAGTGCTTTTAGTCGCTTCTCACAAAGCACTTACCTGTTCAAAAGCAGCTGCAAATGGTTGCATTGTCATCTAGGATAAGCTGATGGTAAATAATCATCATCGTCGTCATCTAGGACTCCTCCCCTTTCCAGCTGACTTTCCCCTTCGGCCCTGTCGGCCCTTCCTCCCCCAGCATCTCCTTCGGCAGCCTACTCACCAGAGTCCTCAGCCCTCTCTTCATCTTCCCCGGCAGAAACCTCATCATCTTCCCCAACTCCTTATCCACATCATAGCTCACCTTCGGCCCCCACTCTCTCATATACTGCAACCACGCCGGTTCCTCCAACCCCAAATGCTCCGCTGACACCACCACGCAACCCGCCGCCGCGTCCATCACCGCTCCCCCTTCCGCCGTCTCATCCTTTATCCCAATCTTCTCCGCTTCCCCCTTCAACACCAGCCCCGCCTTGCTATAAAACGCGTGCCCGTGCAGCGTCGCATACGCCGCCGGCCGCCTCTCCCCCACCGCAGCATACTCTAGCTCTGCCGCGTTCACCCATTCCCCGGAGCTGTGCTGAGAGAAGTACATCTGCGTCATCTCGCCGTCGAAGTTGCTGAATCTCTGAGTCACGTGCTCCCAATCCCCGACGTGCTCTCCGATTCGCCCTAGGGATATTTCGATGAACCCCGCCCTAGCCCTCGCCGGGCCGTTGAAAGGGTAGAAGAGCCAGAAAACGATATCGGTAGCTGTGCCGCCGAGCGTCGGCTTGATGTGGATGTAGGTCTCGGCGGAGGAAAGGTTTCCAGCCTTGATGCTATTCTGCGAAGCAGCGTCGGTGGGAAGGTCGAGCCAGTAGGCTCCGTCGTTGGTGCCACCCTGGGGAAGGTTGGTGCCGGACGGATCGATGCGGGCCGGGCCGTTCGAGCTGCTGTTAGTGTAAAGCAGCGCGCCGTTGTTGAAGAACCAGGGGACGGATGAGGGTAGGTAGAGCTCTTTCGGGTGGAAATTGAATATGGGGGAGAAGGTTTGGATCAGGGCCATGATTTGGGTGAGATTCGGCATCGCAGCGAGCGCTATGTCATTCTTCTTTAGGCAATGGAGAGGAATTTCACCACCGGCGACGAAGGTGCCAAGGGAGTAGGAGAGGTGGACGGTGAAAGGGAGGTCCGATTTGGGGGACCAGGTTGGGGCGTCGGAATGGCATGGTTCGAGGAGGTGGTTGGGGAGGCAGCGGAGGGAGGAGAGAGGGGGTTTTTGTGGGGAGGTGGTGATGACGTGGCCGGCGGCGGTGTAGCCAGAAGGAGGTATGGGAAGCCAGAAGAAGACGGGGGAAGGGGAGGAGAAGTTGCTGGAGAAGAGGACGGTAAAGTCGGAGGGGGAGGCGAGGGAGTTGGCGGTGTCGCGGGCAATGAGGGCGCGAGGGAGGGAGGGATTGAGGGTATGGGATTGAGCGTGCGAGCCGAGGGGGAAGAAGCCGGAGGGAAGAGAGGAAGGAGAGAAGAAAGTGGCGTTGGAGTCGCCGGAGTTGAGCGGGGCGGCGGTCCAGATTTTAGTGAATGTGGTGTGCTCGCGGAGCTCGAGCCCGCCGACTTCTATCCTGCCCTTCGCAAATTGGCCGCCTGTAAAGGCAACAAGCGGCGAATATATATATATATATATATATATATATATATATATATATATATATATATATATATATATATATATATATCAGATTTGGGTGTTAAATTTCAAAATAATTTACTGATTATTTTTGTATAAGATTACAATAACAAAAGTAAAAATATTTATTTTATCAGATAAAAATGTGTTTAAATGCTTTGAATTGATGATTAAAATTAACATTTATCTAATTTTTAAGCTATAACTACAAAAATAGAAATTAAAAAACAAAACAGAACAAAACTATCCGTCTTTTTTGCAAAATATAAAAAATATAAATATGAATAAAATTTCAATCACATGGATGTTCATAATTGATCCCACATTGTAACCAACACAATTTTTGTTTTGTACAAATTATTTTGTTTTTTATAACTAATTATAGTTAAACCCAAACAAATTTAAGTTAATCCCTCTATTATTGAGAAGATTTGTCATCCTTCCAATTAAAAAGTCAAATTAATTGATAATAAATTATTATCGCTTATATTAATTTGAATGAATAAAATAATAAATTAAATTGATTTATAGTTCGGAATTTTGACTACAATCAGGGCATGTTAACCTTAAAATTTTGGTAGTGACTACCCTCATCGAACCACCATCACCTGAATGTCATTGTTGAACCGTCGCCACCCAACCACATTCATTAAACCACCATTGTCCTACGATCATTATTAGACGATTGTCATCATCGGACCACTATTATCGTACTATTACAACCTAATCAACACTATCAAAATCTCATCACTCATATGCATCCATCCGAACACCTCGCATCTCATATCAACTATATTATATTTTTTTACTACAAATTCAGCTATTAGATGAAGTTTAGCTCATTAGTTGAGGTGATTAGCAAAATGTGATAGATTCAATAAGGAAACAAGATGAATGAAGAGCAATTATGAAGCTTTTAATTATCATAAAAATTATTAGGTGATTCAATATGTCTATATAACATAAATTTTATATATTTATACGTATTTCTATTTTCTCAATTAAATTTTATCATCAAAATCACATTAATATTTTTTTTATTTTAAATAATTAATATTCATGATATTATTTATATAATTTAGACATTGAAGTATTCCATAAGTTTATATATATATATATATATATATATATATAATTCAATAATAGGCATGTAAATGTCATAAATTATTATCAAATATGTATATAATTTTCTTTAAAACATATAATTTTGAAATAAAAATTTAATGAAAATAAAATTCAATTATTAGAATCTTAATAAAAATTAAAAAAAATTTATATTAGTTATATTTATTGGCATAATACAAATTTAATATTAAAAAATAATATGTGAATACCCTAGAGTCATGTAATTCATCTTTTCAATTGGTTGGAAGCTAGCTTCGGTTATAAATGAAGAGATATTAAGTTCAAAAAATATAATGTAAGTTTTAAAATTTAAAATAGAACAAACAAATCAAACAAATTGACGCATTCTAGAATGTGCCAAATGATTAGGCGAATTAACCCCGTATGCCCCCCAGGCCCCAGTCAGCCTAACTGAATTTCACATAATTATAAAAAAAACGTCATATTAAAGTGTAGTGCATTCAATAGAATGCGTTAAACAGTATGACACATTCTATTAAAAAAGTAATTTAGCTTATTTTAAATATGTCAAATAACTTAATGCATTCAATAAAATGAGACATCTTATTTTAACTAATTTTCTACTTTTTAAATTAAATAGTTGCTCCTAATAAAAAAAAATCCAATCCACTAACGCTTATAGCGCTCTCAAAGTGCGGCACAACCATAACGCCACTACCACTACGCTTGGATCAGTGGCCCTCTACCCTTCAATCTGCGGCACGCCGCCGGCGACCAATCCGTTCACAGCTCCGGCTGTCACAGATGAGCCGCCACCGTGCCATCGGCCTAGATCCACTATTAGCACGGCCGCTAGATGCCGCCATGGAAATACCAACCGTATATAAAATTAATACTACCGAATTATCAAAGTTTATCGAAAGGGAATAAACTCACCTTGAACGGCGGTGGCCCAACCTTCATGGAGGCGAAGAAAGAAGAAGAGGAGGAGAAGGAGGATCCGATAAGGGTCCATTAACTGAGTTAAAGCTTTAGGGAAAGGGAAAGAAACAGAGAGCTTTAAAGAGAGATAGGGACGTCGCAAGCCATCTGTTATCTGGACCGCAATATTTGGCAATGGGCATACGTATATACAATTATATTTATTTGTTTTTACCTCAAATGAACAGTAAGATCTGCAATAGGAGTGGGCAAATGATTACAATCTGAAAGTGGAGAAAACTTTATGTTAGATGCTCGTTAACCATTAAAGATGTCTATATTATTATTGTTATAGATACATCATAAAAAATTATTATGATTCTTCAATCATTATCATCCAACAAATTATAATCCTCTCATAATTAAAGCCTAATTATGATCATTCGACTATTATTGATCGATTACAGTACTTCGAACATCATATTCCAACTATAGTTCTCTAACCATCATTATCCAACTATATTCTCTCGATCATCGTCGTGCTACAACGATTCTCATATTATCATTGCATGCAACATTCCCCAGACTATTCTGGCAATATAAATCTTTAAGTGTTTCTAGACCTGTTATTCGGTTTGAAGTTAACTATCAAAACCTAGCGCCTGCTCAAAGCGTCTGCAACCCTATTTTGACTGGCCGATTTATGCTTCAAGACAAAACTAAAATTTTCAGGAATATTATCTACCATGCATGCATCCGGCTAATATTTATAATATAAAATTGACAATTTGATTCCAAAATATTCTATCATTTTGGATTTAGTAAAAGAACTAAAATTATATTTAAAATCACAATCTGAGTTTTAAATTACAAATATGATATAATTAATTCAAAAAATTATAACTTTATTTATGATAAAGGGCAATTAATACTTGATACGACCCGATCGGGCACGAATCTCGAGGCAAAAGCTAGTTGAAAACTTCAAAAATTAATTTTGGGAGCACCCGAACTCCGATTTCAGCGAGCTTACAGTCAAACTGAGCGTCTCGGAAATACGAACCCAACGACACCAAGATCAACCCAAATGAGTCCGAATCAAGGGCACAAAAGCGCTGTTGGAAGGTTCAAACTGCAATTTGAGTTACCAGTACGGTCTCCGAGTTTGACGAGCTTATACTCGAATCGAACGGCTCGATGAGACGAATCCAACGAGCCCAAGATCGCCGAATTCCGACATCATTAAGGCCTTCAAATGCCCAACGAACGGTACATGATCAAAGGATTCAATATCGATCGTCCATTCAAAACACTCACAATTCGCCCTGATCTCACGCCTATTTACGGGCTATGCCACTCCAGAAAAACTATAAATAGAGCCCTCATTCGACACCAAAGGGACTCAAGTAAAGAAAGAGAAGAAGAAGAGACAACATTTATTTTGTTCAATATAATTTTATAAAATATAGAATCGACTGAACAAAAGATACAAAAACAAATTCAAAAACAAATTTGACATGCCTTCGGCCACTGGAATTTGATCTAGTTCCTCACTAATTTTGATTTTCTTCTAAACATTTTCTCTCCCACAAATGATGCTATATATTTAATCTTCTCGGAAATGGTTGAGAGAAAGACTTAGGAATCCAAAATATATAGAAACTCGGAATTAATTGCTACCCATCATTAGCAAAAAAAGAAATTTCAAATTTTAAAGCCGAATTAACATTAAGAAACGGTCAGTTTTAATTTCTAAATTAAAGCTGAGTAATGATCAGTTTTAAAAGCTAAATTGAAAATTGATGAAAAATAGTCAATTAATAAAGAATAATTTGAATCATGAACAATAGTTTTTTTTTTTTTTTTTTGAATGGGGTATCCACCTGTTACCATCTCTGAAATGGTGATTAGCAGCGTGACTAATCGTTGGTTGACCTAGAAGAGGCACCCACCCTAGAAACCTCCTGATCCGCACTTGATTGAGTCCCACTTAAAAGGCGCGGACGCTCGAGGGAAATCAAGCATGAGTTAGAAGGTTCCTAATTGTTAGGGGTGTCAATTTCGGGGCACGGGTCGGGTTTGGGTCGAACCCGAAACTGACCCGGCACTATTCAAGTTAACTCGAACCCGACCCGTTTTTGAAAACGGGTCAGTTTTCTTGACTCGAACCGACCCGCTTCGGGTCCGGGTCAACCCAACACGACCCGAATGACCCGTTTCCAACAAAAAAATTACTAGTTTTCGGGTCAAAAAATGGGTATATCTCCTCTTTTTCTGCTAAAAAACGGGTCTATCTCTTTTTTTCGGGTAAAAAATGAGTCAATCTCGGGTTGTCAGGTCAAAATCGGGTTTTCGGGTCGTGTCAAAATTGACACCCCTACTAACCATACTCGCCCACCAACCAAGCTATACATAAGTGGGTAAATTATAGTTCTTTTACATAACTTTATTTGATATTTTGGTTGCAGCTTTCATTAAAAGAATATATATATATATATATATATATATATATATATATATATATATATATATATATATATATATATATATATACTTGCTTATACAAACGTCTCCACACGGTCCCTTCGCACCTCTTCATCCGCAGCTGATCGCGGTCTGTACAGATACCAATTCGCACAGAACAAATAAGCAAAAAAAGCTAAAGAAGCAAAACCCGGCGAGCAACCAATAAAACCGATCCAAATACAATCTATTACTATTATCTCCATCCAGCCAACCCCCACCGCTCCCTTTCCCTCCGCCACCACTCGCCGCATTCACCGCCTTCACCAATGCCGTGCTGAAAAAATACCCAAACGAAAGCGAGCACCAAAGAAACGATGAAGCAAAAGGCTTGAGAGCCTTCGGCGCCTCCGAGTAGAAGAACTCCAGCAACCAAACGTAGGTGAAAACATCCGCCATCCCGAATATGAAGTACTGGAAAGTAAACCAGAAAATGGAAATGGGCAGAGGCTGCATCACCGGAATGGCGTCGAGCATGCCGTGCGCGGCGGCGACATGCTTGCGTTTGACTTCGACGAGCGCGGCGGCGGCCAAGGAAAGGCAGGCGAGGACGAGGCCGACGCCGATGCGTTGAAAGTGCTCATTATGATGGTGCTGCAGAATACGGGGAGAAGGGCGACGATGATCTTTGCGTTCTCCACTTGTGTGACGCGGCAGAGCTTCCATTTGTTCAATCCCTGGTTGCTGGTTCTTCTGATTGCTGCTTTGTCGAGCGACCTGTTGAAAAAAAATTTGATTTTTGAAATCTGTCAAATAATTTATTGTTGAATTTTTAAAATGTTTTGATTTAGTTGACCTGAATAGATCTCGATGAGGAAGAAATTCAATTCCTTCGGGCTGAGTGGTTTCTATCTCGATCTCATAGAGCTCGTTGGGATCATCAGATAGTTTTACCTTGCGATTCCTCGTTGCGGCTACGAAGACCTGAATCAGAACCAGCATCAAAAATTTTAATTATAATTAAAGATAATATTTTTAGTCATATATTTTTTATATTATTGATACGGCATCACAAAAATTATCTTGATCGGGCACGAATCTCGAGGCAAAAGCTAGTTGGAAACTTCAAAAATTAATTTTGGGAGCCCCCGAACTCCGATTTCAGCGAGCTTACAGTCAAACTGAGCGTCTCGAAAATACAAACCCAGCGACACCAAGATCAACCTAATCTAAGCACAAATGAGTCCGGATCAAGTGTTTGAAGCGCTGTTGGAAGGTTCAAACCGCAATTTGAGTTACCAAACGGTCTCCGATTTTGACGAGCTTATACTCGAATCGAACGGCTCGACGAGACGAATCCAACGAGCCCAAGATCATCAAATTCCGACTTCATTAAGGCCTTCAAATGTCCAACGAACGGTGCATGATCAAATGGTTCGATATCGGCCGTCCATTCAAACCACTCCCTGTTCGCCCTTGATCTCACGCCTATTTACGGACTATGCCACTCCAGAAAAACTATAAATAGAGCCCTCATTCTACACCAAGGGGACTCAAGTGAAGAGAGAGAAGAAGAAGAGGAGAAAGGGGAAAAGGAGATTCCTCACCTCCTCGACCACCGCCGGAGCTCTTCCTGCCGCCTGAAGACGCCGGAACTCTGCCCGATATTTGGGAGAATGCTAGAATTCTGCCCAACTTCCATGGGATGCTGAAAGTCTTCTCAATTTACAAGAGAGTTCCCTCCTGACGCCAAAACTCCGCCTAAGTGAAGCCGGAGTTCTCCTCTGCTACCAAAGACGTTGGACTTCTACCCGACGTCGGGCCTTCACTCTTCGCCAAGTTTCTATCCGACGCTGGACTTCTACCGGTTATCGGACTTCGCTGGACGTCTATGAGAATATGCATTTCTTTCCATTGCTGGACTTCTACCTGACGCTGTCCTACTGATCTTCGTCATCAGACTACAGTCCTTCCGACCCCCGTCGCCAGCCGACTACGGTCCTCCTGACTTACGTCGCCCGCCGACTACAGTCTTTCTGACATCCATCGCCCGTTAAATACGGTCCTCCTGACTTATGTCGTCCGCCGACTACAGTCTTTCCGACCCCCGTTGCCCGCCGACTACGGTCCTCCTGACTTATGTCGCCCGCCGACTACAGTCCTCCGTCGCCAGCTGACTACGGTCCTCCTGACCTACGTCGCCCGCCGACTGCAGTCCTTCTAATAAAGTGAACATGTCAATAGTGATCCTTTGTATTTACATCATGTAATGTACTCCATAAGATGTACATCAAGCTAAGACCTTCCACCAAGGAAGGGCCTCATTTGTAATCGACTGTAATACTAGTGGATTCATTCAAACTGGGCTAGGCCCCGTGGTTTTTCCCCATTTTACAGGGGTTTTCCACGTAAAAATCATGGTGTCTCATAAATGCTAGACCCTCTCTCACTTATCTGATTGCGTGCCGGATTTTCGTACAACGCTAAGACGTTAAATCTTATATTTCTCTACCGCCGCGAATACTCCTGGACGCAACAATTATAAATACAATTTTTCAAAAATTATGCTTTTGGTTGTTTGAATAATCCGTTTAGCTACATTTTTATAGAACTATAATTTAATAAATTTTCTAGCATGGCTTCTACCCAAATTTAAAGAAAAAAAAATGCTTTTTCTTAAGGAGGTTTTGTTTGGGACAGCTTCTCTACTACTTTCTAAAACAATTTTCTATAACAACAATTTTTTGGGTTACAATTTTTTAACTGAACTTTTGTTTTAAAAAAGCAATAAAAAAGCTGCCGCAAACAGAATCTTCAAAATTGGATGATACAAGATTCTGTCAAAAGAATGATGAAATCCGCCGGAACTTACAGGCAGATTCATTTGTAGTACAAACTACCTATAAAATTGACGGATTTGCTACCAAAAACTATGATTATAGAGACTCCACATAAGCATCTAGAAATTTCTACGACTTCCCATCTATTATTTCGTCGAAACTTTCGATGGCTTAATCCGCTCAAAGAGGTACCATAATTAATAGTCCTTCTATTTATATGGGTTTAAGTGAGCCAATCTAGCTTGCGAGCGGACTTAAGCTCAACTCGTTAACTAACTCACAAGTCGAACATATCAAGCAAGAACTTCAAGCTCGAGCCTATACTTGAGCTCAAGCTCAGCCTATCTAAGCTTGTAATTTCATTGAGCCAATCGATCAACTTAAAATATATTTAAAATTAATTTAAATTAACATTATATAATACATTTTAACCTTTTTAAATCAATTCTATATTAAAAATAAAAATCTTAAAAAATCAAACTCAACAATTAAATTAAGCTCGAGCTTTCCAAACAAGCTTCATTAACCAGCTCGAGCCAATAAAAATTAACAAATTTAACTATCGTTTACACCCTCATTCTTAATTGAGAAGCAATAGAAGTTTTAACCCACCTGAAAGATTTCAAGAAAAGCATTATCATTTTGAATGACCGGAATTCCACAGGCAAAGACCAAAAGAGCGAATATATTTGTAGATGTATTTACGAATAAAAAATGTCAAAATTAGTTTGTTTTTTTTTTTTCAGGGGACATTTAGGACTGGGTGCCAATTCGGGTCGACGGCCTGATCGGTTTGGGTCGAATCCGAGCTGAATCAGATCTAAACGAGTCAATCCGAACCCGACCCATTTTTGCAAATGGGTCGGACATTTCAACCCGGACCTGACCCGTGCGGGTTGACGGGTTTGACCCGACCCGACCCGACCCGAATTTGGCTGAACAGCTGCCAGTCCGAGTCGCGAGCGCGGCTGTGAGCGCGCGAGCGGCAGAGGCAGAGTTTGCAAGTGAGGGATCGCGAACGGTCGCGAGCATGCGGACAGTGGTAGAAGACAGAGCCATTTCCCGCGGTCCGTGCGGGGCTTGCAGGCGGAGTCGTCCGCGGTCCGCCTGCGTGGTGGTGGGAGGCAGGTGTAATAGTCCAAATTTTTAACTATCGAGATATTGTCCGCTTTGATCTAAGGGTCTCATGGTTTTATTATATTTGAATTATAAAATTTATTTGTTTAATATAATTATTTTTATTAATAAAATATTTATCATATAACACCATATAATATTAAGTACCACCTTTAAATTTAAATGTTTTGTGATAAAACAAAATTAAATATGTACTAAATCATTTAATTCATATTTTACTAATATTTAAAAAAATTATCATTACATAAAATAAGATTCTCATTAATAAAAAAAGGCAATATGGAATTGCTTGACATGATATGATTTTATATTGGTTTCCCTTTATACAATGCATGAAATTCTCTTTAAGATTAAAGACATAAAAGATGTTCTATATGGTCTCTTCCAGTTAAGAAACGGGAATGTGTTCGTTGCTTGCTCTGTTAGGGTTTTCTCCCTTCGCCGCCTTTCATTGCGAGGTTGTCTGCGGTCTCAGGGAAGCTTCTCCTCTCTAGTTCCCCTGTCTTTGTCCGTGTTTTGGCTTTATTTTTGTGGTTTTCATGGCGAATGCTCGCCTTTGAGACCCAGATTTTTTGAATGGAACTTCTCCGGCTCTTTCATTTAAGGAGACCTTTTTCGAGGCTTCCTCCTCTTCGTTTTCTGATTTGTGTATTTCGTCTCATCGAGGATTACCGGCGTTGTTGATTTCTGAGGAAGAGATTTCCTCGCTTGCTGCTCCTTTCGAATTTTCTTTGATAGTTCGGTTTCCTGGAAAGTGGCCTTCTATCGATGCCATTCGAAAATTTTTAAAAAAATTTTTGAAACTTATAGGAGATTGTTCGGTCACGGTTCTTAATTCCATGAACGTTTTGATTAAGCTCGTGAACTACTTTGATTATTGTCGGATTTTCTCTCATCAATCCTATTTCGTGAATAATTGCAATATGAAAGTGGTGAAATGGTCGGCAGTATGTGATTTACGTGGTTCGACGAAGAATTATCTATGTCCACGGGACGGAATAATTTCACTATATTTTAGATAAACATATTACAATTGGCTCTATTGCACTCAATTACAACAATCCTCAACCTCTACACATAGGTTTGAAACAAAAATTAATAGGAAGCCTATCAATGCTCTAATCAATGCCATAAGTAAATCTCCTAATTAATGATATAAATGGATCTCCTAATTAAAGTCACCATGCGGATGCATGATATGATTATTTTGTTATTAATTAGGAAATGAAATTTACAATGTTGCCACTAAGAAAAAGATAGCATGGCTATTTAAGATATTATATGAATAGGAATATGCCATTTTTATTCATTTATTTATATAGCCGTCAATATAAAATGTAACATTATTTTATAAAATGTAAAGCATTAAGCTTCCAAATGCACAATTTATTTATTTATTTGTTTATTTATTTTATACTACAAAATATATGCATTTTGGTAGTATTTATGTGTATTGTTCATTGATGTAGAAATTCTGGTTGTTAAAAACAGTTCTCATTACAAATTTTTTTAGAAAACAATAAAAAAATAGTAGCCAAAAGAACTATAATTGTTATCTATTACTACTATTAAAATAGGCTTTCACAACACTTTTTATATCATACTTTAGCGACAAAACACCTACTATTATATTTTATTTGCACCGGTTTCAAAATCGTTGCACATCCGCTGTATTTGTTATCGCTGCAAACGGCTTCCGTGGCGCTATTTAAACCGCTGCCTTAGATGTAGTTTTAACAATGTTTATTCTAGCAGCGGTTTTAACCGCCACATTTATGCTATATTACAACGGTTTTAACACCCGCAAATTTGGACAATTGGTATATAGCAACGGTTATACCACCTACTATGAATTTGGAAATGGGTCTTTAGCAGTGGTTATAACTGCTGCTAAACTAAATTACGAGTCTAAAGCAGCGGTTATAACCGTAGTTAAAAAAATAACTAATTTTAAGCATGCCTTTGCACATTTGGCTCAAAACCAATCACATAATAAGTCAAGCCAGTTTAGACAGCACATTCCAGAAAAGAAATTGGAATCTTAAGAATCCATGTACGCAAAGCATAAGCCTATGTTGGAAAGAATAAGAGATCCCAATATTTGTAAAAAACAGGAAGCTTTTTAGCAATGGCTAGTTCAGCAAATCCATTGAAGAGATGAGTCATAAGCCCAATAAAGAAAAAAGAGCAGAGTTTAATAAAGACTCCATAACTATAACGACGACATATTAAGACTTCGTTTGGAACGGCTTTCTCTCTGCTTCTTAAATCAGACTAACACTTCATTTGGGCAATTTTTTCATTGTTTTATTTTTCAAATCTCATTCATGCTTCAACTTAGCATTATCGATCCCGACAATGTATGGCCCTACATATGCCTCAGTCCCATCAAGGGCTACCTAGACAAACATCATCGCAAATACAACTATTTCTTCACATGCAGTCGATCCTATCGATTCATTCCCTCACAAGCTCTACCCCAAACTTTTCTTCTTGTTCACATACACTCAATCCTCTCAATACTTTTTCCAATAAACTTAGACTTCGTTTGGGACTGTAGAAAGATAATTCCGGTGGGTGTAGCCGGAGATGAAGAAGATGAAGAGGAAAAGGACAAAGCAGAAGAGACAAGAATGAATAGAGTAATATTACTTTCTCTTGCTTTTAGTACAGGACACAGAGGTCTATAAATAGATGTTAGATGCAGCCTTTACACGTGTTACAATCTCATTGGTTAAGCTTGAGATGAGCTAACATAATTGTAATTATGTATTAATGCTAACTGAAGAATGCTTAGGTGTTTACAGCTCCCCGCAAACTGACGATGCGTCTGTTATCGTTAGTTTGGATCTTAGTTGTTTGAAGCGTAGAGTCGGTAGAGGTTTTGTAAGTATATCAGCGATCTGATCGACTGTACTGAGCGGAACCAGGTTGATCGTTTTGTGCTGGATGTGATCGCGGATGAAGCGCTGGTCGATTTCGATATGCTTCGTTCTGGCGTGGAAGACGGGGTTGTTCGCCAGAGCTATCGCCGACGTGTTGTCACAGAACACTTGAACTGGATCCTTGTGAGTGATAAGGAAATCAGCGAGAAGACGTTTGAGCCAAATCGTGTCGGCAGTTGCAGCGGCTAAGGCCCTGTATTCCGATTCGGTAGACGAACGTGAGACAGTGGTCTGTTTCTTAACTGTCCAGGAGATAATGTTGTCGCCGAGGAATGTGCAGAAACCAGATGTGGATTTTCGAGTAACTGGATCTCCCGCCCAGTCAGCGTCTGAGAATGTGCGAAGTATGAGAGAGGATTTGATGATCGGAAGGCCGAACGTGAGTGTTCCTTTGATGTACCGGAGCAATCTTTTGAGCAGGTAGCGATGAATATGTTCCGGATTGTGCATGTGTTGGGATAGCGTGTTTACTGCGTGAGCAATGTCTGGTCTTGTAATTGTGAGATATTGCAGGGCGCCGGTGATACTTCTGTAAGTAGACTCGTCGGGAAGCATGTCTGTGTCACTAATTTGCGTTGGCTGCTTTGTAGAGGATGGGTTAGACAAAGAGTTGCAGTTTGAGAGATTGGTTTGTTTGAGTATAGAGAGTGCGTATGCGGATTGGGATAGGAAATACTTATCTGGGAGTGATTTAATGTGGATGCCGAGGAACTGGTTGGCCAATCCTAAGTGCTTCATGGTGAACCGAGTGTGCAGTTGCTGGAGAAGGTTGTTGATGGCATTACTGTCATTGCCAGTGAGGAGAATATCGTCCACGTACACCAGGAGGAACATTTTTGTGTGATTTTTGTGGTATACCATTAGGGACGGATCTGACATGCTATATTGAAATCCAATCGTGGTGAGATAATTTGTGAAGGTTGTATACCATTGCCGCGGAGCTTGTTTGAGCCCGTAAATTGCTTTTTGGAGGTGGCATACATAATCTGGGTGAATGTTGTCTTCAAATCCCTTTGGTTGGTGCATAAAAATGGTTTCGTTTAAGCTGCCGTGAAGGAAGGCGTTCGATACGTCAAGTTGCTGCACCGTCCAGCCGTGATGTAGAGCGATATTGAATAGCACTCGGATCGTTGGGAGCTTCGCGACGGGACTGAACGTTTCTTCGTAGTCCAGACCGTGTTCTTGTCTGTTCCCCTGAGCAACCAGCCTTGCTTTGAAGCGAGCCACCTTGCCATCTGAGTTGAACTTCTTGCGGTATGTCCATTTGCAGCCCAGGACAGACATGTTTGGCTGTTGGGGAACAAGAGTCCAGGTACCCTGATTTTGTAGTGCTGCGAATTTGTCTGCCATGGCTTGGCGCCATTCGAATTGTTTGCTTGCTTCAGTGTAGTTGTGCGGTGCTGTGTTTGGATCGTTAGGCAGTATGTTGTGGAGAAGGTTCAATTTTCTTGTGGGTTTTAGAGACCCTGTTTTGAATCGCGTTGTCATAGGATGCTGAATGCGAGGTTCCCTGGGTGATGGAGCCTGGACGGGAGGAGATCTGTTGCTGATAGATGATACAGGACTTGGGGGATGAACGGTATCCTGTGGCGTTGTGGGATTGCGCGGTTGCAGTGGAATACTGATTTCTTTGTCGGTAGCTTTTGATGTGGGAATGAGGAGATGAGTGGGAATGTCTTCTGCGGGATTGACGGTGCCGCTAGATGGCTGCTGAAAAGGGAAAAAGGTTTCAGTAAATTTCACATGACGGGATAATATTATGGTATTGTTTGTTTGATTTAGGCATTTATATCCTTTGTAGTTTTCGGAATAGCCTATAAACACGCATAGAGTGGAGTTGGGTTGAAGTTTGTTGTGGCTGTGAGCCAGCAGATGTGGGAAGCATGCGCAGCCAAACGGACGCAGAAGCTTGTAGTTGGGTTTGATGTTGAACATGAGTTGGAGCGGAGTCTTTTGCCAAGTTGTGGGAGATGGGAGGCGGTTGATCAGATACACTGCGGTATTGACTGCTTCTGGCCAGTATGTGTGTGGTATAGATGAGTAGTGCAGCATTGTTCTGGCTGTGTCGATGATGTGCCTGTGTTTGCGCTCCGCGATTCCGTTTTGCTCGGGAGTATATGGGCAGGCTATCTGATGCTGCATGCCTTTCGTTCGAAGATGCTTTTGAAACTGTGAGTTTATGTATTCTCCTCCTCCATCGGTTCTAATTGTTTTAATTTTGTAATCAGTTTGATTTTCTATGAACGTAATGAAGTTGAGAAAGGTATTAGTAACATCAGATTTAAGATGCAAGTAAAATAGCCAGCAGTAGCGAGAGTAATCATCAAGAATGAGAAGGTAATAACGTTGCCCGTGCTCAGCCGTGACTGGGGATGGACCCCAGACATCGGAGTGGAGTAATTGCAATGGTTTAGTAGATCTATTTACAGATTTATCAAACGGAATTTTGTGGCTTTTACACAAGTTACAGGATGTGCATATAGCCGTTTTATTTGTAAGCTGAATACTGGGATCAATTCTGGATATTTGCTGAAGAGTCCTGTGATGAGGATGCCCCAGTCGAGCGTGCCAGTTGATTTTCTGGGACCTAACGACTGTCAAGGCTTGCTGCTTCTGATTTCTTGAGGGAATAACTATTGGATAGAGTCCATCTCTACTTGGACCACTTAGAATAGTTTTGTTAGTCTGCAGATCCTTCAAAGCAAAACCGTTAGGGGTAAAAGTGATAGAGATGTGATTAGCAGACACTAGTTTGGAGATAGAGATAAGGTTGTGCGATATATCAGGAAGATGAAGGAGATTAGATAGAAGTAGCTTACGATCTGGCGTAGGGAGAAGACCTGTTCCCGAATGAGCTATCGGGAGAGAGCGTCCATCCCCAACCATTACCTGATCCTTGCCTTGATACGCCGAGCCTTGGAGCAGTTGATCAGTTCTGTTTGTCATATGTGTGGATGCTCCTGAATCAAGAAACCATTCTTCGGAAGGCTCGGCGTTGTTTGTGAACAGAGCAGTATTGGATTCTGTTTGTGGTTTCGGCGTGATGTAGTTGGTGTTGTGCCGATGCCAGCAGATGTCTGTCGTGTGGCCTCTCTTTTGACAGATTTGGCAGGTGATGGAAGATTTCATTGTCTGTTTTGACGGAAATTGAGGTGGTCCTTGCTGTCTTCCTCGTCCACGACGACCTCTGCCTCTGGTGGCATATAGGGCAGTTGGTGGTTCTTGCAGGAGAGCGTTGCGCATAGAGTCAGTGTGAATGTGAATTTCTTCACTGATCAGCATTGCGTAGAAGTTGTCTAGAGTCAGGGATGATTGCATCGTTCTAACAGTGGTTTTGAATGATTGGTATGATGGAGGTAATCCGTTTAATATGTGTAGGATAATGTCTTCTGTGTCGATAGATGATCCCGCTGAAGCAATGTTGTCAACTAACTTCTTCACTTCGGAGAGATAGTTTTGCATTGACATGTTCTTCATGTTAATGTTATTGAGCTCGTTCTTGAGTTGCATTACCTTGGAACGATTTGCTGATTGGAATCTGGTTTGAAGGCCAAGCCAGATGTCGTGTGTGGAGTCGTGGTGGATGATATATGGAAGAACAGGTGCAGAGATGGTTGAGCAGATCGCTGCGGCGAGATTCTGGTCGGTAAATCTCCAAGAGGCTTCTGTGTATGTCGAATCTTGTTGTTCTTGATCTTGAAAAGTCGGAGTATCAAGAAATTGAGCGAACCCATTTGCTTTCAGCAGCTTGACGATCTGATGTCGCCAGATGGGGTAGTTGTCGGAGGAGAGATGGTGAGGGACGAGTGTTTTCAGATTGCTGATTATGAATTTGAGGGAGGGATATAGTCCCGGTTTGGACGTGAGTGGCGGAGCTTCAGTTGCCGTCGGAGGTGTAGGAGACGATGATCGAGACAGCGAAGACGCCATGACTTATAGAAGGTCGAAGAATCGAACCGCTTCTGATACCATGTAGAAAGATAATTCCGGTGGGTGTAGCCGGAGATGAAGAAGATGAAGAGGAAAAGGACAGAGCAGAAGAGACAAGAATGAATAGAGTAATATTACTTTCTCTTGCTTTTAGTACAGGACACAGAGGTCTATAAATAGATGTTAGATGCAGCCTTTACACGTGTTACAATCTCATTGGTTAAGCTTGAGATGAGCTAACATAATTGTAATTATGTATTAATGCTAACTGAAGAATGCTTAGGTGTTTACAGGGACGGCTTTTTTATTGCTTTTTAAAACGGAGTTTTAGTACAAATTTTTTTATTTTTTTATTAAAACTTCGTTTTAGAAAGCAGTAAAAAAGCCGTCCCAAACGAAGCCTTAGTTTACCGCAAACTCTCTTCTCCTTCATATGTTGCTTGTATAGTTGATGCCTTCCGCAACAAGATTCATAATGAATTAATTCCATTTCACCTTCACACAGTCAAAGTCACGTCAATGCCTTCCCCATTGAGCTCCATCACAAGTCCCCTTCTCCTTCACACCCTACAAGTCCGATTGATGCCTCTCTCTTGGAGTTAGTTTCGTCAAAATTAAATTTTTAATTTTTGACTTATCATGCGTATTATGATGTATATAAAATCAAAACTTTCTTATTATGTATAATATTTCAAAGGAAAAATATATGAAGAAAATATAACAATTTTCTGCCTGAGAAACATTGCTCCTGATACATTTATGCAACAAAAGGGCTATATTGGACTTGGCCCAATCTCGAAATTGGGCTAAGATTTTAAGCCTTCCTCAGCCAACCAAGCAATTCAACAAGCCCAAGTCAGAGGGTCTCGCCACAGCCCAACAGCTCTTTCACAATAAGGAACTATTTGGATACAAAAATTAAAGGTGTTAAATAATATATATATATATATATATATATATATATATATATATATATATTAAAATTGCACAGAGTTCAAAGCACATTTGCGTTGAATTAAAATTAAAATTTGTTTTAATAAAATTGATTCAATTTTAAATTAATTTTAAATCACTCAAAATAAATAATTCCTTTTTTTATTTTATAAATATTTAACGAATTTTATTACAATTATCATAAATGAATAGTCAATGTATTCAAACTCTGGATAAGTGGAGAAATTACTATATGCGCATTATGTGTAGAATATAAGAATATAGGACTATGTAATCAATATGTAAAATATACACATCATACTATAATTATATTTTAGAGGTGTCAGAATGGATCAACAGGTCGGATTTTGATGCAAATCTAATCCGATAAACCCGATCCAACAAGTTTAACAAATATCACTTGTTAACAATTCAAACCCGACTTGATAATTCATTTTAAATTTTTTTTTAATATTTTTTATTAACTTGTATCTATAAATCTAAGATTAATTGATAAAAAAATGAAAAGATATACCAACAAATAAAACAGTTTAGGAAAAAAAAAAATATTAAACGGATTTTTTTCAAGTCAAAATCGAGTTGGCGAGTCAAGCAAAATACAGCTAATTTAATAAATGGGTCGGAATGCATGACCCAAACTCGACCTATTATTAAATAGGCCACCCGAATTTTGCAAGTCAAATCTGAGTCAAATTGATAGTCAGATCATTTATTAACACCCCCATTATAATCTATTTTATTTGTTTATATAATAAAATTAAAAAATACAATGAGAGTATAATAATAAACTCCTAAGATACTCCAAACATAAATAACATAACGCCTAATCCTAATAATAATACTTTCCCCATCAAATGAGCTATGGAACCTTACAATAATTTACTATTGTAGATGCTCTCATCCAATAAATTTAATATCATAATTAAGATTAACAAAAACCCTCTCTCATGCTGTCAATCATTAATGCAGCTCTTCAATCTATTGGTTAGAAGTTTTAAGTACCAACTAAAAAATTTTGACTTATTGGTTCAAAAGTCTAAAAAAAAAAATGTTGTTAATCATTATCCACTTAAAAACTATTTTAAATTAAAAACAAATTTTGCATAATTTGCAATTTGCCATTTTATTGGAGAAATTATTACGTACAGAGTCTGGCTCGGATGGATTTATGAGGGTACACACAGGGGCGGATCCAAATCATTTTTTTAGGGTGGGCAAACTTGCGATTTGCGAAGGCGAAGGCCGGCGATCTGAATTGAACTTGCGAGTTGCGAATGACGGAACGAGAGGGCTTCAAGCTTTTGATTGCAATTCTGCGAATGACGGGAGACAGGATGGACAAAACTAGCACACAATTAATAAATTTAGGGCAAAAAAGTTCTTTTGAGCGGGGGCAAAATTCTAAAAAAACCCTCTAATGATTTTTTTTTTTCGGGGTGGGCATTTCGTGGATCCAGCTATGGTACACAGTCAATATACAGTTATGTGTATTTACTATATATTTATTGTGTATCTCATAAATTCAGAAAATTATTAGGTTCGGTCATCTGACACAGATACATCTGGATTTATCTCTATCTATAGTAAAGTGCGGTCAAAGTGTAGTCAAAGCACAGCTGTGCTGTAGTGGCTGCACTTTGATTGCATTTTAACAGTGCTTTTTTACTATAGATAGAGAGAAATTCAGATGATTCTCTCTGTCCTATAACACGACTTAATAATTTGCCATAAATTCAGACGCATAATAATCTCTTTTTTATTGACACTCTTCCTCAGTAATTGCTGAAGAACAAAATAAAAAATGAAAACAAGGTACCGTTCAAGGCGGAGAAGCTACCGTCTTTATCAGAAAAGCCCGTTTCTTCACGGGGATGCTTTTCCAAATATTGCGGGCCAGTCGCTGATAGCTATATCGACTTCTCCACCTCTCTTTTAAACTCTATGTTTCTCTTTCTCTGAATCAGTATCGCAGCTAATGGCTTCTTGCTGGAGCTTACTTCCCCTCTTCTTCTTCTTCTTCTTCTCTCTTTGCTTCCATGAACGCGAGGCCGTCGCCGTTCAAGGTATGTCTGTTTCCTTCCTACGAACTTAGTTAATTCAATGGTAGTTATTGTTATGCATGGTTTGTATGTAATATCCACGGCGGTGGCGCTTGATGTCGGTCGGAGAAGTGGGTGTATTGGTCGTCGGCGGCGAGCTGGCGGATGAAGGGGTGAGGGTTGAAGTTGCAATAATGGAATGGATGGTGTCCTTTCTGCGATTGTTGCAAGTCCATTATAGTTAAGAAAAAAAGGGCAAGTAGATTTATGATACCTCAAATTATCTTTGTTTAAAAGAATATCATCAAAATTTAAAAGTGCAGAATGAAATTTTAATCCATATTTTTTGTAGCTACTGTTTTAAATAAGGGTTAGATATGTAAATAAAATTTATATGAATGATGTAATTGTCATTTTTTCAAAAACATTGCATTCAAAAGAAAAGTATACAATAAGATATTTTATGTATATCATATATAACAACAAATATTTTTTTTTAATTTAAAAATTTAACATAACCATCACAATCAAAGGACGGAATACCGTCCAGAGACCAACCAGAATGCTCCACATCATGTCTATGCTCTGTAACGCTGACGTGACATATTCTAGTTGATCTCTGGATGACGTTCTGCATCCGATCTCCACATAGAATAAGTTGTCCTATCCAGATTCTCCGCACGAATTTGGGGAGTTTTTTATATTAACTTTATCAACTTTTAAATAGCATATACCTAACAAGGTCTATTTATAAATATTTTTTAAATTTGAATTTTTTTATACTGAAAAATTGCCTAAAAAACCGCAAAAAAATTATCCATCCAACAAGCAATCAAATAAAAACATCTTTTTTTTTTTTTGAAAGGATATTCTGAAATATATTTAGATAAATAATAATTTATTTTTTCCACCCAAATAAATAAGCATTTAAGCAGTCATAAAATCGATAAAAAATAATCTAAATTAAGCTTAAATTTAGGGCTAAACACTAAACTCTAATTGCTTCTTAACGTAAAAAATTGACCTAATTGGCTAGTTCTATTATACCATATTTTTATCAATCTTAATGCACTAATTCGGTCAAATCGACCGAATCTTAATGCACTACTTTGCATATATTTATATATAAAAGCTGTACAAATTAGGTAAGCTAACTTCATTTACAAAGTCATATTTTGACCAACCAATGTCTTACAACATTTGACAAATTGCATAAAAACCTGTTATAAATATTTTGTTAATTCAGTGGCTCACAATTTTTTAAAGGAGAATTTATGCGTATTATAAAATATTTATATATCTAATATTTAAACACTAATAATTATTTATATAACACTGAATTTTTAAATTATATTAAAAATATCATTAATATTAATTTATTTAAAATAAAGCATATCTTTACATGATTTAAAAACTAAAATGGTATATAAATAAATATAAAATTGTAGGTGTTGGAAATATAAATATAAAAATATTTTGTGATATGGAAGTAAAAAAAAACTTAAATTTTAATCGCCATAGACTAACCTGACAACAAAGCCTTTCTCGCAGGCGGCCAATTCGGAAAGGGAAGCATAGAAGTTGCCGGCGTCGAGCTTCGCGAGCACTCCACATTCACCGAGATTGTAACCGCCGCCCCGCTTCGCTCCGGCGACTCCGGCGCCACCTTCTTCTCCCCTTCTTCGCTCCCCTCCGGCTTCTTCGCCCTGGGCTCCCACGCACAAGCCCACACCTCCAATTCCTCACCCCCCCGCGCACTCATTGCACGTGACACCTGCGCCTCTCTCGCCTCCCCCACCGACTTCACCCTCCTCTTCTCCACCAATTCCTCCTCGCCTTCCCCCGCCTTCTTCTGGCAACCCATCCCTCCTCCCGGCTACGCCGCCGCTGGCCACCTCGTCACCTCCTCCCCACAAAAACCCCCTCTCTCCTCCATCCGCTGCCTCCGCAGTGACCTCCTCGAGTCATGCGACCCCGAAGCCCCAATCTGGTCTGCCAAATCTGATTCCCCTTTCACCGTCCACCTCTCAGACTCCTTCGGCACCATCGTCGCAGGCGAAAAACCTCCTTTAATTTGCATAAATAAGAGCTTATTGACCGTCGCTGCAATGCCGAATCTTACCCAAATTACCGCCCTGATCAAAACTTACTCTCCCTGGATCCATTTCCACCCGAAAGAGCCCTACCTACCCTCTTCCGTCTCCTGGTTCTTCAACAACGGCGCGCTGCTTTACACGAACAGCAGCCCTAACAGCCCGGCCCGCATCGACCCGCCCGGCACCAACCTCCCCCAGGGCGGCACCAACGACGGCGCCTACTGGCTCGACCTTCCTACCGACGCTGCTTCTCAGAATACCGTCAAGGCGGGAAGCCTTCCCTCCGCCGATGCCTATATCCACATCAAGCCGACGCTCGGCGGCACAGCCACCGACATCGTTTTTTGGCTCTTCTACCCTTTCAACGGCCCGGCGAGGGCCAAGGTGGAGTTCTTCGACATCGCCCTAGGGCGAATCGGGGAGCACGTCGGGGATTGGGAGCACGTGACTCAGAGATTCAGCAACTTCGACGGCGAGATGAAGCAGATGTACTTCTCCGAGCACAGCTCCGGAAAATGGGTGGACCCGAAGGAGCTAGAATATACGCCTGCTGGGGGCAGGCGACCAGCGGCGTATGCGACGCTGCACGGGCACGCGTTTTACCCGAAGGCAGGGCTGGTGTTGTTGGGGGAAATGGAGAACGGGATTGGGATAATGGATGAGACGGCGGAAGGGGGCGCGGTGATGGACGCGGCGGCGAACAACGTGATCGTATCAGCGGAGTATTTGGGGGTGGAGGAGCCGGCGTGGTTGCAGTATATGAGGGAGTGGGGGCCGAAGGTGAGCTATGATGTGGATAAGGAGTTGGAGAATGTGATGAAATTTCTACCGGAGAAGATGAAGAGAGCGCTGGGGGATTTGGTGAGCAGTTTGCCGAAGGAGGTGTTGGGGGAGGAAGGGCCGACGGGGCCGAAGGAGAAGGGTAGCTGGAATGGGGATGAGTCGTAGATGGTGGTGATGATGATGATGATGATGATGATGATGTTGGTGTTTGAATGGCTGTTGGATGATTGCATGTCTAGAGAGGATTGGAGTGCTGGTGTTTGTACTTGGTTTACAAAAAAAAAAAGGATTTTTAGTGGGCTGATTGGGAGATGAAGGTTTTGTTACTGTTTTTTAAAATAAATTTTTAATATAAAAATATAAATTTTATATAAAAAATTGTTTTAAGAAGCAATTAAAAAATTATCCCAAGCTTCATTTGGGACAGCTTTCTTACTGCTTCTAGAAGCATATTTCTAATGCAAAAATTTTAATTGTTGTACTAGAAAACTGCTTAAAAAGTAGCAAGAAATTCATCCAAAACATGTGAAATTATTATGTGCGGACATCGTACGCGTCCAGAGGCGAATCAAAGTCCGCAACATCACCCGAGTGCTATTTACCGCGGTTGTGTACCCCCATATATCAAGTGATGTGACGTGCTGATTTGCACCTGGATGGTATTGTGTCTGCATCGAATCATTTCTCCCCAAACAAAGCCTAAGTGGGGAAATTATTCTGTGTAGATATCAGAAAATCTAGATATTAATCAAAATGTTCCACGTGATCCGATACCCACGGTATCGAGCACTGATACATAATAAAAAATGATGTGACACGTTCTGATTGGTCTCTGAACATCGTCTGAAGTCTGCACAGGATAATTTACATATGCTTGAGCTAAGGTTTGCTTGCTCCAAATTAAAAATTTTGGTTTTTCTTGACAAAAAATTGAAAGATTCCTTTCAAGTGTGAACAAAATACTTAAAATGCCAGCCACCATTTGTGATTGTCAGCCAATATTAATAGATGACAAGAAATAAATAATAATAATTGTTGATAATAGTGATCATCAATCAATATTGATCTGAGTGAAGAACCCTCGCATTATTAAAATATATGAGCTCTCACCGATTGAAGGTTTATTTTAAGTGTAAAAATGTGATCAATTTATAAGTTTTTTTGTTATAACATTTTAATTATTTATGTCAAAAATATAAACACTCAATTAGATTATTTTAATTACTCTGCTTGATCATTCAATAATTTTACAAAATTTTGACTGATTTAATTACATTAGTAACAATAACATAATCAAGCCTTTATCCCACTACTGGGAGTTGGTTACATTAATCCATTTTCTCCATTGTGTCATGTTAAGGGTCAAATTATCATTTAAAACTAATAAAGAATTGTTATTTCTAATATTTTCTAATCAAATATTTTTAGGTCTACCTCTACATTTCTTAACATAAGTCAATTCTAATACATCTACTCTCCTAATCGGGTCATCGGAAGGCCTCTGTTTTATGTGACCAAACCATCCAACATTTTCATGTGTATGCTCGTTTCGCATGCTATCTCTAAAAGTAAAGTCAATCATCCACATGAGGATCCTCATCTCTACAACACTTAACTTAATTGTATGTTTTTCTTTTAATGGCAACATTCTGTATCATAAAGCATTACATGTCTCATTACCATCTTATAGAATTTTTCCATTAATTTTTTAGAGGTATTTTTCTATCACACAACAAGCCTGATGTATTTTCCAACTTCAACCATCCAACTTGAATTTTAACAATAATATTATAATCTAGTTCACCAGTACTATGAACAATAGATCCAATATATCTAAAACTTGTACTCTTATTAATAACTTTGTCTAAAGACACAATCCCCCCATCAGATCTATTACTGCTAAAATTACACTCTATGTATTAAATTTCAAATCTACTCAAATGAAAACCTTTAGAGCCAAGGTTGACCTCCTTAAGTAGTTTATTTTCAACTCCTCTATTCTTATCAACAAGAAGAATATCATCACCAAAAAACATACACCAAGGTACATCTCTAGCAAATGTCTAATAAAAATATCCATGACTGCAACAAAAAAGATATAGATTTAAAGCTAATCCTTGATGTAATCCAACTAAAATAGAAAAATACCTGGTCAACCACCTTACGTTTGAACACAACAGCTCCTCCATACATATCCTTAATTATTTAAAGATAAGCATTATTAAGCCCTTTCTTTTCTAAAACTCTCCATAACACTTCTCTTGAAATTTTATCATATGATTTCTCTAAATCAAAAAATATCATATATAAATTCCCCTTATTCTCTTCATATTTATCCATCAAACCTTCTGATAAATGTATAACTTCCATAGTATAGCCACCCTGCATGAATCCAAGTTAAACACATCATAATTTATGCTCAATAACTCTCCCATAATTGTAAAATATGACACATTAATTTAATTCCTCTATAATCCACACAATTTTGTACATCACCTTTATTCTAAAAAATAAAAATCAACACACTCATTCTCTACTTATCTAACATCTTTTAAGTCTTCAACATAATATTGAAAATTTTAGTAAACTAAAAAATACCTTCATCTCCAAAGCATTTTAACACCTATTAAAATTTCATCAAGTTGAACCTCTTTTCCAATTTATTTAACTTAAAATCTCTCTAAATTCAATATTATTAATAAGCCATTAAAAACAAAAATTCCCTATTTTAATTATAACTTTAATAAATAATAAATCAATAATTTCAAATACTTTTAGATAAAATAAGTGCATTTTTATATTTAAATGAATGAATTTTTTAAAGATATAAAAAATCAATAAAATTATCCCAAACCAAACTTTGTTCCAAGCATCCCAACATAGCTTAAAAGAAATTTATTCCTTCATAAGCAAGGGTCATTTTCAAGGCATCAGGTGTTCTTTTTGGGCTGTCAAAATAAAGATAATTACCATCAAATCATTTGCAGCAGCGTTAAACTATTCCTTGGCCCTGAAATAAAAAATAATAATAATAACAACAATTTTAGTTATGAAAATGATAAAAAAAATAGTTATGAAAATGAAAATATAAGCTGTCAACTAAATAAATAATTTAAAAAAAAAATTGTAAAATTCATAAGATCAATCTGATAACTGAATTTGAAAATAGGCAGTCTATTGTTTTAATTACAATTACAACAATAATGTTGATCAAAACCATGAAAGTTCACCCTGTTCTCTCTAGGAGAGAATGTTAGGGTTGCTTTGATCCCTAGTGAAATAGATCACAACTCAAACCAGTCCAATTTGACCACGATGAGTCTGGTTTCGCTCGTTAATTTAGATTCGAGCTCTATCAAATCAATTAATTGTTCAAATAGTTTGAATGTTTAAGATATAGTTAATTAAACATACATAAATGCATCGACAAATGTGATGGATTATGCAATGTCGAATACTTTCAAGATTAATGTCTTCTTCAATTATAGGAGATGTTCCAGTAATTATGTGAGCTTCATTAAAGAAGATTGATCTCCCTTGTGACCTTTTGGTCGTATTTAAAAAGCAATAAAAAAACTGTCTCAAATGAAATCTTAATTAGATGTTTTCAAAATGCATGCCTCTTAGAAATATAGCATTTTCAGATATAGCAACTTACCTGGCCAAATATTTATCCTCTGTTGTGTTAAGAACAATTTCATCACCAGCTTCAATAAAAGGTGGCACCTGAGGAGAAGGGCAATCCATTAAAACAGAAAGAGTATATGAAATGCCAATCCAAACTTTGTTTAACGGCTTCATACAATTTGTGTTCGCACACCATAGACTCTTAGTACATTAGAGGCTAGATATTAAACAATATTTAAGAAATAACTTCATGAAAAATTTATATGCTCATTTAATTAAGTTAAAATGCATGAACTGAAAACAAGCAAGGAATTTTTTTTTTCTATCAATAGACCATCTTATAGTTCATGGAAGATTCATGTCAAGCAGACAATGGATATCAAGATATATGAAGACATAATCATGTGGGTAATGAGATTAGGCGCCAAATCATCAATACCCAGCATTAAAAAAAAAACATCGTTTATCAATTACAGATCTCTTAGCAATAATAGCCAGCTTTCATAAATCTTACTATAACACAAAAAATTATCCTATTGATAATTTTGTTGTCAGTCCGCTATAAATGTAAATGATAAGATCTTAAAAGTAAGCTCACATAATTCAATTCAAAGAGAACAGTTTGTTACAGAAATTTGATGCAATTCCAGCTGTGCAAGTTGAAACAAAATATGGTTTACTTCATTAAAGGACAAAATAGGGGAATAACCAGCCAAATTACACGTTGCGTGACTAAGTTGTATAAAACGGTATGAAAAGGGCTTGAATAATTGAATAAAGAGTATTTTAGCATAAGATTTACAACATACCATCACCGTGAGCCCATTATCAAGGACAACCCTTTTGTACCTGTTGAGAGAATTTTAACAGCAGTTAATACTATCGTTAGCAAAAACAACCAATACATTAATTGCAAAAGTGCTTTCTCATTAAAGATCTAGGATAGTCATTCCTAAAGTTTGAAGTTGCCTATATAGCAAAATGGAGTCTCTTCTAAGTTGCAAAGGAAATATAATTTTGACCTTCGTGAAGATATTGATCTTCTAAGTTGCAAATCAATTAACACCTCAATAAACTCTTATGAAACGAAGAGCTCCTTGATGATCTATACAGGTTCTAAAGATTAGTCTGAAATTTAATTTAACTGACTATCACTAGGCTTGATATTTCATTCACTTTTGGAGTTGCTAACCAACACATATCAACTCAAAAACAAAAATAATAGGATGATGTTATACATTCTCAGATATATCACAAAAATTTTGACAAGGAATTGTTATAAATTAAGATTGAACACTTGATTGCGGAAACATTCTTAGATGCAAATTAGCATTTCAAATGCTATTTATGCTAGCTCGGTTGAAGATAGGAATTCAACCTCTAACTATTATATTTTTGTTGGAGGTAATGTGATCAAATGGAAAATAAACAAACTATTATGAACAAATTTAGTGTAGAGATTGAATATAGAACTATGAATCATTCTACATGTGACATGTAGATAAAGACTTTTTAAGGAGAATTTGATTTTCTAGTTACATAGCTTAAGAGTTTGAATTGGAAATTGCAGTCATCTATGATTCAAGATTGAGAAAAGACCCAAAATGATCCCTACACTCTATGTGAGAGACCAATTTGTTCCCCAACTCTTTTGAGGGACCAAATCGGTCCCTCAACTCTTTAAAATGGTACCCTCAACTCTTTAAAACGGTACCCATTTGGTCATACCGTTAAAAGTTAACAGATGATTTGGATCCACCGAACAAATATCCAGGGTAAAATTGGGGGCAAAATCACGTTTTATTATATGAAGCAGAGCCAGTAGCATCGAAACAAAATTTTAGTGTTCGTCCAGCAGCAAGCATCCCACGCACTTATCGACTCCACTCTCGCAGCCCTAGCGAGCGTCGATCGCATTACTTCCGCAGCTGCAGTGCACTCGATTTCTCAGTCACCTGCTGCGGCACAGTTGTCTGTATCCCGTAGGTGTTGTTCTCCATTAATTGGTGCAGCACAATCGTCTGCATCGCAGGTGTGTCACTTCCGCAAGTGTTGCACAGTCTATTTCTCCAACTGGTGCAGCACAATCGTCCGCATCTCGCAGGCGTGTCACTTCCGCAGGTGCAGTTCGGTGGATTTCTTTCAGTTAACTAGTGTGGCACAATCGTCTGCATCCTGCAAGTGCGACACATTAGTAGATTGTGACACTTCTGTTGGCTTAAGTCAACAGAAGTTCATTCTTTGGTGAGACCTTGAAATTTTGGAGGTGCTGCACTATCTGTCACATAATTACTATTACCCCGATTCATTGCTTTACTAGTTGATTTTGATATTCATTTTCACCGCAGAAATTTTTCCATGGATTCGTCTTTGTTCACCGCACCTACCTCCTCAACTACTCCGGAGCAAAGAGTCTCGCAGTCGAATATCATGGAACAGAGCGAGAGAGGTATATTTTTTTAAACATCAATTTTAAGGATTTTTTATTTATTTTACTAACTTCCAAAAAAATTTACAATAGTAATAAATTTTAGAAAACAAATACAGACCGAGTGGCTTGAAGATTCAAAATTCTCACTGCTAATTGGTGGTTTAACTGAGGAGAATGATATTAATAGTAATGTAGAGGTAGAGAAGGGTGATGGTGACGCTAATGACAATAGCATCGGAGTGTCCATTGTTATGATGTTGATGATGATGAAGATGTTGATGATTGGTTTGAGTATGAAAAAACTCAGCTGAAAGGAAAACAAATTATTGGAACAATTGAAGAAAATCATACTTGAATTTTTAAAGGGGGAAACTGTGATAGTGATTGTGTGAACTCAGGTGATGAAGCTAATCTTCATGATAGTGATGAAGATGAAAAATCCAATGACAGATTCTAGTACCAACTATTTCGAAATCGGCATGCTATTTAAAAGGGAAGGAAGAATTCAAAAAAACTGTTGAAAATTGGTCTATTTTGACAGGGAAAACAATAAAATTAATTAAGAATGATAAAAGAGAATGATAATAAAAGAAGATGTAAGGTGATCTGCAGATGGCCTAATTGTCCTTTTAACCTATATATCTCAATACATCATGTTAGTAATTCATGGCAGATTAAATCATTAGAAGATCATACAAGTACATGGAATTATCAAAGTAAGACTTTGACATCAACAGTTATTGCAAAGAGGTATGTGAATAAGGTCAAACGAGATGCAGTGTGTTTAGAAATAAGTGATGGTGATGCGGACATCCAACCGTCCATGGCTATCCTAGGAGTTGAAGATCAACGGCTGTCATCGTCCCACGTTATCTTATATTTTATTTATAATTTTTTAATTTTTATTATGAATTTTCCGTTTTTACCCCCACTTAAAAGGTTCGTCCTATGTAAGCCTTAGGGGCATATGTGTCTTGTTTTAGTTTCTTATGCCTATATATAGAAGCCCTTTCTTATGTAATGAGATGATGAATTGTTAATGAAAATTTGTTTTTTGAGTTCTCTTTGTGAGTTCCATTTTTTAGATCTCTTAGTGAGTTCTTTTTCTTTTGAGATCTCTTAGTGAGTTCTCTACTTTGTGTTCTCTTTGTGAGTGCATCCCTCTCCCAAATCTCTTAGTGAGTTTTGGGAAGAGCTAGATCTCTTTGTGAGTTCTAGACCTTCCTCCAATTTTTCTTTGCAATCAATTAGTGTGAGAATTCAAGGAGAATCCGTCCGGATCGCATTCTTCCTTGAACTCCATCCCTTCACCCGTTTCCACCCAGCACTTTCGCCGCCCCTCCTCTAGCCCGCTCAGGCCGCCGACCTCCAAGCCACTGCCTCCCGCCGGCCATCCACCTTCCACACCGTGGCCGCCTCTTACCTCCCTCCTCTACCCGCCGGCTTCCCTCTCCTTGAATTTCAAAATTTGAAATTCAAATGTTTTATGGGCCATTAATTGTTTCTTAAAGTAGCTCCTTAATTTACGCCATCAATTTAATTGATTTTAATTTCAAATTTGAAATTCAAATTGTTTAAATTGATTGCCCTCCTAAATGGAAGTTTTCTTTCCTTAAGAAAACTGAAAATTTATTTCAGATTTTTGTAAAATCTGAAATTAAATTGGTGGTCCCCACTTATTTCAAAACTCACCCCTCTCCTCCTTATGTGGCCGGCCCCCTCATTGGGCATAATCTCTCTCCTATCTCATTAATAGGCCCTCATTAAGCCTCCATAATTACCTCTCATAATTACCTCTCATCCAATTTAATTCTCCCCATTAAATTTGAGTTTAAATTCAAATTCATCCCGCCAATTCCACTTAATCTGAAATTTAATTTCAGATTTTCATTCTCTCTCCCCAAATTGATTTTGGATTTAATTAATCTTGCCACCTAGGCAAGTAAATGCCATTTATGTTCACATCAGTTTGGTATCAGAGCATGGTTACCTGGGGTGCGGACTCGACGGAGTCGAGCTCTTTTTTACCCCGGGAGAATGATGCGGACATCCAACCGTCCATGGCTATCCGAGGAGCTGAAGATCAACGGCTGTCATCGTCCCACGTTATCTTATATTTTATTTGTAATTTTTTAAATTTTATTATGAATTTTCCGTTTTTACCCTCACTTAAAAGGGTCGTCCTATGTAATCCTTAGGGGCATATGTGTCTTGTTTTAGTTTCTTAGGCCTATATATAGAGGCCCTTTCTTATGTAATGAGATGATGAATTGTTAATGAAAATTTGCTTTTTGCGTTCTCTTTGTGAGTTACATCTTTTAGATCTCTTAGTGAGTTCTTTTTCTTTTGAGTTCTCTACTTTGTGTTCTCTTTGTGAGTGCATCCCTCTCCCAAATCTCTTAGTGAGTTTTGGGAACAGCTAGATCTCTTTGTGAGTTCTAGACCTTCCTCCAATTTTTCTTTGCAATCAATTAGTGTGAGAATTCAAGGAGAATCCGTCCGGATCGCATTCTTCCTTGAACTCCATCCCTTCACCCGTTTCCACCCAGCACTTTCGCCGCCCCTCCTCTAGCCCGCTCAGGCCGCCGACCTCCAGGCCACTGCCTCCCGCCGGCCATCCACCTTCCACACCGTGGCCGTCTCTTTCCTCCCTCCTCTACCCGCACGCCGGCTTCCCTCTCCTTGAATTTCAAAATTTGAAATTCAAATGTTTTATGGGCCATTAATTGTTTCCTAAAGTAGCTCCTTAATTTACGCCATCAATTTAATTGATTTTAATTTCAAATTTGAAATTCAAATTGCTTAAATTGATTGCCCTCCTAAATGGAAGTTTTCTTTCCTTAAGAAAACTGAAAATTTATTTCAGATTTTTGTAAAAATCTGAAATTAAATTGGTGGTCCCCACTTATTCCAAAACTCACCCCTCTCTCCTCCTTATGTGGCCGGCCCCCTCATTGGGCATAATCTCTCTCCTATCTCATTAATAGGCCCTCATTAAGCCTCCATAATTACCTCCCATAATTCCCTCTCATCCAATTTAATTCTCCCCATTAAATTTGAGTTTAAATTCAAATTCATCCCTCCAATTCCACTTAATCAGAAATTTAATTTCAGATTTCCATTCTCTCTCCCCAAATTGATTTGGGATTTAATTAATCTTGCCACCTAGGCAAGTAAATGGCATTTACATTTCACATTAGATGGATAACTTGAAATTGCATGTATCAAAACCTCAAACCAGAAAGGCACTAAAGAAGGCACATCAATTCATCTACATGGAGGAAGATCAATTTAACACTATGTTGCACCGATATGCCTTACGGTGACGACACAAATACGACATGATATGGATACGGGACACATCAATTCTTAAAAATACTAGATACGGGTATGGCACGGATACGAAATTATAATATATAAATCATACACAAAATTAAGAAAATAATCAAAGCGTAATATTTGAAATGACAAAAAATTGAAAGCAACATCATTTGTAGCATTGCATCATATAATATCAAAATAAAAGTAAGCATTAAATATTTAAATGTCTAGTACAACAACAAAAACATAAAAATAAATTATCTAGCACATGAAGTTTCAACTATTCAATAGAATGAATAATAGGATGAACTTCTTCAGTAGTTTGTCTTTGGACTTCTATATCATCTTTAATAAATATCATAGCTTCCAATTCAGGCTCATCAAGTGAAAGATTAGCAATTTGAATGCAACATTGTCACCCCCTTCTAACGTTTTACCTATTTTGTCACATAACCCCACAGAGGTTTGTTATCTTCAATATTGGCCTCTGATTGACTATCATCAGACCCAATTCCTACGCCACTAGAGCTCATTATCTTATAAAGGATCGCCACAAATTAAACCACATGAATTTTTTTAAGTAAAAGTGTAGAGATGTCACAGATATGTCGGGGGTCCAAGGGGGGTACTAAGAGTAATTTTAAAGCTTTCTCTAGCTTCTTGGTGTCGCTTGGTAACATTCGGTGTCCCTCAGTACCGAGCATTGATACTGAGCATGGTTCCGAGCGTTGCAAAGAGGTACCGACCAATACCGAGCGGTACCAAGTTCCAATACCGAGTTCCAGTACTGAACCTACGATGAAGAAAACGAACCTTCACTGCTCGCGTCGCCTTCACTGTTCGCGTTGTCGAACCGCTCTACCGACGAAGGATGATCCTGCCGGCTTTAATGCTCGTGTCGTCGAGCCTCTTCGTCGACGAAAGATGATCATGTCTGCTTCTATGCTTGCGTCGTCGAGCCGCTCCTTCAACTACAACGAAGAAGACAAATGCCTGTGCGGCAACGAAAACCTAACTCGTCGAAAAGTTTAAGCTGCATAAATGAATAGGGATATCGAGCGCTTAGCTGAAATGAATAGGGCAAATTGCGGCTCCGTTTTTTTTTCGTTTTTTTTTTTACAGGACACGTATCGGATACGTGTGTCCTGTCAAATTTAAATAATATTTTAATTGGACACGAAAAAGCCGTATCCGACACGTATCCGTGTCGTATTGGAGGCGCATCCGTATCCGACGCATGTTTGATACAACATGCCTCATAAGTAGGAGTATCGGTGCTACATAGATATAGGAGTATGTTACACATGAAAGCTATATATTTATGGCAAGTGATGCATGTTATTTAAATGCGCTCTAGAATATCGTACTAATAAGATGGCAATTTTCTCTTCTGACAGCAATCTCCATAATAATCTTACTAATACAACTAATCATTTTATCCTACATCAAATTGGTTCAATTTTAATTCTTCAATTGACTCGCTCGACAATCTATCTCGGATGATGAACAACAACTATAGAGAAGCTATGCTCTTTAAGCAGCTTTATGTGTCAAAAAATGTACAATTAGTGAATTGGGATTATCTACCTTTCCTCAAAATTCAAAAGCAACTGATCATATATTGAGGGAGGTATTTCCCAGGATGAAGGTAGAGCAGAGGAAAAAGAAATGGAAACAGCTATTGCAGAACTTTTCATAAAATTTTATGACTTTCTAATACAGCAATAGCTCTATATGTATTTTCCTGTGGTTCCAAGTGGTTATACGGAAGAAGCAAAAATAAAAGAAAATGATAGAAGTGTTGTGTTGCTGTTAAAAAGTAATGAAGTGCAAGCTACTACAGATAATATAACTGAAATATAATGAGTAAGATAAGTAGCTGTTGTGGGTCTTAATATGTTCAGCATCATATACGGAAATGACAAAAGAGTGTTAAAATAGTTAATGGAAAATGCAAAGAGTGCGCAAAAATAAAGAAATGGGAAACAAATGGGCTTTACAGAATCAGCATGGAACTTACTGAGGAGCAGCGGTTAACCCCTTCGTATGTGGTTGTGCTTCAACAACAGTGCATGTTAACCTCTGAGGAACAGATCCTGACGTTGGTTTACCGTCATAACACTGAACAGTCACGTTCATTTCCTCTGTACATCAGAAGTGGAAATGTTGCTCATACAGATCGTGAAGGAAATCATTTGTTTGGTCGACAAATTATGAAAGGCGATTCAAAGCATTCATACTTGCGTTGAGGTCTGGTCAATAAATAGGCATGTGTAACAATCATACACTGATGTGGATCACAAACCTAAGAGGAAATTTAATTATATTATCCATCTTGCCTATATAGCAATATTTGCTCATTAGCATCATCAACGCATGCTTGACAGACGACTTCCGTAAACTAATCGAAAGAGATGGGCTATCAAAATCGCTGAACAAACATGTTGTTCCCATGCCCAACCAGGAGGAACACGGCACATGAATTAATTTCTGGATCCTAGAAGCCGACATCCGGCTCCATATCCACCTAGGTTCATCTATAGAAACCTAGTTATTATTCTGAAAATTCTGTCCTAGCAGGAATTCTCAAGATCTTATAATTTAATTATTTGTTTCCAAATGAGAAATCATTAGTATAACGGATAATCCTATAGTAGAAATCAAGATGCGTAGAAAAGTAGAAATATAGATAAAAAACTACTTTGAATTTATTTTTCTTTGATTTTGTAAAATATGTGAAAGAATTTATAAACTTCTTCAAAAAGCTTACAAGTGAAATAAATCAAAGTTTTTTACAAAAGTACAATAACATCAAACCTTTATTCTACTGTGGGGTCGGCTGCATGAATCATTTTTCCTATTTGTGTATTGTTAAGAATTAAATTCTCATTTAAATATAATAAAAAAATGTCATTTCTAATATTTTAACCAAGCCTTTTTAGGCCTACCTTTACCTTTCTTAACATAAGCCAAATCCAATACATCTATTTTTCTAACCGGTTCATCGGAAGGACACCGTTTTATGTGACCAAACCATCTAAGATGACTCTCTTTAACCTTATCTTCCACAAGAGCTATATGCTCATTTCATATTCTGTCTCTAAGAGTAAAGCCACTCATCCACCTGAGCATCCTCATCTCGGCAACACTTAACTTAATTTTATGCTTCTCTTTTAATGGCCAATATTCTGCACCATAAAGCATTGCAGGTCTCACCACCATCTTACAGAATTTTCCCTTAAGTTTGAGGAGAACTTTTATATCACACAACAAGCCTGATGCATTCCTCCACTTAAACCATCCTACTTGAATTCTACTAAAAAAATTCTCATCTATTTCACCATCACTCTGAACAATAGACACAAGATATCTAAAACATGTACTCTTTTTTTTTATCTAAAACATGTACTCTTATTAATGACTTGATCGTCCAAAGTCACTATCCCCTTACTAGATCTATTACTACTAAAATTACAATCAATATATTCGATTTTAAATCTACTCAAACGAAAATATTTAAACTCTAGGTTGACCTCCATAATCCAAGTTTACCTTCAACACCCTCCCTAGTCTTATCAACAAGAAGAATATCATCAACAAAAAATATACACCAAGGTACAACCTCTTGCAAATGTCTAGTGAGAACATCCATGACTAAAGCAAAAAGATATAGGCTTAAAGCTGATCCTTGATGTAATCCAACAGAAATAGGAAAATACTTGGTTAAACCACCTTGTGTTTGAACACAAGTAACAGCTCATGCATGCATATCCTTAATGACTTGAATAAAAGTATTATTAACACATTTCTTTTCTAGAAGTCTCCATAGCACTTACTCTTGGAACCTTATCAAATGCTTTCTCTAAATCAATAAATATAATATGAAGATCCTCCTTATTCTCCCTACACTTCTCCATCAAACCTCTCAATAAATGTATAGCTTCCATAGAAGACCTACCCGACATGATTCCAAATTGATTTTGAGAAACTTTAGTATCACGTCGTAACCTACGCTCCATAACTCTCTCTCTATCTCCTAGTTTATATGTATGACTCATTAACTTAATTCCTTTATAATTCGCACAATCTTGTACATCATTTTTATTCTTAAAAATATGAATCAACATACTCATTCTCCACTCATCTGGCATATTTTTAGTCTTCAAAATAATATTAAAAAGTTTGGTAAGTCAAAAAATTCCTTCATCTCCTAAGCATTTCCACACATCTATCGGAATATCATCATGTCCAACAAGTTTTTCACACTTCATTTCCTTTAAAGCCTCTCAACTTCAATTTTAATGATACGCATATAAAAAAAATCTTTATTTTCATTTAGGATGCTAATATCACTAAAATCAATCGTATTCTCACAACCTTCATTGAAAAGTTTAGCAAAATACCTCATCCATCTTTATTGAATATCCTCATCTGATAAAAGCACTTTTTAATCTTCAACATTAATGCACTTCACTTGAACTAAGTCCTTACTACTCATATCTCTTTGTTTGGCTAACTTATACATATATCTTTTGTCCTCCTTAATATCTAATCTATTATATAAATCATTAAAAACTAAAATCTTTGCATCGCATATTGTTTTCTAAGACTCCTCTCTTTATATATTTCTTAATTATCATAGTTTTTTACATCTAAACTAATTTTTATAATAAATATTCTTATTTTTTTATTTTTTCTTACACATTTTGATTCTACCACTAAATATTTTTACTATTAGAAATTTTTCCCTTTGATGCTCCAAGCACAACTTGTGCAAAATTCTTGAAGTATTTTACAAAAGTTAAAAAAAAAAACCTTAAAGAGGTCCCAAGGGCTAAAATAGAAAAATGAGGAATATGAATCACATTGAAGGGACATAAGAGGATTGATACAACAGATAGAACATTTATTCCGTGTGCTCAAGTATTCCTATCAAAATTGATTAACTTTTGAGCACCACAAACTTTCAACACTACCCCTCAAAATCTCAAATTGAATTGTATAAATATATCATTCTAATTTTACTTACAATATTTTTGAAGATGGGATTGCAATATCCTTTTGTGAGAGCGCCTACAAGCTGATTTATTGTTGGCACAAATGAAATGCAGATCAACCTACTTTTAAATTTCTCTTTTATAAAGTATCTATGCACCTTCATATGATTGGTACAATCATGTAACAGGATTATGAGCAATGTTGATGAAAATTTTATTATCACAATGTATTTTTATTGTCCCTTCTCATTTGATTTTTAAATTTTCTAAAAAAAATTTGATCCACAAAAGTTTTTAAATTCTATGTGCAATGGATCTAAATTAATATTTAGTGCTAGGCCTTAAAACAACAGGTTGTTTCTTGCTCCTCCATGTTATGAGGCTTCTTCCAAAAAATATATAGTATCAAGTCATGGATCTTCAATCCAATAGTGATCCAGTATAGTCTACATCAATATATTCATCAATTTAAAAAGTACATATTTTTTATAGAGAATTCATTTACCAAAATTTGATTTATCGAATCACTATCAATGTAATGAGTGGACAAGTGTGAGACAGATAAATTATTTTTCCAACTAATCTTTGATATTATCCAACGCCTACTTCTTTTCCTTCTTCCTTTGCATTCAATGTTTGTTCAGTTGAGATTTCACAAAGTTTGCAATCAGCCATTTTTATTTCTTTCTGTAGATCAATGACATATTTTTGTTGAGAGAGATACATTTTTTGTTATGATTGAACTTTTGTTCTCAAGAAGTATTTGAGTTTGCCCAACTCTTTGATCCCAAATTCTTTAGCAAAATTTTCATGAGAGACTCTCTATTGTCATCACTTGTGACAATTTTATCATTAACACATATAATGAAAATTGAGATTTTAATATCAATGGAGTATTTTATGAGGATGATATGATCTCACTGGTTTTGTTAACTCCTATAAATCTATCAAATCATAAAGTTACAACGAGCTTTTTTTTTAATTTGCACTTTATTCTTTATAAATGAACGATCAAATTTAATCGGTGACTCCATATAGACTTTTCTTCAAAATCCTCATGTACAAAAAATTCTTGCATCATACTTAGGCCATCTATGATTGACTGTAAGAAAAATTAAGATGCATATTGTATTCATTTTTGCAATAAGAGAAAAACATTTTTTAGTAGTCAATTCCATAGGATTGAGTATAATACTTTGACTAACAATCTTATTTTATACCATTCTAAGCTTTCATCTGCTTTATATTTCATTAAAAAATTCATTTGCATGCTAGAATTTTCTCCCTATTTGGTAGTTTAATGATATCATAAGTGTATTTTTTTAGAGCATTTATCACTTCTCACATGGCATCCCTCTAATTCTTGTTTTAAAATGTCTGAAATAGAGTTTATAGTAATGTAATAGAATTAAAGAAATACTTATAAGGAAGGTTTCATAGGTAGGAGAAAGAATTTGAAAAATGTGTACTTCAAGATGAGATATAGAGGAGAATGTTTTGCGATGGGTTGATCATTATTATCTAATAATAGTTTGCATCTTGAGCTTATTAGAGATTTTAGCCAGGCTTATTGCATCTTGTATATAGTGTCTATTTTTGTTGGAGTTTGTGTTGTAAGAATATCAAGATGAAAGATAGGAGTTTCATCAAACTTATCTTCCAATTAAGAGTTCCCCTCCTAAAGATGAATAAGATGAATTTGATCTAAAAAAACATTACTTCTAATTAAAAATAACATATTTTGAAGTAAGAAATTTGTTAGTGATAAGATGATAACAACTATACCGGTTTTGAGGAAAGGAAATTTTGATAAAGACGAGTCTGAGGGCTCTACGAACAAGTTTACCCCTATGTCGTTCATAGATTTGAACATTAGCAATGTACCCAAAGATTTTAGGAGAAATTTTTAGAGGAATTTATTTATAAAAGAAATTAGTTAGATAATATACAGTAATTTTTTTAAGCTAATCACATTTGAGGATTCTATTGATTACGTATGTGACAATTATGACAGCTTCTCTTTAGTATCTTTTTGGTACTTGATTCTAGAAGAAAAGAGTCTTTATAACTTTCAGAAGATAGTATTTTTTTTTCCTACCATTCATTTTGCTGGGGAGTGTCAAGACAATATAATTGATGGATAATACTTTTTTTTTAAAGAAAGACAAAAATATGTGATTAAAGTAATCATGGGCATTTCAGTCTGAAATACTTGATGTTAGCATAGAATTAGTTTTATCACATGACCATTATGTAACCCTTAATTGAACATTCAATAAGTTCCAAAATTCCACTAATTGCTATACATTCACTCCATTCCAAGAGCATTCAATTTAATGGAGGGAGAGGATAACCATGAGAGCTAGCAAGGAGAGAGGGAGGAAGGTCACAATCAATGAAGGTGGTATAGAGAAGAGGGGTGAAAGTGAAGACATCATGGTTCGATGCCTGTGGTTGAGGATGATTATGAGGGTGGCGCAAAAGTCTTTGACGACGGCAAAGTATTGTTGCAATGTAGGGAAGGATAATATAACAATGTAGTTGTGAACAAATACACTAACTGCATGGCACTCATAGAACTCAAAGGCATGTGTGATGGCAATAAAGTTTGAGGAGGATGCACCCATGTTGGGGAAGTAGAAGAGGAACTCAATGAGGTGGATGGTCAAACAAAGATGAATCGAAAGGCAATTGAAAGTAATCAAATAAGCCATATAGCAAGTGAATTGAAGGTTAATTACTCACTAAATATTAAACAAAAAATGTTTTATAACAATTAATTAGTTCATCACATCCATTATTCCTCACCTTAACAAAAATCAAAAAACACATAAAGCATATAAAACACTGTACAAAAGTAATGCCGAGCCAATAGAATTCTTCATCGAAAAAGGGGAAAAGTCATTTAGGAAAGCCCTAGGATTACATATTAAAAAAAGAAGCAAAAATTAGATTATGTTGCAAAAATATTATGCAGAACCTTAGACAAGGCTATAAGATTATTTCTAAAAATTTTGGAAAAGAAAAACTCACATGAGAAAAATCCTAGATAAAAGCATGTTGATAAACTTGGAAGAAACTATAATCAAAGCACATAAATGTCCAATACGAAAGTTAGTTCAACCGCAAAATTGTTTCTTTTGTTTTTCCTGAAGCAAAGCACAAAAAATATCCAAATTTTCATTGGAGATGATAAGGTGTGAACTGTGGGGATGGATTAGCTCTGCTAATTCAAGTCAACTATGTACTCTAGCTTGCTTATAAGGGAAATTTGGAAATGTGAAGAATCCCGATAGACCTAACAGGACGAGACACCACTGAAGTGCATAATCAAATTCAATGACCAAATTTTGTTGTTTTCAAAAAAAGCATGGGCAAATATGAAGCGACCACTTAACCGAAGGAGTCATCTGCTAACCCTAGATGTCTCCTTGCTTAAAATTTGCCTCTTGATTGTGGACTCATCAAATTTCCCTCTGGACATCTAGTCTAGCTATAGATGAAATTCTTCTATGCTGAAGCTCTTTTTTTTTTGCTAAACTTATGTCCATTTAAAAAAAAAAATTGATATAGGAAAAAGCAGCATTTATTTTCCATTGCATTTTAAGCAATAAAAACCTGTTGCGCTAAACATGTATGCTGTCTTACAAACAAGCCACAAGATGATTAATTCACCCAATGATTTACATGAATTTAGGCAAAACAGAGTGTAAGATAAAATTTAATTACCTTTTAAATAACTAGAATTTTTTCCAAACAAATCCTTGGGAACTTCAAGTTGCTCAAATGTGCTTGGACTAAGAGAAAATGTTGAAATTAGTTCTGTATCAATAAGAACTTCCGAAGAGAAAATTATGCATGCATTACAGCTGGAGAAAAAAAATTATAGATTATCTTACTCCATTAATGTAACAGTGTTCCCATCTTGATAGAGAACTGTTAAAGACTTGTCTTCAACAAGAACTTCTGCACAATGTGAATGAAGGATTAACACTGCAGCTAGTTCAGTCCAAAGACTAGTAAAATAAAAAACTTCATTACCTCAATATTGTACCAGCTGATATCTCAAATAACTTAAAATTATAAAAAGGCATAGCACATTTAATAGAGCATGGAAAAATATTTTTTTTTTTAATAATAGTTTATATCAAGACAGTTGTCGAAAGGAAACTTCCTATGTCTTCCAAAAACCATTTTAAGCATTTTAAATTTTTCCACATTCCTTCGTTAACTTAGACAGTTCATTTTTTCAGGACTGAATTAATATGTACTCCTTTTCTCAGCTTTTCATGCATCCTGCTGGAGCTAAACTCTAGAACCATGATTCTTTTCAAAAGAACAGTTTTCAACAAAAGAGAATGAATTGCCGCATTTATTAGTTGAATGGTCAACTCATCTTTTCTTTATATACTGTAGGGGATTAGAAGTCTGTAGGGGATTAGAAGTCTGTAGGGGATTAGAAGTCAAAAGAGATGGAGAATAAAAATTTTAGGAAAAGTTAGCTCCTTATACCGATATGAGTCATGATTTTTCAATTGGGTGACCTCTTATGTTTTCGTATTTTTCGATATCAGTTTGCAAGTGTGATTAAATTTTGTCAAGTATGCACAATTTGGTTTAGAACTACAGCGAAATTATCAATCTACCAGATAACTTTCGTGCTTTCAAATCTTTACATGCTACTCTAATGAGTGCTTCTTAAATCATCATATCTGATTTCCACATTTCCAATTATCAACTCAAAGAATGATAGCGGTATAAATTAAGCGTTTGAAAGCTAAGATTTAATTATGTGTATGATTTTATGCATCTTAATGTAAATCTGTATAGGAAGCCAAAACCCTAAAATATATGGCACAAGGGGGTCACAAACTTAAGAGATTTTACCATTGGAGAACAAATCATTAACTGTGCGTACCTCAAATCTAGTTTCAAAGAGCCTTCATTGTGCTATTAGGGATTGTCAAGCCCTACTTAAAGATTTGCTCCAATTTCAATATGATCGATACTTTAAGACACAATTCGACCATAGATCTTGAACCAAATTATGTTTTAAATAGAAAGGGTCCTTTTTATTTTGTGGCAAACAAAGCACAAGGTGAACTCAAGGGAAAGAATATTTTTTCATTAGAGAACCATTCATTAGTTTCTCACTTGCTAACTTCGACAAGCAGTTTTTCAAGTTCTTTTAAGTTTAATCTGTTGACCTTGGGGAACTTTTCTCTTTTTTGGTAAGTTTAAAGACCAAGCTATCTGGAAAAGGATTCTAATCAACCAAAATGATTCTATGATTTCCATAAAAAATGCCACCAAGAACAAAAACCAAGGAAGGTGTTGTATGAACTAGTTAAGGTTATGAAGTAGGTGGCAAATCTCTTCTTAAGGAATCCTATATTCAGGGAATGTTGATAAATCAAAAAAAAAAAAAAAACCTGATTCTATCATATTGATATAAAAGCTTTTTGGGGACTAGTTGCTTAACTATAAACTTCGACGCCACTAGAAACAGTCACGCACCATTGCCAAGTTGAGTGACTACTGACTAAATGATGCATATAGATACCTACTGAAAGGCACGTGCTAGTAACAACCAGCCAAAGTGAACTCCTCTCCTTTAGAAATTAAAAAAAACAAAACTTCGCGATAGGAAATTTAATTATCTTGGATGAAAGTGAGCACACATGTAACCTATCCCCATAAAAGAAGAAAGTAATCATCTGGTGCCTCATAATATCTAAGAATTTTTTCTGTAGGAAAAATAAGAAAAATATTTATCTAAAATAAAAGTAAAATCTCCTTTGACTTTATAGAATTAAAAGGATCTCAATGATCGCAAGTTGATTACTTGGCTGTCTAGCTTTTCCACATAATTAATACCTTATACATCTAGCTATAGCTAATTACGTTCCCAAATTTAAAAAAAAAAATGTTTTTGTTCCTCCCTTCACTGCTTTCTTTGTTTTAATTTCAAGTTTTCCTAGCCAGCTATTTCAGAAGCTAGATCAGAAGCATATAAACATCCTCAAGGAACAATCAAGGACTTTCTCTCGGATGAAGAATCTTCAAAAATTAAAAGATGGAATTCTTTCACCACATTAATTCGTAAAAAACCGACAAAGGGCAAATATTTCCTAAAAAAGCTCCTGCAAGAGTTAGTTGAGGTGAGCAATATACAGGAAGCTATGTGCGCATAAGGGTAGACAATTGTTTTAACTATATTTTGAAAGCTGCATGTGAGCCATAGGATTAAAAAAAACTCACTAGCATCCACCCCTGCCCAGTAAATTGGTTTGTGATATTCATTTCCCCTCTCTACTGACATTTTAAAGTCTACACCAGAAAGGTAGCAAAATATGAAAGCAGTTTCTCTGGCAAAATAACAAGAAAGGTAGCAATTTTTTGCATCAATCTGTCATATTGCTGGTGATAGCTTGAGCTACAGATCACAATTCAAAATGCCAGGAATAAAAGATGGCTTCCAGATCTACAAATTCTCACCCTCAAGAACCTCATCAGTGCGGAATCTTTCCGTAACTTTGCTACCAGAATCAATATCTCGCAGTTCCACCTGCCACATAAGATAAGTGAAAGAAATAATATGAATAAATAAAGTTATTAAAGAAAAATGAGCATGGTAATGCAAGAAAACCAAATATGAACATAAGAAATAGACATGTAGCAGTACATATGGGAAGCAGGCACTAAATAATAAGACTAGTGTTAGACCGGTCCATTGGACCAGTCCAGCCGGTCCACACAAGACCGGCCCAGCACAACAGTGACGGAAGATTTCCGCCACTTCGGTATTTCGTTCGGACCGCAAGAGCCAACCGAACATTTTAGGAAGGATTTTTTAGGGTTTGGGGAGGGAAATTTGAATGTAGGGACTGTTTATAGATTTCCTTTTGAATTGTATGCATTAAATAGTTTGTTTCCCTAGGGTTAGGGCATCTTGAATTTGGCTGAAATTTGAGATCTATTATATTTAGGTTTTCTTTTGGGCTCTAGCGGCGTCAAGAGATTTGGGAGAGATCGATCCTCCTCTCGAACATAGGATCAATTATATCTTGCTATTTTACGTTTCCCTTTCATTAAAAAAAATACAAATTATCTATTGTTTTCCTGTTTTTGTGCGTATTTTTGTGGAGAACGCTCGTTGTTTTCCGAAGATTGAAAGGAAATACTTGAGATCTACAAGTGTTTCCTATCAACTAGCCCGCTATGCATACATTTCACAATAATTGCTCATGACGTTGAAGTTTACTTGACTCAGAAAAATTCTCAATTCCTGCAAATAAAATTATAGGACACCAGAAATATGATGACTCATGCCGTAGGATGCCAGTTTTTTTTAGTCAAGCAATTCCCCACCAAGTCATATTGGCATCAATTGGAGCTTTGTATCACTATCATCATCATGAGAGCCTATCTTAATACGGACCTGGAGCCAGCCTCTTCCTTTGGGATGGAAGGGTATTGCTGACATGGCAAGTAAGTCCCAGTAGAAGCCCTGCTCTCCTTTTCTCTAGGGAGGGCACAAAACTGTGGCTCCTGCAAGAGTGAGTTTATTGAGAGTTGTTATGACCAGAGAATTAGAGTCTCCAAACTGAATTTTTGTTCCCACTATGGCACTGATTGACGCAACATCAAGACAAAGGCCAAGGACAAGATACAACCCAACATGAAAATTTGGATCATTTATCATGCACAACTCTCCATGCAAGCTCATGAATATCGCATAATATTCTTAAAATCGTATAACTGTAGTCCGGCGACGGTGATCTAAAAGATCAAGGTCGAGCGATGGAGGTTGGAGGATCACAATCAGGTGAAGATTGTCGAAGGACCATAATTGAGCAAACAATGGTTAGAGGATCCTAATCAGGCAATAGTAGTTGAGCGACCGTATTTAAGAGACGATAATCAAAAGGACACTAGTCAAAAGAACTATAATCAGGCGACGAGGGTCGGAGTACCCTAGTTGGAGGACCATAGATAGGGATGGTGGTCCGATGATGTTGGTCAACGGTGGTCCAATGATGGCAGTAAGGCATTGGCCTGACAACAGAAGTTCGACAATGTTCTGGCGATGGAGGTTGAGTGGTTATCCGCTAGTGTTGGTCAAGCAGTGGTCTAACAATGTTAGTAAGAAGATGGTCAAATGGAAGTGGACTAGCAGTGGTTCGATGGAAATCGCCAGGCAATGTGTTGACGATAGTTGTTGGGCAATGTTTTAACAGCAGCGGTCGGGCAATGATTTGACGATGGAGGTCATGTGGAGCTCCATGATTCTTAGAGCTTTTGAGCTCTATTGAGTCTCAAGCCAAGGTCATCTCTCATTCATGTAGAGAGTAGGGGTTTATTTATATAATTTTTTAGAAAAGCATGCCAATAAATATAGTCGAAATTCAAAACACTCCAATGAACGGATTGATTCCCTCGATCATAAGTTATCCCTTCGGCTTTTAAGTGCCTTAATGATGTCAAAATTAAGTGATCTTTGGCTTGCTGGATTCATCTCATCAAGAAGCTTGATTGACTAAAAGCATGCAATAATTGGAGATCGTTTGGTCATCAAACTAATGCCCTGAAGTTTTTAATTATGCTTCAAGAGTTTGATATATGCACATTTGGATGCGAATCGGATCACATTTGGAATTAATAGGTTCGTCTTGTCAAAACGTTCGGTTCAATTATAAGTTTGCTAAATTGGAGTTTGGATGGTCATAAATTTAATTCTAAAAATTTTTAATTTAAATATGCATCTAGATTCATGCTTAATAAACACTATTTTTTAATGATGTATATACCCTATTACTAAAAAATGTGTTCATAGTTTTTTATCAAAATTTATGTAATTCACAATATATTATTTCAATGTTCTATGAAATTAAAATATTACTAAAAAATAAAATTACATTTCAATTTATCAATCTAGCTATTTGCTATATATCTATAAAGAGCATATGACATACGAATGTTGATAAAGAATATGGAACAATTCATCAAATAATCAGCCAATTCATTATTTAATGAGTATTTTATCAAATTCTTGGCGAGATAAATGTTAAACAACAAATGAGCATGTTCACTAACGTTTAAGATTGTTCATCCAAGTAGCAAGCTTTATAAATTGTTTCAAGCTTATTCAATTATTTAAATAAACAAACAAAATGATTATTACAAGAAAGAGTCGAGATTTTCATTGAGTACCAAAGATCATTTTTGCATTTAATAAATGCAAGGAATCAAGCTTGATCCACGTGCAACTTAAGCTTAAGCTTGATTCACTTAGTCGAACTTGACCTCAATCTTAATTCAACAAGTTTAAGGTCATTCGCAAGCCAACTCACACTGGCAAGAGTTATTGTGATGGAAGAATGAAAATGCTGAAATTTTAGGTAGAAAAAATGAGAAATTATGGGATGAAATGCTAAGACTTCTACCTTATTCTCATAAGTTTCTAATATGTGAAAATATAATTTAATACATTTAGATGAGTCTGCTCAAAGGGTAACGATTCCAGTTGAGGTTGGCTAAAAATTTAGCTTGTTGACCATCGAGCTTGGATCTCAAGCCGTTTCTCAAATTGAGCCCGACCAAGTAAGCAGGCAAGGACCAATTACATCCCAAAATGTTGAATACTTCTGAGACTTTGTGAGTATTGATGCCTAGACTCCCTGAAGAAGAGTGCTTAAAGCCCAAGTAAAGCAATCATCAACAACAAGTTTTGAATTTTTGTTCATCATCACATCCTGAGCCAATTTTTTTATTGCTTTATGAGTTATTCCATGTGTTTGATTTTATATAACTTATATGTTAATTTGTTTACCACCTAGGAGCTAAGAGTTATTTGCATTGTTGTTTTCATTTATTTGCTTACGGGCATTCCTCTATTTATATTTTAAGGACCTTTCTATTGAAGGAATTCTTAGGATTATTTTTTAATGGTTGATGACTGAATACGAGGTTTTCCTGCTGCCATTAGATTACGCTGCAATGCTATGATTTTGTGATGCTTATTTATTTCTTCAAGGAGATCTACGAGAGACAATGGCATTCTGTCTCCTTTCTTCAAAACAAACTTCTACCTTCCTTTTCTTTTATGCTGTTTCTCCATCATGGAACAAAATGAAGTAAAAACCTGCCTATAAGTTGGGAACTAAGCGATAAACTACCCAAAAGAATGTCCACTGAGCATCATAATGAAGCGTGTTTCATATACTTTTGTGCCTTAGAGGTAGAAAACTTGTAGCACTCTGCCACTCAACAAACAATGTGCAAATTTGCTCTTCCCGGTTGTTTTAGGTGGAGTGAAACTTCTAAACGCTTTGTTTTTGGCGTCCATATGTTAGTTCGCTTATAAAAACATAGAAAAGAGTGAGAATGACTTGATGTGAAATATACGTGAATTTTGGATTAACCCAAATGAACGAGGAAATAAACATTAAAGTTTCGTTTGGGACGGTTTTCTTACTACTTAAAATAATTTTTTATTGTAAAAATTTTAATTTTTTACTAAATAATTCTTTAGAAAGCAGTAAAAAAATCGTCCCAAATGAAGCCTGAAAAAAACCATGTACTACTTCAAAAAAGGTTGCTTAAAAGGCGATTAGCTATCCAAAAATGAAAGCACAAATAATGTAATGCTTTATTTTAGCTCTAATAGTAGATAGAACTTCAAAAGGCATATTAACAAAATGAATCATCATCTACCTGTATGGTAGCTCCTCCTCTGCCATGTTGGGTGTGCTGTGCTTTTAGAACCTATGCAATCATAAAATTTAAAAGAAAATCATATACAAGAAACTCGGTTGCCAAATGGGAGGAAATATATAGAGGAAGATAGTTACGTAATACTCCCAAAATAAAAAAATTTCAAAATAAACTGAACATAACAGTACCTGATAGGTTCGCCCTATAGAACCCCAAAATTGAGTAAAGATAGCCTTGTTAGTAATTTAACGAAACAAAATCTTGAGCATTGTACAACACTTTGAATTAGATGAAAACCTTTTCTCTGAATCACATTCCCACTTCGCACCTGCAAGGAGTCTAGCTGAGGTTATATATATAGATTGATATATAATACATTGATAGATGAACAAAAACATAGTAGAATGCAATAGAATAAAAAAAAGTGGCATTCCTTGCTACATAAAAAAAAGAGAAAGTGATGAAAGTAAGCCAAGTCAGTTTAAAACTGCCGTTGCCAGGTTCCAAGTCCTGCATGAGAACAGTGGAGGGTTGTGTTAGTTAGTTGACAATCAGTGTAAAACTTGTCGAATAATCATGGCATGAATCCTTTAAAAGAGTGGGACAAAGGCTTGATGTTGTTGTTGTCGTCATCGTCAAGCTCTTATACTAATTATCAGAAATATTTCTGGCCAAGACATTCAAACTTTGAAAGTTATTTTTCAAAAATAACATATTTGTCTTAGCAAGCAAATTCGAATGTTCTGTGTCAATAATACATCTACTTATGCATTACTAAAGAAACACTGTGTTTTCAGTATCTCACCAGCAATAAGGGAAAAAAAAACAAATGCTAGCTCAAAATCGTAAATAACTTTAAAGTGCTCTATCATATATTTTACAATTAAAGAAAAAAACTCCTTTTTCATGCAATACTTTGACAAAATTTAAGACTGGCTTTGACAGCAATATAATTGTGGCATTATATTTTAACCTTACTCATACAATTTTCCAGCTTACACTATCCCGCACTCTATACAATACAATTGAAACAACTAAAATAATGATAAGCACTGATTCTAAACCATCAACTAAGTATCAAATCAAAGTAACACCTGATAAATCAAAATTTGATTGAACTCAAAGGACTATCGTTATGAATTTCTTCTATTGGAAGCAATAAATACACAGACAGGCAAACACTTTCTTGCGAACCATAAACGGGAAAAAGAGAAATTTACGTCAGAACCGAGAACTTTGGCACCACGGCGTTGGATAGCAGCCCAGGGCACAGCAAGAGTGCGGAGTAGGGGAGAACTAGCGGCGGGCCGCAACGGCTCCGTTGATGCCTGAGCAAGCGTCGCTATGGAAGAAGACGAAATGGTAGATAGAGAAAAACCAGAGGAGTGAAAAGCTCGGAACACTGTTCTGCTCGCGCGGTGCATTTGTCTCGATGGATAGCGGAAAAGCAGACGGCAGCGCCGCAACAAAAACCCTCCAACAAAACCCCTCCAAATTTTTAACATATTGGGTCCCGTGCGCATGGGAAATTTATTAGGTCTGATCATTCGATGTAAAATACGTTCAGACATCAATAAAATATTGACATATTGAATGTAAATGTGTCCGCAAAATTTTAAGTCAAGTGCGTCAAAAGTGCAGGTAAAGTACATGTAAAGCGCGGTCAAAACGCAATCAAAAAGCACAGTCAAAGTGCAGTCCACGTGGCAAGTTTTAATTTGATGTGCGGACCTATTTTTAGATCCGGTGACCGGACCTAATAATTTTCCGTGCACATTAGGCGCAAATGAGTCGGGCTTAGTCTAGGAGAAGTTGATTTTAACTAAAAGAAAATAAATAAATAAATTATTCCATTTGTATGCCAATGATAATAAATATGGAAAAAATATAAGATAATTATTATATATTGATATAGCACAATTCTCAATGAAATTTTTTAAACTAAGCTAATTATATTTGAATTTAATTACAATAAAATTATAGTTGAAATGAATATTTCAATGAATAAGTCAAACAACATCATAGGTCCATAGGTGTTTCAATCAGTCTAAATGTGTCAAAATCAATTATCAAACACTTAAAGTGGTGTTGAAATTTTTGTGATATTATTGAAAGGTTAAAAAAAGTTTGAATCTTGAGTCCTTATACTCAAAATGAGTATCCCTACAAAAAAACATATAATGAATCCAATATAATTAAATTAGAAGGTCATTAAGGCACTTAAATGTTAAAAAAAATAGCCTATAATCAAGGAAACCGGTGAGGATTGTTTATTGCATTTTTTAGCTCAACTTTAGCAGTATTATAGATTTATATTATCCATATGAAAGGGGAACTTGGAGCTAAACATGGATTGGATGTTAAAGGGAGCTCTACTTGATGATCGAAATTACAATCGCCACCAACAAATATTGTCACCTAACCACTACTGTCCAACCATCATTGCCCGACTATGATCACTTTGCCACCTTTCTCTAAATATGATCTCTTAACCACCATCATGTGAATACTACGGATTCTTAAACACCATTGCCTTAGTATGAGCTCTTGATTGCTATCGTCATGATTACAATATATTGACTATTGTCACCTAATTAGTGGTATGATTATAGTTTTCTAACCCCCATCACTTGCTACATTATCCCAATTACTATCGCTTGACTATTATCACACATCAATTTTATCGCCAATAATATTGATGCATGCCATTTTGATACCCTATAATCTAATTTAGAAGAATAATTTTTTTATCTTTTAATTTGCACAACCATAGCTACCTAATTTTTTTATCAATATAAATAGTAGTTGAAATAAAACTATCAATCAAAATATCAATATATACATCTGTATTTATTTTTCAAAAAATTATATGCACTACTCAAGATATATACAATCATATCATAATTACTGTGTATTTGAGTATAAAATAATAACTAAAATATTCACCTCATGCATAATATAAAGTTATTAGAGTGGTACATTTTTTCCTATATACGCATAAAATTCAGAATGATTTATAAATTGACCTATAGTACGTATTAATAAAATTTAGAATGATTTGCAAATTGACCTAGAGCATTCATTTTTCTTGACATTAATGACATTAATATGGAACTTTCATATAGACATCTATCATTTTAATAATAATAACAACATCAAGCCTTTATCCATATATGGGGTGGGCAACATAAATTTTTTTTATTTTCATTGTATCCTTTTAAGAGTCAAATTCTCATAATTGGTTCATCAAAAGACCGATGTTTTATGTGACTATACCATTTAAGGTGACTCTTTTTAATATGAACTATCATTAGAGATTTAGAGTTAGTCTAGACTTTTCATGTATATACATTGTTCTCATTCTATCCCTAAAAGTAAAGCCACTCATCCACCTAATCATCTTCATCTCTCGAACACTTAATATAATTGTACGATTCTCTTTTAATGGTCAACATTTTATGACATAAAGAAGTAAAGGTCCTACAATCATCTTATCCCTAAAGTTTGACGGGTATATTTCTAACACAAAATAAAATGATGAAACACTTATCGAGATACCACGAAATTACGGACGAGACGGAGGATGGCTATACCATGACGAGGCAATGAACGAAGGCGTACAACTTTATCATGATGAGGTGGCGAACAACGCGAACGACAAAATCGAACCACGGGAGACGACTCACGTAAATGAGACCATCGAACGGGAGGAAGGGAGAAATTACTGACAAACGACTACGAACAACTGGAAATAGGGCTTCCTCCGACGGAATCCTCGACAAATTTTCCACCATAAATGTTTCTAGCAGCTATTCCGTCGTAAATGTTTCCAATGGCTATTCCACTGGAAAGAAGTCATCGAGTTTAAGTAAGCCGACGAATATTCTACCAGCAGTTCCGCTGGAACATTTCCAATGCAATTTTTGTCGGCTTGAAATAATTGGCGGCTTGCCGACAAATTAGGCCACTGAAAAATTAATGGCGGTATATCCGGCAGAAAAGCCGTTGGAATTTTTCCGGCGAAAATATCGCCAGTTTATCCGTCATATTTTTGACGGACTTATATATGTCGGAAATGCCACCAAAAATAAAGATTTTCAATCGTGTGACACCCCTCACTATGTTGATGTGCACCGTCACTAATAAAGTCTATGCACGTTATTAACACCAACTTCAATTCTCAACATTAACACTAAGAGTACAATAGACATAGTAATTCCTAATCTTATCTCTCCTACGGAGAACAAAAAATCAATCCACAAACTCTCGCAGGATGACAACTCTTCTGTCTCAAAACTCTTTTAACTTCAACTATAAATTAAATCCATCATACGCAATTCATGTCTATTACATTATAGCAATTCATTTTCTAATTATGTAAAATGATATTATTTGTAAGCAATGATATATATTCGTAGAATCATTTCAATTGAATTAGACCTCGTAGCTTTCATTTTTTAGATTTTTCATATATAAACTTTTATGTTCCTTACATTATTTTTATTAGTCTATGTGTTAGACCTTCGTTAAAAATTAAAATGTTAAACTCTTTGTCTCAGTTGCTATATATTCTAAAACACATAAATTATAAATATGCATTTATTTAATTTGATGCATATATTTTTAATTATATATATATTTCTCTCTCATAAGGACATATAATATCTTTACTTGAGGACTTAAACAGTTTAGGCATCAATTAAGAGGCTTAATTCTATATAAGAAAATCTTAGTATTATATTGGAAACCAACTTAATCATTGAATGAAATATTAATTTCAATTATTCTCTATTTTTCTTTATCTGTTGAATAACCATAACCTATAATTAGAAGACATATGATTACTCAAAATAATAAGCCTTAATTACTATTAATTTTAGTTTGCATGTTTTGAAATGATCATAAAGCAAACTAGCATCAAAACAAAGGACCAACAACCAGCAAGACAATTCTAACTCGTTAAATAATGAAATCCCAAAACCTCATTGAAGTTTCTTTTGATATAATGATATCAATAGCATAGTTTTGCAGTCTGAAATTCCAAACCAATTCCCATCATTAAAATTTTGAAAGACAACAGAAATGCTATAACTAAACAAGTATATAATAACAACCAGCTGCATGTAAAGTAAAAATATGATAATTTAGGCTTTGTTTGGGACAGTTTTCTCACCGCTTCTTAAAGCAACTTTCTAGTACAACAAATAAAATTTTTATACTCAAAAGCTGCTTTAAGAAGCAATAAAAAAACCGTACCAAACGAATTCTTATACTCTGAAGAATTCATTCATCAAACATAGAACCTGAGCCATCTGAGGCCTCTCCTCAGGGCATTCAGTTGTGCACATCATCCCAATCTTTATCAAACACATCAGCTCCTCTTCACCTGCACCATCCTCTATCTCCTTACAAGTCACCACTTTCAAAATCACCATTCCAAAACTATACACATCTGATTCCTGAGTAGCTTTTGCTTTGCCTGTCAAGAGCTCTGGTGCTTTGTAGTTATGCCAATTTGAAGAATTAGCACCATCTGCTTTGTTGTATAAAATAGTTGAAGAGGAAGAATTTGGTTGGTGAAGGGTATTGGTTAGAGACATTAAGCCCCACTCAGAAATTCTTCCATTGCCATCAAAATCTATGAGAACATTTGATGGTTTGATGTTTCCATGGACTAGAGGAGATCTCGAAGTGTAAGTGTGGAGGAAATGGAGTCCTCGAGCAGCTCCCTTCAATATCTGGATTGTGTTACTCCAGTTTAAGACCCCATTAAGTGGCCTTCTTTCATCTGCCAAACAATAGATAGGGATTATGTTATGAACATCATCTTTTTGTTTGTTTGTTTTCTTATTTTTAGGGAATGGAAGGAAGTAATGATTCATGATCTATCTACAGTTCAAGGTTTTGTTTGGGATAACTTTCTTCTTGCTTTCTAAAACAACTTTCTAGTACAAAAATTTATCAAATTTGAAATTTTTTTACTAGAAGCTGTCCCAAATGAAGCCTAAGTCATATTTACATTCTAAAAAATAATCAAAATGGTCTCCTTGTTATTTAATGAGTCAATCAACATAATTATATTTGGCAGACTATAAGAACAAAATTATAAAGAATAGATGTTTTAATACATCATAAATAATCAAATTATTATTTTGACCATTCTCTTTGTATTTTACTCTAATATGAAAGTTATCACAAAAAGCAAAAAAAGCGCACTTCTATGCACATTTATAGGTTGTTTGTTTCCAAGGAAGTGAAAAGCAATTCAAACTTTAAATAAATGTGATTTATTTGTTGCATTGACTCTCTGTAATTTTAAGAAGAAAATAGCCAAAAAATAATATTTTGTGATAAAGCAAATGCAATTTTCACTTCAAATCAAACAGTGAAAAATGACTACACATATAATACTTAGTGGCCATTTTTCAGCTAGCCAAGCAGGTTTAATGGTAGAGTCAAAAAAGGATTAGGGTTGGCTCTCATCTTTTTGAGGTTTCATTTGGGGAAATTTTTTTACAGCTTTTTAAACTAATTTTTTAGTATTTTTTTTTTTTTAAATAACCAAAAAGTTGTGGCAAAAAATTTGTCTCAAACAAAGTCTAAATTGGAGAAAAATCCTATTAATTATGTATGACATATAAACTTTTATCTTTACATTATTCTTACAAATAATTATATATTATTTAAAATGTTTTTCATCATAGTATTAGCATATAAGATTTTGAACAACAATGCGAATGGCTATACCTTTAGTTGGGAGATACAAGGATAAGGCATGTTTATTATTAAAAAACAATTTAAAAATTATGATCCAAAATCATCATATAATGTCATTTTTAGGCTTAGTTTGGGATGAGTTTCTTACTGTTTTTAAAGCAGTTTTTTAGTAAAAAAAATTAAATTTTTATACTAAAAAATTACTTTAAGAAGTAATAAGAAAGTCATCCCAAACGAAGCCTTAGTTTATCAAAATCAATAAAATACTTACTGTTTTTTTTTTTTAATGAAAATACTTACTTCTTCCATGCAGAAGCGATTGCAAGCTTCCATTTGGCATATAATCATAAACCAAAAGCTTTTCCTCATCAGAATTATAATAAGCTCTAAGGCAAACAACATTCTCATGGATCAAACTTCCAATTCGTCTCATTTTTCTGTTGAAATATCCCTTTCCATGAGCTCCAAACCTCACTGAACTAAGCCTCTTTACTGCTACGATCATCCCGTCATCAAGAAGAGCCTTATAAGTGCTTCCACAAACTCCTTTACCAAGCACTTCAGCCGATGACTTCAAAAGACAGTCCAAACTAAGCCTTTCTCCTCCTTCAAATATAACTATTTCACACTCATCTTTCTTATCTGGAGGAAAATTATGAACAGCAGACTGAAGCTGAAAAATCGATTTTTTCTTTCTGAACCATAAGTACATCAATATTAGAAAGGCCAAAGTCACACAAATCAAAATTATATTTCCTATGCTTACTGCGAGGACTGTGGTGTCAGCAAGTTTTTCTCTATTGAGCATTTTTACAGCCTTCTTGCAACTTGGAAGAGGTGATCCACATAAATCTAGATTGCTTCCAAAGGATGATTTTGGGAACTTTGAAAGAGTTAGAGAGATTTCTCCGGCAAGGTGGTTCTCCGAGACGTTGAAGTCCATTGTGAGAGGCAAATGGAAGTCTTTAAGGTCACCGGAGAAGCCATTGTACTCTACTCTTAGAGAGAGCAAGGAGGGGAGATTTAGACTTAGAGTTCCACTGAGTTGGTTGTGGGAGAGGAAGAGGCGCTTCAAATTTGGGTGTGTGAGGTTTGTCATAGGCGGCAATGAGCCACTGAGAGCATTTCTTCTGAGGCTGAGGACTTTGAGATTGTTTAGTTGAAGAAGTGGTGTGACGCTGCCAACTAGAGAGGCATTGTCAAGTCTGATACTCACTACTGTATTTTCTTTGCATTTGAGACCGAGCCAGGAACCAGAGCATGGGTTTCTCCCTTCCCAGGTTTGAAGAAAAGGGTTGAAGAGATTAGAAGAGGACCTGAAGGATAGAAGGGTGTTGAGGTCATGGTGGTCAGGAAATGGTTTTTCATGTGAAGGAGATGAGGTCTTGAAGAAGGAGAGGAGGAGGAGAAGGAGAAAAAGGCAGTGGAGGTGTCTGAATAGCTCCATTCAAGTTTCAGAACTTTCAGATTGGTGTAACTATGGAAGCTGGGGAAGGAACTATATATATCAGAAGGAAGTGAAACTCATTAAACTCTTATTTTACTTCTGATGTGAGATTTCTCAATAAACTCCTTAAATGAATATCACCAAACGACGTAAATCTGTCATGTAATTATGATCTTTGATGTATCTGTTCTTTTAGCTTCATTTTATTTTGCTTAAAATTTTGTCACTGTGATAACAATGCAGAATATATAAGAGATTGGAAACGACGTTGAGAGGGTTCCAAAAGAAACAAGAACCTTGGTGTTTGATCATGGAGATCGAGAGGAATCTGGTTCTTGTTAACAGCAAAATGTTGTGTGCTTGTAGACAAGGATGCTTTTGGTTGTCTCAAGGAATTCTTCTTTATTGGATAGAGAAAAATCAGCATTCCAAGCGCATTAGTCACTTTAAACTCCTCAGCAAATAGAAAAATGATTAAAACTGCGATGTGATATTAAGATCAATGACATTGAACATATTAGATTGACTTAGGCTTCGTTTGGAACAGCTTTATTTTTGCTTTCTAAAACAACTTTTTAGTATAAAAATTTATTGAATTTGAAAATTTTTAACTAAAAAGCCATCTTAAAAAGTAGCACGAAAGTTGTTTCAAACGGAGCCATAGGCTTCATTTGGAACAGCTTTCTTAATGCTTTATGAAGCAGTTTTTTAGTACAAAAATTTCAAATTAAAAAAAATTTATACAATAAAATTGCTTCATAAAATAATAAGAAAGTTATCCCAAATGAAGCCTTAGCATTTATGGGTAATAAAGAAAGGAGGAAAATCTCATATAGTTGCATTCAAAACCTTAAATAAACAAAAATTGTTGAGGAATTAACTAACTACTCTAAAAGAAGAATTAACTAATATTCTAAACCCAAAATTTTGATTTCAGACTCCTTTTATTGGATGTAGATGAACATGCCAATAAAATCATAATAATATTTTCATGCTTTTTAAACTATGTAATCACAAAGTTAATTTTTCACTTTTTTGTTTGAAAGTAATCTAAACTATATAATAATGAATCTCCTCTTGCAAAATTTAAAAAGGTTTAATGGCTACTTCTAGCCATCAATTAGGAGGTTTTGTTATAGTCAGGCCTCGAACTTTGGGCAATATTTTTATTAAGCATCAACAATTGAACCTCTAATCACTAATGTGCTAAGCTCTTCCATTCGAGTGTTGGTATTTAATAATTAGTGCCGATATTTGCCTATGACATGACACTATCGCCATGCCATAGGGCAACTTCTTTTATTTATTTTATTTATTTTTAAGCTGCCAGCTACACAAATTATATATTTAATCTTTGAAAAAAAAAATGTTAGTCCATATTATCATAAGTACTTCTAGAGAGCTTAAAAATGATATATGACATATTTTTTTAAATTAAGCTGTACACCATATCTAATTTATACAACATTAATATTTGATTTTCATGGCTTACCTAAACATGACCACACTGTCTCATTTTCAAAGCTTAACTTTAGTTGCTTGCCTTGGCATGTCATTCTAAGATGTAATTTCTAGGTGCAAGTTTCAAAAGATTTTTTTTTAATCAATCTTGAGCTTCCATATTATTGGGGGAAGTAAAACGCGAAGTGAATGCAAACATGAAAGAGTAAATGCTGCGGAAAGAAAGAACACTCGTACTCAACGTGAAAAAAAAAATGGGAAACAAGCATGCAACTGCACCACACCAAGAGATTCGCCATAAAAAATTGGGAGATATATTACATATCTCTATACTCTCTCACTCTCTCTTTGTCTCTTTATACCCTTGCACCATTCCCACAAACAAACAAAGAGAAAACCTCACATAAACTGTCAAGTGACACAACCCTCATGAAAAATGAGAATGAAAAATTGTCAGTCCACCTCGCCATGCCACGCGCTCCAAACTAGTCCTGTGGCGCTATAAAATGGTGTCACAACGCTCCAAATTAATGCTACGACGCTCAATTATTTGTTTCTAGTTTGCCTAACAGCATCGCTGCGCCTGTGTTTGGAGCGTTGCAGCGCCCCTAGCAACGTCGAGGTTTGAATCGCTATAACAATTCTCTCTTTGTCTTTCTCCAAGCAAACTATGCAACATTGGGTTGCTTTACGGTTGTACGAGGAATTTCTTTTGGAATTGAGGTCCCGTATATCCAAACCCAAGCGGGGGGAGGATCCCTTGCAACTCCTCACCGACCTTAACCGGTGGAATTGAGGTCCTAAGCACCAGTACAATATGATTGATCAACAAAATCAGATTCCACACAAAACTAACAATTTATATATTTTCTTTCATTTATAGGTCTTATTTGATTATTTCGCGGTGTCTGTAAATCGTCTCAATAAAAAATCAGGTGAATGATCTTTCAATCTTTTAAAAGATAGGTACTTCATTAAAAAAATATTTTGATGAGAGTATTCATTAGATAAAGTAAACATTTTAGAAGATGAAGATGAGTAGTACAAGGTCAGTGATACAGAAGCCTCAGTGAAATATATGAATATTTGGAACAAAATAAGACATAATACTGGTAAATGAATGGATAATGTAATGCTTAAGTATCAGTACGGGTCATGCATTTACTAGAATAGATAGATTTCTTCTCCTTTTTTCCACTTAAGCTGGATCAAATTATGATAATTAGCTTTATATAGTCTCGAAACACAGGAAATTAATTTCGAGTGTCTGGCAACACCATCTCAAACAGATTTGAGAATGAAAGTTTAGTCAAATTTGAAAGAGAGCGAGACTAAGGTAATGGAATGGAAAGATTGTAGAGAAGTGGGTGAAAAGAAGAAAAACAAATAATTTTCTCCACTAACCTACGAACTTAGGCTTCGTTTGGGACTGATTTTTTAATGCTTCTTAAAGCAGCTTGCTAGTAAAAAAAATAATGTTTGTACTAAAAAGCTGTTTTAAGAAGCATGAAGAAAACTGTCCAAAACGAAGCCTTACTTTCCCTTTGATCTTTTTGAAGATGACACTTTTCTTGCTGGGAAGCGGGTAAGGTCCTTTAAAACAGGCTTGGAACAACCAGCTATTCCAACAAGACAGTGCTCCTTCACGCGAGCTTATTATCCAACCTGAGAAGGTGCATTCAGTGACTCTCATAGCTAGGGGCGGACTCAACCTTAATTTTAAGGGGGTAAACTTATAAGTAATTGTTGATGTTGCCTCAAATTCGGCTCAACCCTTCACTACAATAAAATGAGCCAATGAGTCAATAATGACAAAAAAAGTGAGAAATAAATGTCATTAAAGATGATTAATCATTCAATTTCTAAATAATGTATGTTGAAGTTGCCTTGAACTTGCCTCAACTCCTATTTGTACATATCCTTGATCGTTGTATGCTTCGTAGATATGTCGGGGGTCCAAGAGGGTAGCGCCCCCTGGGGGGTTCGACCAGCCCGATTAGGTCAAGGGGTAATGCCCTTGTGGGGGTTTTTGGGGTACCACCCCCAAAACAAATTTTGGTTGTAATGATATTTTTGAAGTTGAAATTAATAAATAAAATTATGAATTATCTTTACTATTTCTCTTTTTATTTGGTTTGTCGTTCCCTAACAATAACACCTCTACACAATGTGTTTAATTATGTTGGGGCAATTGCCTAAAGACCATAGTATTTAAAGACTTTTAGGGGGGGGGGGGGGGGGGGGGTGTTGGGGGAGGACCTTATAATAAAGACTAAAAAATAGATAGAAATAGACAAATTACCTAGAAGTCATATAATAAAGATTTTTTTTTTGTGGGTGCCCCCGTAAACATAACGGGAATCCGCACCAGCTCATAACAAAGATAAAATAAGGACATCCCAAAGTTCCCAATTACCTAAAATCCCTTATAATAAAAACAAAAAATAGATGGAAAGAGACAAATTACCTAAAAATCATATAATAAAGACATTTTTTTCTTGGGGGGGGGGGGGGGGGGGAGTCGGGGCAATTGCCACCCGTGAACATAACGGGGATCCGCACTAGCTCATAGCAAAGATAAAATAAAGGACATCCCAAAGTCCCCAATTCTATCTTCAAAGATTATGACCAAAAGTGCAATAAGAATAATATAAGGGTGTCAAATCGGGTTAGTTGATTGGATTTTGATCTTACTTAAATCTGGCTCAATCATGACTAATTATTTGATTTGGATCCAAGGTGTTTATTACATGGGTCATAATATGTTTTCAGTTCCTGACTCGACACAAACCTGATGACTGATGAAAACCTAACACATGTTAATTATTTATTACATAGTTCATACATTTTTTTTGGGTTAACACAACCCAGTTTTTAAAAACTTAAAAGTTGAAATAAAAAAAAAAAATTCTAAAATGCTAACCGGCCCAATTATTATTATTTTTAAATTTAATAAAGACCATTTTTAATTTCCAATTTTCTTTTTCATTTTAAAAATTAAATTTATTAAATTAACTTGAAATTGATCTAATTTAAATAACTCATGCAATATGTTAATATTAAGATAAAATTTTAAACTATTAAATTTTATTTTGCTAAAATTTTATAAGCAATTGAATTGTTATTAAATAAATTCTTATTAATATTAATTTTGTATTTATATTTTCGAAAAGAAAAGAAATTACTTTGGAATATTTGATTAAATGTTTTAACTTTTTGGTTTATTTTAAAATTAGCATAATATAACTTATTTATATATTATATTTATTTTAAAATAAATTTAATAATTATATTTTTTTTAACATTTGTAATACAAATTATTACTTTTTGCTAAATATGATTTTATGAAAATAATAATAATAATAATAATAAAATTTAACAAATCCATGGTATGAATTTGTTAAAAAAAAAGGAATTCGTCCAAACGTTACTCGCACCGCCTTTTTATGAAACATTTCACTTCGGAGGAATGCGGGCTCCTTCAGTCGGTTCGCTCTCCCTTATGGCGTCCAAGGTTGTGGCTGCTCAGCGGTCGCCGGAGTCCAAGCCCGAAAACCCTCGCATCCCTCCCGTTCAGCAGAAAGAGGTGCGTTTTCCTCTCTTTCGTTCTCCCCCGTCAGTTCAAAATGGCTTCAATGTGCGTCTCTGTTCCTTACTCTTTTATGTCTAGGTCTTGTTATTCGAGTGGTGGTTAATAAAAGCGGAGAAGGCTTACAATGGGAAGAGGCTAACAGTTGGTGGATTCACCAAAAGGCAAACCCTTATTTCATTTCTTGTTCTTTCCCACGCGTTGGTTTAGGTTTTCCTTCACTCTGGGAGTGTTTTTTTTACTGCAATGCTCAGTAATTTTCATATCATGATCTGTGGTTCCAATGCTGTATAAGTGCTTCGCTATTTCTGCGATGTCGTCTTCAAGTTTGCTGGTCCAAGGCCGAGCTTTTATAGGGTTGAGGCTGCCGGGTTCCTCCTTTGTCTGTGCGAATTAAATGCATCCAACTGTTTTGCATATTATGAGATCGTAGTACAATTTGAAAGGAGGATGTTTGTATTATCAAGCATGCATGAAGAGTTAGAAATCCCTGTGATCACGTTCATCGTGTGCTTAAAACTTGAAAAGCATGATAACCTGCAATGAAACAGCCAGACAAACTGTCAGTGGAGAACTTGGAACTTTGCCCGCATACTAGGCTTCAAACAACTAGAAGATTATGTTTAATTTGAAGGAATTGGATGGAATATAAATGTTCTTTATTTCACCACTTCGTGTCTGGTGTTTGACTTAATGTAATTGATAGGTAATTTGATTTACCTAGAAAATGTGAATAAACGCTATTTTCCATTGACGATTCCTCACTAAATCCTAATGAAAAACGGGAAGAGAAATTTATGCCATCTTCACTGTAAATCATATGATATCTGTTAAATAAGAAGCAAAACACCTAATTTTTTTGTCTGCCAAACAATGTATCATCATGCAAAGAAAAAATTATTTGATGTTTGTGATAATTCACATGCCCTCTCTTAACTAAAAACACAAAAAACTTAATTTTTTTTATCAACTAAACAGGAAGGAAAATATTTTTCTCTCAATTTATCATCATCCAAACAAGTGGGTGAAAACTAAATTCAATTTGTTTTTTCATTTACATGTTCATTTTCTTTTTTCTAATCTCCTTTAATTCTTCAAACCAAGAGTACAAATAAGGATGACTTTTGGCCTGATGATGGCATTTAAAGTGTAGTTTTTTTTGGTAGATTTTAAGTATTCTCAACTTTGATTCAAATTTCAAGATCGGTAGCAAACTAGCAATAGAGCCTAGTAAATACCTTAGTGTTCATCTTTTTGTCTAATAACCTAATTATTGTGCATTATGTTTTTATGTTTAAAAAAAGAGATAGGAGTAGTAAGGATTTAGTTCAAGTGAAGTGTATTAAAGATGAAGATCAAAAAATACTTTTCTTAGAAGATGATATTCAACAAAGATGGATGAGATATTTTGTTAAACTTTTTAATGAAGATTGTGAAAATAAGATTGACTATAATGATCTTAGCACCCTAAATGAAAATAAAGATTTCTGTTTTTATCGGCGTATTAGTAAAACTGAAGTTAGAGAGGCTTTAAAGAAAATGAAGGGTGGAAAAGCTGTTGGACCTGATGATATTCCAATAGAGGTGTGGAAATGCTTAGGAGATGAAGGAATTTCATGGCTTACTAAACTTTTTAATACTATTTTGAAGACTAAAAAGATGCCAGATGAGTGGAGAATGAGTGTGTTAATTCCTATTTTTAAAAATAAAGGTGATGCACAAGATTGTGCGAATTATAGAGGTATTAAGTTAATGTGTCATACTTTAAAACTTTGGGAGCGAGTTATGGAGCATAGGTTGCGGCGTGATACTAATGTTTCTCAAAATCAATTTGGTTTCATGCCGGGTAGGTCGACTATGGAAGCCATACATTTATTAAGAGGTTTGATGGAGAAATATAGAGAAAATAAGGAGGATCTACATATGATATTTATTGATTTAGAAAAAGCATATGATAAAGTTCCAAGAGAAGTGCTATGGAGAGTTCTTGAAAAGAAAGGAGTCAATAATGCTTATATTCAAATCATTAAAGATATGTATGCAGGAGCTATTACTTGTGTTCAAACACAAGGTGGATTGACTAAGTATTTCCCTATTTCGGTTGGGTTACATCAAGGATCAGCCTTAAGCCCATATCTTTTTGCTTTAGTCATGGATGTTCTCACTAGACATTTGCAAGAGGATATACCTTGGTGTATGCTTTTTGCTGATGATATTCTTCTTGTTGATAAGACTAGAGAGGGAGTTGAAGGTAAACTTGAATTATGGAGGTCAACCTTAGAGTCTAAATGTTTTCGCTTGAGTAGATCTAAAACGGAATATATGGAGTGTAATTTTAGTAGTAATAGACCTAGTGAGGGGATTGTGACTTTGGGCGATCAAGTCATTAATAAGAGTACACGTTTTAGATATCTTGGATCTATTGTTCAGAGTGATGGTGAAATAGATGGGGATATTATCAGCAGAATTCAAGTTGGATGGTTGAAGTGGAGGAATGCATCGGGCTTGTTATGTGATAGAAATGTACCCCTCAAACTTAAGGGAAAATTCTATAAGATGGTAGTGAGGCCTGCAATGCTTTTTGGTGCTGAATGTTGGCCATTAAAAGAGAAGCATAATACTAAGTTAAGTGTGGCAGAGATGAGGATGCTTAGGTGGATGAGTGGCTTTACCCTTAGAGATAGGATACGAAATGAGCATATACGTGAAAAGGTTGGAGTAGCTCCAGTAGAAGATAAGATTAGAGAGAGTCGTCTTAGATGGTTTGGTCACATTAAATGGCGGCCTTCCGATGACCCGGTTAGGAGAGTAGAGGTATTAGATTTGACTTATGTTAAGAAAGGTAGGGGTAGACCTAAAAAGACTTGGTTAGAAAATATTAGGAATGACCTTTCTTTATTAGATTTAAACGAGAATTTGACTTTTAATAGGACACAATGGAGAAAAAGGATTCATGTAGCCGACCCCACGTAGTGGGATAAAGGCTTGATGTTGTTGTTGTTGTTGTTGTTTAAAAAAAGTCTGTCTAAACTTTCTCAATAGTTTGGAACTTGTTTTATTTCGTTAGGGGGGAAGCTGTGGGAATTTTCAAATCTGCCCCTATCATCAAACGCCATGATCACTGTACTCTTGAGACGGCTGATGGTATCACCTTAAGGATCCAGGGTTCTATCAACAAAACTCGAACTATTGATAATGGGTTCCCTCTTGAGGTTTGTGAAGTTTTATGGCTACTCTTGTATGTCTTTTGCTTTTATTTAGCATATATTCTATGAATAAGGTAATACAGAATTTAATAAAGAGGACTGGCTATTCTAGCGCCATTATGAAATTAATAAGTTACTCTCATTTGGTTTTTTACATTGCTATAGGGAATTTTTGCAGGTTTGTAATGCTTTTTGGTTTGGGTTTCCTTCCTCTTGGGACATTTTTTTTGAGGAGTCCTCTGGGAGCAATCCCTATGATTGGAAAATGCTGGAGCACCAGCCTGAAGCCAGATTTGACCCATCATTTCAGCAGAAAACTGTATGCTCCCACTCTTGTCTGCTCAACTCAGTATCAATGTTAAATCATGCTTATTCTGCAATGCACATATGAATGTCTAGGTCTTTTTGAGAAATTGGTGGTTAAGGAGAGCAGAGAAGGGGTCCGGCGGGAATAGCCTAGCAGTTGGCGGGTTCACTGAATGGCAAGTTTTCTTTATTTATATTTGCTTCTAATTCAGGGACGTGGACTTTATTAGGCCCTTTTTTATTTCTCTATTTCCTTATGCCTATGATGATTTAGGGCTTGTTTTATGATGCAGAGAATCATATGTTTGGACGAATAGCTTCTCGCATCCTTTTCTATTTATTTTTTGCTCCACTATCTCTATTTCAGCTTTATTTATTTTTCTATTAAAAAGAACATTACTTACTTTTATATTATGTTGCAATTTTAGTATTAGAGAGGAAGTATTATGGAATTGTAGAATATATATTCTGGTAGAAGAACAAAAGAGGCATACAAAATACAATTCATTTTTATTCGCTTGGTTATTTTCCTCTTCTATGTTTAATATTGTTGGTGTTGTTTGTGTTTCCTGTTAGCCGGCACGCTAAATTGGTATTAGAGCTTGTAAGATGGGAGACATGGTTGATTATAGAAAACAATAGATTATTGATGACGATAAGAGTTTAGAAGTTTTGCGTGCGGCACAATCGGGCATGACACGATCATTGAACAAACTTGCCTCCTAGTTCCTCCGTTTCTTGGTTGAGAATGCGTAGAGAATTTCAAGCTTTTAAATTGGGTATCAATGCTAATCCTGTTATTTGAGTGACGGCTCCGACAACCACATTGGTAGCATGTGGACTTGGCCGGACATCATTTATGTCCTTCTAATCATTTATGTTCCTATGTTATTTAGAGGTTTTTTTTATTAATGAATAGAAATTTTTTATTTTCTAAGAGCCTAAAAAAAATATCCAAGCAAATTGCATGCATAAAGAAGCTCAGGAAAACCATGTATTTTTAAAGCACAATTAATGTAAAAAAATCACTCACTCAATCATAATAAAATAAATAAATGAAAGTAAAAAATAAAGTTCATAATGACAAGTGTCACTTAGTTACAAACTATTCATAGAAATAAACAGTCTTATAATGCCTTTAAATTATAGTTCAAATTCTACTCCTAAAATGATGCAGGTCATTGCATGAGATTTTTCAAAATTTTCAACGATGACTATCCTTCAAAATATTTTGAAAAGACATCACCTTTAAAAAATTCATTCTTTTGATCTCTTTTTTCTTAAGATGAAAAATTTCATTTCTCTTTCATATTTTATAAATTTAAATTTACATTTAAAAATAGAAAAGAAGCAAGTTAGCAAAGCAATTTATATTTAAACATTGTAATATACATTCATTACTCTGTGTTTAACATTTGCCCAATAATTGAGCAACCTGTTTCTTTGACCATGCTTTTTAATTTTGAGAGGCTATGCAAGTTTTATTTATAAACACCTATTGAAAACTTAGTAGTATTAAGTTTAAGAAATATTAACCCCTATTCTTTTTAATAACCCTACATAAGCTTGCATGCTTGCAGAAAGTTTTATTAGTAATAAATATCCTGAACGCTCTTAACCTTTGGCATCTGATGATCCATCACAACTGAGAGCAATCAATATTCAAAACATTTGCACATAAACTAAAATCATTCAATCATAACAAAATTCAAATCACTACAATGACCTTAACATAGAATTAGGGTAGGTTGTCTTTAGCAAATAAACTAATTTGTGTGCTAGGTTGCGTGGGTGGCAATTTAGATTTGATTTTTAATATTGTCGGTTTGAATTTTTTTTTTTTTTTTATTTTAGATTTGTTTAATTTTTATTTGGGGGTGGTTTTAATTTAAATTTTTAATATTTACTTTTTTAATTTAGATTTCAAAAAACTTTATAAAGAAAAAAAAAATTATTTTTGATCTAATATTACTTAACTCGATGCAAATTATTTTTTGTTATAACTTTAGAAGTTCACAGGAATTTATTTCATTTTTATTTTCATTTTTTTAAATTTTTAATGAATGTCTTAATTTCTAATTCTATTAAGTAATTTGTTAAATTTGAGCGTAAGAACTGGGTATTTATTGAAGAATCTTTTTAGTTTATTATTTTTTATGATTTTATTTATTTTTGATTCTCTATTTGAGATATTTTTGAATTTTAAGTAAATTTCTTAAGTTTTAGATTATTTATTTATATTTATTTTTTTATTCAACCTTGATTTGTTCATATTATTGTTTTAAGATTAAATGAGAGTTTGACTCTTAACAGGACACAATGAATAAAAATGATTTATATATTATCCCATATAATGAGATAAATACTTGATGTTGTTATTGTAAGTATTTTTTAAATTTTAAAATCATACTGATTATTGTGTTTAACTACATGAATTACTTAATAACCAATTAAAAATAAAATTTTAATTGCATTTAGCTTTAAGAGCATAAAATAACATTAATAAATCTAAAGGCCATTTTAGGATATCTAGATGTCAGTCTTAAATTCTAAAATTAAATAACATCCTAACTTATATTGCATTTTATACGACTGAGATCATGATTTTAAATCATTTAGGTAGAGTTTAGTTAGCATTTCATTGCGAACAAGATTTAAGTCTAAAAGTGTTGGGCCTTTCTAAACTCTTTCCAAAGTCACAAATATAAGTCTCACTTCACTATTTTTGACTTTTTGCATTTTATTATAATAGGTTCAAGTTACTATTATGTAGTGCTCATCTTAGTTTCAGGATTCGCTTCTGGGCATTCTCGTAATCTTGTGATTAATGAATATAAATCTCAACTTTTGATTATAATAAAATGTCAAATCAAGTAATAAATCTTTGTTTTAAAATGCTATAGCCCACGATAGCATAGATTGAAATATTTCAGAACTTCTCAGAATCCCAGTACTCCATATTATTCATCCATTGACTTCTAGAAAGAAATGTTCCAAATGAGCTCTTTTTAAAAATTCCAAAATTCTAATCCTCATCTTCAACTTTAAAATTAAAAAAATTGTCACTATTTTAATTGAGAGTATTTTTAAAAGACTCATCTCTTTTAGGATGTAATTAACTATAAGAGCTTGCCTTTATGGGGAATATGTATCACTGAATAAAATAAACCATATCTTATTTCTATAAGATAAGAGTAAAATCTTTAGAAATACATACATTTTATTAAAATCTCATTTTTTAATCCATTATAGAATATCAATTTTGTTTTTCGAGACAATATGTTATTATCTTTGTTGTATTTGATGATAAATTAGAAATTTTCAAAAACCATTTTTTTTTTAAAATTTTTGAATCCATTATATTTGATTTAGATGATGAATATGATAAATCCTTGCCTCGTTCATCAAGTAATTACTTAACAAAGCCTATCATTATTCTCTTCAGGTATCCTAGGGAGTTGAGAAACTCATTCAGGTTGATTTAGCAGTACTGAAAGATGGCCTACATATTACTCTAGCTTAGGAGCTTAAGGAAACTCAAGTCAATCTAGGTCTTATAGTTCAAGAGAGGGAGGAGAGTAAAAATAAAATTGTAATTAAAATGACTGTGCCTCATAATAAAATAAACCCTATCTTATTTCTATAAGATAAAGGAAAATCTTCTGAAATATAGACATTTCATTAAAGTATATATTTTTAATCCATTATAAGACATCATTTTTATATTTCGAGATAATATGTTATTATCTTTGTTTATGTTTGATTATAAAATAGAAATTTTCAAAAATCTTATTTTTATGAATCCATTATATCTGATTTAGATGATGAATAGGATATAGCCTCGTAATTACTTAACAAAGCCTATCATTCTTCTCTTTTGGTATCTTAGGGAGCTCAAAAACCATTGTATTTGATTTAGCTGATGAATATGACATAGCCTCTTCTTGTTCATCAAAGAATTACTTATCAAAGCCTATCATTCTTCTTTCATGATTTCTTAGGGAGCTCATGTTGATTTAATATCCAAAGACGACCTAGAGATGACTCCAACATAGGAGCTTAAGAAAACTCATGTCAATCGGGGTTTTATGGTTCAAGACAGGGAGGAGAGTAAAAATAAAATTCTAATTAAAAAGATTGTAATTTTTGCCGATGGGGCAGTTAAGCCTTTCATGTCGCTTACATTATATGACTTATTTTGTCCCTCCTAGGAGGATTAGCTAAGAAGGATTCTGTGTATGCCTTGTCCATTATAAATGAGGATGATGAAAATGACTTAAAATAAATTAACTCATAGCAATTCTTGAAACAAAGTGATATTAATGAACTTAAAGAATCTCATGAATACTTTTATGATAGTGATGTCCTTGCTATTAGCTTTTAAGGTACACCCGTTACTATCGTCTATCAAAGTTGAAATATTGGATTTTGAAAGTTCAAAAGAAGATAATTGGGGATGGCTGAGGCATAGGTAGATATTCATCCTATTTCTTCATTTGAAGAAGTTGTGCAGGTTAATCTCCGTAGTGACAAAGCTTTGTAGGCTCAGATGACTTCCTTGGGTAAAGAGAAACAAGTTGTCGATAATTTTGAGTCTTCGCTCACATTACAATCTATGCCTTCTTAGGATGCAACCGATAGAGGAATTTGCAAGGTTGATTATAATGTCCTAGCCCATCACAAAAAGTTGACCGTAAATTTTTTTGTTCAAATGCGTTGAATTTACTCTAAATTGTATTTAGAAAACATCTCAATTCAACTTACTTGCAACTAAACAAATCCTTGGAATGCATGTTTAGATAGCTTCCCAGAAAAGCATTAATTTGATTTTTAGTTTTTTTATCTAATGAATGAATCAATAAATTATTTAATTAATCATATACTAATTAAGATTAGAATAGTATACAACAACAACAACAACAACAACATCAAGCCTTTATCCGGCTACATGAATCCTTTTTCTCCATTGTGTCCTATTAAAAGTCAAATTCTCGTTTAAATCTAATAAAGAAAGGTCAGTCCTAATATTTTCTAGCCAAGTCTTTTTAGGTCTACCCCTACCTTTCTTAACATAAGTCAAATCTAATACCTCTACTCTCCTAACCGGGTCATCAGAAGGCCGCCGTTTTATGTGACCAAACCATCTAAGGCGACTCTCTCTAATCTTATCTTCTACTGGAGCTACTCCAACCTTTTCACGTATATGCTCATTTTGCATCTTATCTCTAAGGGTAAAGCCACTCATCCACCTGAGCATCCTCATCTCTGCCACACTTAACTTAGTATTATGCTTCTCTTTTAATGGCCAACATTCGGCACCATAAAGCATTGCATGCCTCACTACCATCTTATAGAATTTTCCCTTAAGTTTGAGGGGTACATTTCTATCACATAACAAGCCCGATGCATTCCTCCACTTCAACCATCCAACTTGAATTCTGCTGATAATATCCCCATCTATTTCACCATCACTCTGAACAATAGATCCAAGATATTAAAACGTGTACTCTTATTAATGACTTGATTGCCCAAAGTCACAATCCCCTCACTAGGTCTATTACTACTAAAATTACACTCCATATATACCGTTTTAGATCTGCTCAAGCGAAAACCTTTAGAGTTTCGACTCTAAGGTTGACCTCCATAATTCAAGTTTACCTTCAACTCCCTCTCTAGTCTTATCAACAAGAAGAATATCATCAGCAAAAAGCATACACCAAGGTACATCCTCTTGCAAATGTCTAGTGAGAACATCCATGACTAAAGCAAAAAGATATGGGCTTAAGGTTGATCCTTGATGTAACCCAACCGAAATAGGAAAATACTTGGTCCATCCACCTTGTGTTTGAACACAAGTAATAGCTCCTGCATACATATCTTTAATGATTTGAATATAAGCATTATTGACTTCTTTCTTTTCAAGAACTCTCCATTGCACTTCTCTTGGAACTTTATGATATGCTTTTTCTAAATCAATAAATATCATATGTAGATCCTCCTTATTTTCTCTATATTTCTCCATCAAACCTCTTAATAAATGCATGGCTTCCATAGTCGACCTACCCGGCATGAATCCAAATTGATTTTGAGAAACATTAGTATCACGCCGCAACCTATGCTCCATAACTCGCTCCCATAGTTTTAAAATATGACATACCTCTATAATTCGCACAATCTTGTGCATCACCTTTATTCTTAAAAATAGGAATTAACACACTCATTCTCCACTCATCTGACATCTTTTTAGTCTTCAAAATAGTATTAAAAAGTTTAGTAAGCTATAAAATTCCTTCATCTCCTAAGCATTTCCACACCTCTATTGGAATATCATCAGGTCCAATAGTTTTTATACCCTTCATTTTCTTTAAAGCCTCTCTAACTTCAGTTTTACTAATACGCCGATAAAAACATAAATCTTTATTTTCATTTAGGGTGTCAAGGTCACTATAGTCAATCTTATTTTCACAATCTTCATTAAAAAGTTTAGCAAAATATCTCATCCATCTTTGTTGAATATCATCTTCTAAGAAAAGTATTTTTTGATCTTCATCCTTAATACACTTCACTTGAATTAAATCCTTACTACTCCTATCTCTTTGTTTGGCTAACTTATACATATATCTTTCTCCCTCTTTAGTATCTAATTTATTATATAAATCACTAAAAGCTAATGTCTTTGCATTGCATATTGCTCTCTTAGCATCCTTACGAGCCTCTTTATATATTTTCCAATTATCAGAATTTTTAAAATTAAACCAATTTTTATAACAAATCTTCTTATTTTTAATCTTTTCTTGCACATTTGGATTCCACCACCAACTATTTTTACTATTGGGAGCTTTTCCCTTTGATACTCCAAGGACATCTTTTGCAATATTCTTAATATCACTAGCTACTTTTTCCCACATAACATTAGCATCCTCATGCACAGACAAAACCTTAAGATCTAAAATCTTATTCCCAAAAATATTTTTGTTAATATTCTTTAAATGCCCCCATCTAATCCTAGAAAATCTTTTTTCTTTGTTTTTTATTTTATGCCACTTTATCTTAAAGTCAAAAACTAATAATCGATGTTGGGTACATAAATTTTCACTCGGAATAACTTTACAATCTTTGCAATCTAAACGATTTAAATTTCTAATAAGAAAATAGTCAATCTGGATTGTACTATATTCATTTTTATAAGTGATGAGATGCTCATTCTTTTTCTTAAATAAGGTATTAGCAACTGAAAAATCATAAGCTAAACAAAAATCCAATATGGTCTTGCCACCTTCATTCGTCGTTCCAAATCCATGGCCACCATGAATGCTTTTAAAATCATTTACCTCTCTACCAACATGTCCATTTAAATCTCCTCCAATAAAAACTCTTTCTTCAAGAGGTATCTTTTGTATTAATTTTTCTAAGTCATTCCAAAAATTTAATTTAGAACTCATATCCAAACCTACTTGAGGAGCATAAGCGCTTATAATATTAACAATCTTATCATCAACAACAATCTTTAAAGCTATAATTCTATCTCTAATCATATTAATTTTTATAACATTATCCTTTAAATTCTTATCTATAATAACACCTACACCATTTCTAGTATGACTCTTACCCGAATACCAAATTTTAAATCCTAAACTATCAATTTCTTTAGCCTTCTCTCCAACCCATTTAGTTTCCTGAATGCACAAAATATTTAACTTCCTATGAATCATAATATCTATTAATTCCATTAATTTTTCTGTAAGGGAACCTATATTCCAAGTTCCTATCCTAATTTTAGTTTCATGGACTAGCTTCTTTGCCCACATTTATCCTTGATGTGGGAACCCTTGCCTATTTAACACTGCACCCGAGCGCCGGTGCAGCGGCCTTTGCACACTTGTCACTGTATTCAGGCCATACAGCGTGTCGCTTCCAGGGGACGCCCTAGCATTAGAATAGTATATTATAATTATATAAAATTAAGATTGATGCTGATTCAAGAAATCTCATCTCTCCAATTCTTTACCATCTCTGCCCACTTATGGTGCAATTCTTGTGAATGCTTTTGTTACAATCATGTTTTACAAGTTGCTTCCTTGTGGGATTTTAAAGGATTTTTAAGTGAGGTTATGTTGGACCATTATGGTTTGTGCGAGATTTATTGGCTTTGACGATGATCATTTTTTTATTTGGGAAATTCAGTTGAATTGCTATTATAAATATATGGGCTTTGGTTGTAAAAAAACCTTACGTTTTTTTTTTGTATTCCAAATTTAGTTCTGATTGAGTGCGCTATTTTTTCTACTTCTGAGAATCAAATCCTCCGAACAATTCCTAGATCAAATGAGAGACTTGAAGGCTTTTGGGAGAGTTTTTCTCCTTTTACCAGCACAAAGTTTGATTCATCTGCATTTTTTAATTTTTTTTACCTTTATTAGTTGCTCTAATATTTGTTATTGGATAATTATATGATTGATTTGGTTTAAGTATGATATAGTATGAGTTTCAAAGACTGTTGGTTACAATTAGTTGTGCATCAAATATACATTTTGGCTTTTCAATCAATTCATATAAGTGCAAAAATTATTTCCTTACCAAGCAATTGTAGTCTTACAAACACTCTAGACGTTAACCTTTACATGATTTTACCTTTATTCTCTCACCCGCTTTACCTTGCAACACGGCAGAACAGAAAGAAGGAAAAACACAAAAAAAAGGCTAACAAAGCCTATAGTCCATGTCTCAAAATATTTATTTATTTTTTATGATTATGGTATGGTTGTTGAATGCTGAAAGTTGCTGAAGGACTTTGTCTTTTTATGATTGTGGTACTTTTTGAAAGTATTGGAAGTTGCAAACTTTTTATGATTCTGGTGTGTTTTCTAGGTACTGGAAGTTGCCTTTATCTCTGTGGCATTTCATTGCATGACTTGAACTTAAGTGTTTCTGTGCTATGCTTTTTTTCAGTAACTTTATGTTATGCTCTCCAATTTGAAACTTGCTTCTGTCCTTCAGGGGGAAAGCTATGAGAATCTTTGATTCTTCCCCTATTATCAAACGCCATGATGCATATACTCTTGAGACAGCTGATGGGATTACCATAAGGATCGAGGGATTTATTAACAAAAAACGCACTCTTGATAATGGGTTTCCTTTTGAGGTTTGTAGATCTTTTTACCTATTTCAGTGAACTTTATGTCCTGGCAGCATGGAGAGAAATTTGGAACAAAAGAATTGAAAAACATTTCAGAATGTGGGATCAATGTGGTATCGTGGTCATTTTCTATTTTTGCATTGAAAATTGGAGTTTTTTTTATACATATCCTTTACACTGAATACCAAAACTTGTACAGGCTTGTAAAACTTTCTTGATTGGTTTCCCTACAACCTGGACCGATTATGCTAGTGACTCTTCTAGGGACAAATCCTCGCATGCTGAAATTCCTTTAATTCCCTCTAGAGGTGCTGGGTGTTGTAAGGATTCTCTTGAAAATGCACCATTTGGATTTCCTGTTAAATCGAAGAACATTATCCCTGAAAACGTTTCGTCTACCTCTAATACTTCTGCTCGTGCTTCTGGTACAAGACTTCGGGAGGCTATACTGAAATTTGCAACCTGGGTGTCAACTTCTAGTCCTGTGCACATGCCTTTTGTGGACAGAAGTTCCCATCATTTACCAGAGAGAAGTATTTGTGATAATAATCAGCTGCAAAATGATGAGAGTTGTGGAGCTAATATGAGAGATGCTCATACTATTTACCGGTTTCAGGATGATGAGACTCATGGAACTAATTTGAGAGATGCTCATTCTGTTTACAATTATTGTGAAACTGGCCATACTCCTGTTGACAATGCTTCTGAAAAACGTGAAGCTAGCTGTACTGAAGGACTTCATACAGAAGGAGCAGGGTGCCCTTCAGTTGATTTACATTTAGACGGACTCCCAGAAGAGAATTGCAATGGGCATGTAGTATCAAAAGTTCACCATGATGAATGTGCGGGAACTTGCAGCACTAGTAATTTGTCGGACTTTGTAGCTGGTAAAGGCCATCAGAAAGAGGAAATTGCTCAGGAAAAAGATGAGAAGAATGATAAATGTTCAACTAGAAGGCCAAAAAAAGTAAGATCAGTATTATCAAATGTAGAAAATCATGGAGAAGATCAAAAGTATGCCAAGCTCACAAGTAAGCCTCTTAGAAGAAGTTTAAGATTAATGCCATCAAACAACCTTGAAGATGTTCACGGAGAATTTCAAGATAGTCCTCAGTTCCTTAAGGGGACCAATGATATGAACTGTGCTAACTTGATACTTGATAGATCTAAAACTTGCGCAAGTCAGCCTATTGACACATTAGTGAAAAATGGCTCCTCGTCTCCAAATCATTATGTAGAAGCTCAGAAATGTGCCAAATCCTTAGCTAAACCTGTTAGAAAAAGTGAGAAATTAGTGTTGCTAAAACTTGAAAATGTTCATGGAGAATTTCAAGATTATTCTCAGTTTCTTAATGAGACTAATAATATGAACCATGCTAACTTATCACCTGATGGATCTAAAATTAGTGCAAGAAGTCGGCCTAATTATACTATGTCAAAAGGGAGCCCTTTGTCTCCAACATCTAACATTCTTGTTCCTTCAGCTGGGGTGTTGTCAGAAGAAAATCAAGATGTTCATAATCATTCTTTTAATACACATTTAGGTTTTACCCCAAACTCTAACTCATCTTTCAAATATGGCTGTTGTGATGATTCTGCCTCAACAGCATTTTTGGGGCAAAGTTTAAATGATAAGAAACTTTCACATCTGATTGTATTGCAGGACTAGTTGAAGAAACCCCTGCAAATTCTAAAGCAGTAACTTCACAAACCATGGACAAAAAGATGTTAAGGTGCACTGGGAGAAAGAAAGATAATCAAACTGCTAGAAGCAGAACAAAAGCTGAGAAAAATGGCTCCAGAAATCAGTCGTCTGGTACTAGTTTTGAAGAGAATATATTGGTCTCTTCTGCTTCCCTTTCAAGACCAAAAGGAATTCCTCTAACTCCCATATCTGATAAATCTTCCACAATGAGAAAAAATTCTGAAGTTGTAAGTTGGTCTACTCTTATATTTGATAGTTTCTCCCTCTTTTGTTCCCAAGTTTGACCTGTTAATTTATCAAATACTATAGATGACATCACTAATGTGGACCTTAATCTTCTGTTGCATTTGATGTCTTGACAGGCAAAACATATTGATGCTTCAACAGAGACACAACAGACTAAAGATAAAGCATCTCATTCAATTGGATACAAAACTGTTTGGGTATCTAGCTATACAGATGTAGGTCATACATATGATCACAACTTTTCTAGTTATATATATATATATATATATATATATATATATATATATTCCCCTGACATTTTTTGTGCGTAGAATATTAATCATATGTTTACCTTTTGATTTTTTTCCCTGTAGAATATTAATTGTATATTTTCTTTCTGATTTTTTTCCCAGTAAAAAAATTGGTTACATGTTTACCTTTTGAAATTTGCCTTTCTGGATTGGTGTCATTACTGCATTCTGCTGTTGAATTTGTAATATTTCATGTACAAGTAGAGTTAATAGTTCCATTTCAATATTATTCTAAACAGTAGAGTTGGTGACCTGATATTTCATAAACATAATTCCTTTGTCATGATTTGTCTTTAATTTAATTGACATGGATTGTTGACCTCCCACATCAGAGAAAAAAAAAAAGAAAAAGAAAAAAGAAAAAGAGAGAGAGAGAGATAATAAAAAAATACTTGCTCAAATCCTGCATAAATTATACCTGTATCTGCCGCCTGCTATAATAATACCCATGCCTTGCAATTCGCCGTCTAACTGCCTCTTCACGCTCGCCTCAAGCTTACCTGCTGTCGTTGTTAAAACGACGACAAACAAAGCCTTTGGTTTTTTACTTCCGCGCTCGAAGACACAAAACTCCCATTCGAAGCCTTAGTCGCACAACCCGTCAACTTCAGGCTCTTGATCACATCCCTTCTTTGATCCTCAGCCGACCTAGTTTTGCCGATCCCCCATCCATCCCCTTCCTCTCTATCCCTGACTTATACCTGTCGACCTAGCTCCCAGTTCCAAACCCAGTTTTAAGCCTCCGCTTGCGACCTCAACCAGACACCCTAATTGAGCCCTTCAAGCCGCGATCCAACCCGCAAGACCTCTCGATTCACCCGTTTCCTCTCCACCTCCGACCCAGTCAACTGAAGCTAGTTCCGAACTCCACCATATACTCGACCGACTTCCAACCCCATATCGACCTAGCCAAATCTCCACTACAAGGCCTGATATGCCTTTCCTCACATCCTTAATCGCATATCAGCTCTCATTGTGTTTGGACTTCACATAGTTGAAGATTCTGTTTAAAATTGCGCAATTAGAGGCGCGCCTCTGCGCAATTCCTCCCAAAAACGCCTCGAAACCTACGCAATTCCACCTCTGTAAGAGGCGTACGCCTCACTGGGACTGAGGCGCGCCTCAGAGGCGCAATTGCGCAATTTCTGGTGAGGCGTACGCCTCATTGGGATAGGGCCCACTCACTTAAATTGAATCCTTTTCTCTCCTTATACCTGAACGGACCCGATTTTTCCCCCTCCAGTTCGCAAAACAGAGCTCCCGCACGATCCAGTTCGCGAAACAGAGCTCCCGCACGATCCAGTTCGCGAAACAGAGCTCCCGTAAACCGTCGGCCTCCTTCCCGCCGCTTCTCCCGCCGGCGCCGCCTCTCTCCGGCGAAGTTGAAACTTCCGGCCGCCCTCTAGGAGTACTCCACATTGGATTTTAGGTATTTTTATTAAGTTTAGGGTTATATTTTTCAAGTTTAAGAAAACTAGGGTTTAGTTTTTTTTTATTGTTTTTTTTTGTGTATTTGGTTTTTTGCTTTAGGAGACATGGTTAGAGGTAAAGAAAAGGCGAATACGTCATTGCGCGTGACCCTTCTTGGAAATATAGCGTGCAAGTTGATGTAGGAGGGGGCGAAAAAACGTATGTCTATTTAAAATGCAATTTTTGTAAGAAAGTGGTGCAGGGCGTAGTAACCCGCATGAAGGAGCACTTATCATGCTCTCACAAGAACGTAGCATCGTGTGCAAAAGTGCCGGACAATGTGAAGGAAGAAATAAGTGCTTACATGAAGAAAACTACCACTGCTAAACACTTACAACAGGAGCAATTTGATGAAAGGGTCGAGCATGGTGCTTATTTTGGGAGCGAGAGTGGAAAGGGCTCTTCCTTCACTATACATAGTAGAGATGCACGGGGTCCTATGGATCAGTATATGACTACTCCAAGAGCGGATAGAGGAGAAGCAGAGATGATGCCTGCAACTGGTACTAGAGAGGGTCGGCGACAGGTTTGCATGGACATTGGGAGGTTTTTTTTTTGAGAATGCAATACCATTTAATGGACATTGGGAGGTTTTTTTTTTTTAGCACCATGCCTCTCCCAATCCGTAAGCCGCTACAGCCTACCTCACAATTCCACAGCTCGATCATTCCCTCCTTGTTCGTCCACAAGCAACTGAACCAACTGCAAGCTCTCGATCCCACACCTAGCTAAAATCCCAACCTCCGATCCCTGCACGTTAGAGCCGCACCTCATTCGACCTTCTTCCTCTGATCTTCCTACCCTCAATCCACTTCTTCATACCTCCTGTCCACACGAGCTGAGCTCCAAATCAACATCGCCTCTCCCGCGATCAACCCATTCCCCCTCCCTTCTATATTATTACTACAACAACAACAACATCAAGCATTTGTCTCACTCTGGGGGTCGGTTACATGAATCCTTTTTCATCATTGTATCCTGTTAAAAGTCAAATTCTCATTTAAATCTAATAAAGAAAGACTATTTCCAATATTTTCTAACCAAGTCTTTTTAGGTCTACCTATACATTTTTTAACATAAGTCAAATCTAATACCTCAACTTTCCTAACCAGGTCATCGGAAGGCCTCCGTTTAATGTGCCAAACCATCTAAGGCGACTCTCTCTAATCTTATCTTCCACTGGAGCTACTCCAATCTTTTCATGTATATGCTCATTTCGTACCCTTTCTCTAAGGGTAAAGCCACTCATCCACCTAAGCATCCTCTTCTCTTATATATTATTACTACCAATAACAATTAATTATTATTATAAAAAAGAAAAAATGAATGAAAAAGAGAAAAAAAAAAGAAAAGGAAATTTGTGTGCGCACCTTCGCTGACATCTTCGCCATTGTCACCGCTTCTTTGCACAAAGGTATAACACCCTAAACTCAAAATCCTGTTTTTCAGCGCTTGCGGCGCATTGGAAAATCACCTATACACGTTTTTCAGGGAATCTGATGCGGTGCTTGCAACGAGTTGGGTAGGCCTCGTGCACACTTTTATCTAGCTTGACAGGGACAACTTGAAGTACCTGTGTACGTGCCTCAGTGCTTGCAGGGAAAAGCCGCATTTTTCCAATAGGTACCCTTAAGACTCATACACGCCTTTCTCTAGCGTGGTGAGATTGAAGACCCCGACCGCGCTATCACCCGACATCTATCATAGACACTTTTATCTAGCGTGGCCGAAAGGTCCATCTACATAAATTTCCCCTGAACAGGGGAGACGTCAGACGACTGCCGAAATTTTTGGTGAACATAGGACTTGATTTGAACAAAACGCAGGGGACTTAAACAAAAAAATGCAGAACAAGATTGGAATGGACCACAAGAAACCAAACTTACAATTACAAGGAATTGGACCTAAAATTCAACTTAAAAATGCAAACTAAAATGTCTAAACTGAAATGCAAGAAAATAAGTCTCAAAACATAGATGACAATGACCAACTTTTAATACAAGCAGGGGACTGAACAATAGTAGAGAATTCATGATGAACCTAATTTCAAGTGAAAATTTCTTGCAAATAACAATCAAGAGAAACACATGATCTGATTTCAAGCCGCTTGCCTCAATCATGCTCATAAATAAGTAAAGTTAGTTGTGATAAGTGGTGAATGATATACAACAAATGCAATGACGCTTCATAGTCAATGCTAGTTGACATGCAAGCAAGCATATGGATTCCCTGCAAGCGGAGTAAGTCAATATACTCTAAACATAATAATTTGATGTATTCAATGAAGTTCAAAGTACATGAAGCCCACACACAGTCAATGCCATTCAACTCCATGCGAGCGTGCAAAAGGAAATATAGTAGATGAAGACATCTAGGGTGGCGTTAGAAGATTTGTATTCAACGTAATTCGCCCACAAGCAAATGCAAGCCCTGCGAGCTGATTTAGAAAACCCTTGCAGTTGACAATGGCAGACCTTTGATTTGTTGTACAACTCATTTGCAAGCAAAAGTGTACTCCTACAAGTGGAGTATTATAGGAAATGACAAGTTGAAGAGAACAAAATGAGCTAAACCATGCTGCCCATGCATGATAGATGAAGGTCAACACACTGCTGGATAATGCTGCTGGATTTGCAGCACTTATATAGGACAAGAGGTGTTTACAAATTCCCAATTGAGGCCCAACGCGTTGCTAAACAATGCCATCAGATTTGAAACGCTCATACACGCAGACAGAAAATGTTTACAAATTCTCAAATAAGACCCAGCGCGTTGCTAAACAACGTCATCAGATCTGCAATACTCATAATAAAACGTTTACAAATTTCCAAATGAGACCCAACGCGCTGCAAAACAATGTCATCGGGTCTGCAACACTCATATAAGTGGACATTATGCATTTATAAATTCCCAAATGAGACCCAACATGCTACTAAACAACGCCACCAGATCCGCAATACTCGTACAAGCGGATAGGTGTTTACCAATTTCAGAACCAAAACCTTGCATACCTATTACCAGGGGTCATTTACATGGCTGATCACTGAAAAAACATCTCCCCTCATGCATTAAAGTATAATTACCCGCATGGGCTCAGACGAGCGCGATGCATGCACAGACGTGACATTTAAGGATGCTGCACGGGTTAAATATGAATCCAAGTTCGAACCAGATCCTTCTACCTGAATGGATAGAAGTCGACACGTTTCGAACTATCAAACAAATACACGGTTGCGTCATTGACTGAGATATTTGTTTTATACATTCATATTAGAACTTCATGATCTATAAGAAGAAAAATTCGCTAATAAAGGCATAAAGCCAACAACGAACATGATCCTCTATCAGCAAGTTGACAGAGTCGATAATGTTTAACCAACAAAATAAGTTGCACATAAGAACCCTGATGATGGCCGTGTTGATAGAAAAATCTCAATCGTAGGGGATTATAAACTTTTAAAATGTTTCCCAAATTTTCAAATGCCCAAAAAAATTTCAAATACCCAAAAAATTAAAATATTTAAAATTGAGATAAATCGTCTAACACTTATAACAAAAATACACATCTACCATTTACAATAGTTTGCCGAGGTGGCAAATCTGAAAATCACTTCAGTTCATAAAGAACAAATGTCTGGTCAAGAATATCACTATGATTCATTCTCAATCCGTCTCTTGCTAGTATGGACATGACACATGTCCTCTAAACAGTGGTTTCGCCACAAAATCACTCCAAAGGTAAACAATTATGACCAGAACCCTCTGACTAGGTGATTTTGCCGCCAAATGGTACAATTATATTACAGTCATGGTCAGAGCCCATATGTTCCCCAATGACGTTAATTTATTGGGCAATAAATTAATAGGATATGACCGATAGGACACAAAGCCCTCTGTTAGGTTGGGCCGACTAACTCCTCGCACTAAGTAGATCAGGGACCATGAAGACCCGAGACAACGGAACTATGGGATCTTGATCGGGTCTATCATCATTCCCCCCACCATACGCTATAAGTGCAAGGTGGTGAATTTCCAAATTTAAATACCTAAACAAGCTGATACTATACTCCGGATACTACATATATGCATTACGACTAGCCTTAATCAAAAGTTCTCTCGTTACCAGGAGGAGTGATTAAGGGTGCGTTTGGGACGGATTTTTCCCTGCTGTGCATTTGGGAACGTAACCACAATGTGGTTTGGGGTTACCGCATCGTGCTCCGTTGGGAAAATTTTCACGTCCTGTGGTTGCTTTTCCGGTCCGAAGTAACCCCCCCGCGTTCGCCTGCGTTCCGCGGTTCCAAGGTATGAGAAATACCTTAATGACCTTGCAGTTACCTAAAAACTACACTGTTCTCTTCTTCATCCTCGCCAAGTTCCTCTATTCGGACATTTATTCGCTTCACACATCTCAGCAGTCGGGACCTCATTTGTATGCTATCGAAGTCGATAACCATTAAATTTTTTTTTTCTATTCCTCCGAAGGCACAGCTGCAAGAAGCCCGACTCAGCATTTTGCATCTTCAGGTAGCTAGCAGGGAGGTCTTTCCTTTATATGTGTCCACGTTCTCTCCCCTACCTCATTTTTTTTCTTATCATCGCCATTTCTTCCTTCTGCCACGGCTTTCTCCTGCATTTGAAGAGCTAATTTCTTGCCCTGTGATCTCCCCAGCATTTCTATTAGGTTAGCTCTCTTCTGCTCGCATCCTTCGCAGATTATTCAGACAGAACCCTGTCCACTATTGATTACCGGTAAGTTAAAACAAAATTGAATTCAATTTCATTAAAAGAACCCTGTCCACTATTGATTATCTGTAAGTTAAAACAATATTTGATAAAATAATTTGATTTTAATTTAGAAGTGTTAGTTTGTTTACATAAAATTTTGAAAACAAATTATATTTGAATTAAATTGATTATCTTAATACATATGAGGTTATAAAGGTAATTTATTCATACATAGCTGCAGCACAGCAACTTGACAGTTATATTGCCCAAACAAGATGCACTGCTTTCTATATAGCAATTTCAAAAAGCAGCTATCTGTACAACAATTTTATAACATACTTTACCGATAGCTGCAGCCGTCCCAAACGCACCCCCTAACTATAGAGGATTGCACTTGCAAGAAATCTGAACTCAGATCAAAATTCCTCACAAAATGAGGGCGAAATCTCTGGGTAATGCCTAATTCAAAGCCTAATTTGCCTTTTGAAAGTTTGCCTCGAAACACATTAAAACTCTCCTCGACGACCCGAAAATGAAGAAAAAAAGGGGTCACAAAGAGGCTGGGGTGTGAATTTTCGGAGCCCACATGAATATGGCTAGTTGGTAATGAGTTTTCCATTTGCAAGTTGCACCTCTCTTACAACCAATATGCCATTGATAATGACCTAAAAAAGCTTTTGAATGTATCTAGTTGAATTCATTCGTTTTTCTCAAAATGCAATAACAATGAGTAGCTGATCTCATCTTTTATGTGTTTTCTGAATTTGCAAATTTTAATATATGCTTTTGAATATTCATTTCCTGTTCTCATTTGAGTTATTTCCTTCTTGGTACTCGCTGCATCATGTTTGAAGATTTCCCCCTGGTAATTCTTAAAATGTTCAGTCATGGTCATTAAATATTGTTGGCCATCAGAATTTCTTATCTTCGTCCCTGGTAATGCTGAATGCTCGTTTTATTTTTTTTTTAATTTATCTTTAGTAATTGGATGAATCTTAAAATTGAAGCTGTTCATTACTTTCAAGTTATTTCGTGGTAATTTGGTAACTATTTGATGATATAATTATTTTCTATTTGAGTCCTATTTTCTCTCTCTTTTCCCTACATATTAGTTTTTTGTTAATTACAATACTTTCTGTTGGTGTCCGCTGACAGCTGTTTTGTATTTTTCAAGCATTTTGTAATATGTAGCGAAAGAGAGGTTTTGTACAATTCTAACCGTACTTCAAACCATTATTATTTACTACAATCTTCTTATAAAAATGGAGTACTTAATGGGCAGCAAGCATTTTACTTGTAATCTTATAAATAACACCGTATAGCTCATGTTTTATACCTTAATAATTTCACAAGCTTTTAGAGTTTATTTTACGAGCATTTATTCTAATTTTTTTCTTTATTTTAAATTTTTTTTTCAAGGGTCAACGTACACCATTAACCCGATCTGAGAAGAAGAAATCATCTATTCTCACACCCGAATCATTAAATTTAAAGAGATCGAGATCAGGTATTGTTTATTCACAGGTTCAAATTTTTACGATTATTATAGCCCATATCTTTTTAGTGCCGAAAGCTCTGTGTTTTTTGTAGGCCGATTGCTTATTCCAAGGTTAGACTGTTCCATGAGGGTGATGTATGAACCGGTGAGTTTTCAATATGAATTTCATGCGTACCGTATCTGCTGTTTCTTTAGCTTTGTTTGCTATTTATTAATAATTTTGTGAATCCTTTCCTTACTATAAGGAGTATTAGGTATCCCATTCTCCAGGTCAACTATCTCCATAATTGCACTGACTTTCTGGTAGTTACCTGGACTTGCATGATATCATTAAATTCACCCGTGTGGACTGTCTCATTATCTCTTCCTTGTTAGTTGCAGTTGCTATTATTTTGGTATGTCTAGCGCTCCAAAAGGTTGCATTGTTGTTGAGGACAATGGTGTAATTAGTGAGATAGATTTAGGTTAAGCCATCATAGTTGTTTTCACCGCCATCATGAGCATGCTTGGAATAGGTACATTGTTAGAGCTCTTCATGGGCAGATCGACTCTTTGCCTCTTCAACATTAGAGCTTTTAAGGTGGACAATGCTTCTTGGAATCATCTTTGCAAGAGTTATGGAAACATCGTAGTGAAAAAGATAGGTAACAAGGAGATCAAGAAAGGTGAAGAGCCAATTTGTCATTTCAAACTCTATTCACACTTAAATATATTTCAAAATGAGGGAAAAATTTGATGGCAATCTGTATTGTCTACGGATGAGCAAATCAACATCATACACATGTACGATACTTGGTTCCAAATTCAAGGAATATAATCAAATTCAAATGAATTTTAAGTATAGAACCACAATTTTTAGGTTGATGAATTCTCTTAATCACGACTCATTTTAGTTGGCTATTTCGGTCAGCCAAATCCAAATTTGATCGGAAAGCTTGATCTGACATTGCATGTCAATAACAATGACATTTGATTTGCAACCATCACCGAACTGGTTGGACAAGATCTATCGTTGTTGCATGGATTGATTTTGTTGACTAGATGAGTGACTGACATAACGACAAGCATCTGCTTATTTCTATTAGTGAAGAAGTACAACCCCTGATAATCAATCAATGCAATGGTTCATTAAACAATAATCTGGTTCTCACTGAAAAACCTCATATCTAGAGTAAAAAGAAAGGAGATGGAGATAATATTTGAGACTAAAATTATTTTTACTAAAGTCTGCATCTTTTCCACTTGTGCTCTACTCCCATAAGATAGGTGATTATTTCTCTCTTGAAAGTTTTCAGTAACCAGAACATTTGTATTGAATTCCTTATGTATTGAATCTCTCTTCATCAATATATGGATGTAGGTCTTTCATGATAGAGGCTTCGTTTGGGACGACTTTCTTACTGCTTCTTAAAGCAGCTATTTAGTACAAAATTTAAAAAAAATTGCACTAAAAAGCCGCTTTAAGAAGCAGTAAGAAAGCCGTTCCAAATGAAGTCAGAATCACTATAGATGCTTGCCTCATGTGCAGTTTTCTCTGAAGGAATCTGTTAATATAGCATTTCCATACTCGCAGTAGTTCTCTCAGTTGGTCTTTTAGATTCATGAACTGAATATGGGAAAATCTGAGAAGTTCTCTCGGTTGGTCTTTTAGATTTATGAACTGAATATGGAAAATCTGTACTTCATTTACATGACCTTACAACAAACAACAATAACAACAAGCCCTTATCCCACTACATGGGGTCGGCTTGATGAATATTTTTTGTCTATTGTTGCATATTAATAGTCAAATTCTCATTTAAATTTAATAAAAAAATGTCATTTCTAACACTTTCTAACCAAGTCTTTTTATGTCTACTTCTAACTTTCTTAATATAGATCAAATCTAATACATCTACTCTCCTAACCAAGTTATTGGAAGGTTGACTTTTTATGTGAATAGACCATCTAAGGTGACTCTCTCTAATCTCATCCATCACTGAATCTATTCCAACCTTTTCACATATGTACTCGTTTGTTGTTTCACATTTTGTCTCTTAAGTGTAAAGCCGCTCATCCACCTGAGCATCCTCATCTCTGCAACCCGTAACTTAATTGATGCTTGTCTTTAATAACGAACATTCTGCGCAATAAAGTATTGCAAGTCTCATCACCATCTTGTAAAATTTTCCCAAAGTTTGAGGGGTACCTTTCTATCTCACAACATGCCTGATGCATTCCTCCACTTCAACCATCAAACTCTAGTTCTACTAATAATATCCCTATTTATTTCACCACCGTTTTGAACAATAGACCCGAGATATATAAAACATGCACTTTTTGATGACTTGATCACCCAATGTCACAATCCCGCCACTAGATCTATTACTACTAAAATTACACTCAATGTATTCGGTTTTAGATATACTCAAATAAAAACCTTTAGGCTCTAACGTTGACCTCCATAATTCAAGTTTTTCATCAACTCTCTCTCTAGTTTTATCAACAAGAAGAATATCATCAGCAAAAAACATACAAATCCTTTTGCAAATGTCTAGTAAGAACATCCATGACTAAAGAAAAAGAGATGGGCTTAAAGCTGATCCTTGTGTAAACCAATTGAAATAGGAAAATAATTGGTCAAACCACCTTGTATTTGAACACAAGTAACAACTCATGCGTACATATCTTTAATGACTTGAATATAAGTATTATTAATTCCTTTTTTTAGAACTCTTTAGAGTACTTATCTTGGAACTTTATCACATGCTTTATGTAACTCATTAAATATCATAGGTTGATCATCCTCACTCTCTCCATACTTCTCCATCAATCTTTTCAGCAAATGTATAACTTTCTTGGTGGACCTACCCGATATGAATCCAAATTGATTTGGATATACATTGGCATCACATCGTAACCTATGCTCAATTACTCTCTCCCATAATTCTTATTGTATGACACATTAACTTAATTCCTTTATTGTGCATCACCTTTATTCCTTAAAATATGAACCAAAACACTCCTCTCATTCATACACATGACCTTAACTTTTAAAAAATAAAGAAATTTATTTTCATGAATCAATCTTGTGACCCTTGTTCTCAACTAGGCAAGCTATATAGTGAGCTAAGGTCTGCTTCCTCCATTCACATTACTTTGCATTCGTGAAGTCCACTAATTTTGATCGCATTCATCAAATGGCCTATAGCTATTTTAGGTACTTAAAGTTTAATCCCTGTTTCAGGCCTTAGGATTTGAATAAACGTCTCATATAGAATATTTTATTATTTTTGTACTTTTCTTATCTGCAGGATGGATCATTTGCCGGAACTGCTACTGTGGTAATGTCAGCATGCCCCTGCAAAAGGCACCATTTTCCATACTTGTTTTATTTTGTTTTCTCTGCATTATGTGCTTTGTGCCTGTAGGATGGCTCGCGTGCTGGAAATGCTACCGTGGTGATGTCAACATCTCAATGCAAAGGTCTGTCCACTTTCGTAAGATTAGTAGCTTCTCAAGCATTTCAGCATTACGAGATGTTTTCTTCTAGGGATGTTTTCATTTCCTTTGAATCTTTGCCAATGAGTAGTGACCTATGATATAACCATGATGTTTGAAGTGATGACTTGAGCTGCTTTGCTTCTTCTTGCTATTCATTCACAATGGTTTTAGAATTCCAGGTTTGGCACTTGAATACATTAAGAAAATGTTTGGTTTGAATAGATGTGATGGAATGTATTTACCAATCTTATTGAATGTTTGATTTGAATATAATTTATCGGTAATTGATTTACTCAGGCGTATGAACAAATGCATTTTTTTCATTCACAATTTCATACACAACCCTAGTAAAAAAGTTGGGCAGAAAAATTTACCTGGTTTTGCCATGATTCATGTCTCCTCAAGAAACAAAAACTCAACTTTTCATTAACCAATCAATATAGTTTTTATCTTTTTTTTTTTAAATTTAATTTATTCTCAATGAAATACATGTGTGAAAACTGAAAACTAATTTTAATTCAATTCCTTTCTACCATCTCTATTTTCTTTTTTTTTCTTTTATTGCCTCTATTTCAATTCCTTCAAATTAAAGAGACCTAAACTGCACAGTAGTTTATGCATGGAATTCTTATAGACAGTTATAGAAAGAAAATAAGAAAAAAACATAAAAATAGAGTTCACGGAGGGGAAAGTAAAAAGATTGATACAATGTAGGAAAGCATCAGTCACCCCTTTTCATCCATTATTTTGTCACTGTTGAACCTTCTGATGTTTTGATCAATATTTCTACTGCCCCTAGGATGAAGTTGTGGGGTTGAAGGAAAATGAAGTCAGAATTCGTTTACCATGTTCTCCTTTTGGTATTCCATTTTATGCTGATAAGAATATTAAATGTAAGTTCTAATCTCCATGTTTCCCTGCAATGTACATGAACTCACCACAACAGCAACAAAAACATCAAGCCTTTATCCTATTATGTGAGGTCGGCTACATGAATCATTTTTCTCCATTGTGTCCTATTAAAAGTCAAACGTACATGAACTCACCGGAAAAAAAAAAAAATGTTGGAAAGATAGAGCTAAATTATAACGGCCTAATGTCTCAGTTATAATTATATGCTTGATATTTCTTCCTGAGGTCTTACAGGAATTTCTAGTTTAAAAATTCTATAAAATTGATTATAATTAGCTGAATATGCTGTGAATATTATTAATAGTTATTTAATCAAGGTATATTTTGTTATTATATTGTAAAAGATTATTTGCAGCTAAAAATTAGCATTGCATGATAAAGATGATGATTGCCTTTTGTTATTAGTAGTTACCGTTTATAATATGCTTTCTATGTGCTTTTTAAAGAATATGATGTAGGCAAGCTTTGGGCTGCTTGCTACCTCTTGTTTTTGTCCTTGGGCTGCTTGTTGTTTCTAGGTTTGGGGCCTTGGCCGGCTTTGGCTTCTTGGTTTTGAGCTAAAAAAGTTGGGTTCTACTTAGTTTTTAGCTCATTAATTGGAGGTATAATTGCACTTCCTAGCTCATAAATTATCTTTATTTGGATCATTCCCCCCTTGCCTTTGACTCCTTGATTTCCTCCCCTATGCTACCTCTTCCCATTCTTATGTCTCTTTGATTTCTTCTTTGAGAATAAAAGCTATGGCTAGTTGTCTTTTGGGATTTCTCCCTGATTGCTTTCCCATGAATCCCCTGCCCCGTTTCCTGTGTTGTCTCCTCGGGTCCCTCTCTAGCTGCTTTCCCATGACTTGCTGGCTGGGTTTCCCGTGGCTTTTTCTCCCTGTTTTATGTGCAGTTTATGGGGGTTGTTGTGGTGTCTTTTGGCCTTCCTCTTCCCCTTAATTGGTTGTGCTTCCCGTGGCTTTCCTTGCTGTCTTTTGTGGATGTATTTTTTGGCATGTTGGGTGGTTTTTTAGCTGCTGTCCTTGTATGTATTTTGGCCTTCCTCTTCCCCTTAATTAATTGGTTTCAAGTGGCTGTTTGTCTCCCCTTTCTCTCCTATAAATATGTTGTGTTTTTTGTCAAAAAAAGTTGTTGTGATGATGATTTTTGGATAAAACCTGCGGGTTTCTTTAGAATAGCTTGCGAGCTATGTCCTTCACCTTCCTCTCCTCTCTATAACTTGCGAGCTATACTTCGTCTAGTCTTCTAATCTGTTTCTTCTATCCGCAAGTGACCACCCCACCTGTATCCCTCTTCTCAACGGTTGAAATGCAGTTTTAGGAGTTTATGTTTTGAAAGTTTGTAAGTCCTTTTGTAAGTGTCTTGTAAGTATATTTTTATGATATAAAAGGTGTTTTTTTTAGTATTTTCTGTATCTTCTTATCCTAGGAAGAGTTTAGTTTTTGCTTGCAAAAATTTGGGGCCCTTCCCAAATTTTTGCTTGCATCAGAATATTGTCCGCTAAAAGTTAGCATCACGGAAGATGATGAAGAGGATAAGGTATATATGTATTATTTTTACTTACAAAATTTATTATACTTTTCCATTAAGCTAAAGTTACCATTTGTTAAATATTTAAGGAGTTGTCAACATTGTTTCTCTTGTTTATTTGCTATTTATTTCCTTAAATAGTGTCCTATGGTTTATAAATGATTTATATCATTTGTATCGAAGGTTTACTTGTTTTTAAAGTTGAATATGGATTATTCAATTATAATAGATTTTGGGCATTTTTTAAAGTTTTGATTGCATTGTATTTGTTCAACTCGCCTAAAATAATGTAATCATTTTTAGTAAACTGAAAGTCCAATTTCAGCCATTGATGTAACACAAGCTTCCTCTAAGATATTTTTTCACTTCTTTTCTGTTGTGTCAGTGGCTTTAACTCAAAAGTCTCAAATAACATCTGTCTCTCATCATTCTACCCCTTTATGTTTCTTTATTGGCATCAGAGTCTTAGATTACATGGAGCGATGAGAGGTGATTGTGTAACGTATGCTTTAATCTGGATTAGGTGAAAACCAATGCAGGATTAGGAGACAACACAGCACAGCGACATAATGCAAGCTTGACCATGAAAATTCTTGAAAATTTTAATGCATGTGCTTTTGGAACGTGTGATCATCTATATATATTGTTCAATATCAAAGTCTGTAATAAATGTCCAAAGATAAATTTTTTGTAATTATAGCGCTAAGCTCAAATCATAGGAATGGTTCAAGTGGCAATGAGAGCCAGACATGAAAAGTGAGAGAGAAAGCGAATAATGTGCAAAATTTTGGAAATTGCGCAGCAATATTAGAAAATGTGAAAAAGATGGAGTATGGGATATTTTTTTCAATGCTTTATTTTTCAAATTATTTTCTTGCATCTATTTAGCTACTATTTTTATTTTTAGAACAAGATTTGCTAGACTGAGGTAGCTGTAAAAATGTTGATGTCCAATTTTTTCCCAAATAAGAAAAAATATGACGCCACAACAACTTTTGAGAAAGTTACTTTTTCAACAACTTGACATCTATTTTTCAAATAATTGCGTCCATTTTTTAATGATCCCTTAGAGTGACATTTCATGTCTAGAATCTGCCCATCACATGCTTGTATCATATTGAAGATTGTTCAAGTAGTGCTATGGATTTTATAATTTGACAAAATGTGTAGTGTGTTCAACACATCTTCAATTTTTTAGTGTTCGATAGTTTGAATTATCTTTAAACGTGCTCGATATGATATGAAAATCTTATGGAAGTTCCCATGCTTTATTAAAGTAAGGGAATATAGGATTTGCTTGTAGCCTCGACAAAATGTGATTCTCTGGTGTAAAGGTCAAACTCAACCTTCTTAGATTGCAAAATCAAGTATTCATAAAGCATTAAATTATTCACAAGAGGAAGGCCAATGATGGCAAGGTCAACTCAAGAGAAATTAAGGTTTGTTTGTCTATTCAAGAAATGAAATGATAACATGTAGTTTTTTTGCTGTCGCATTAATAAAAAGCATGAATTTATTGGAGGTAAAGTTAGGTGATTAAAATGAAGAAGTGGTTCATGAGTGTAAGAAAAGAGTTCCTAGATATTTGAAGGTAAATTTTATAAGTTAGATCAATTATGCTATGTGAATATGAGCGTAGAAGTTGTTAAAAGGCAAGCTGATCATGCGTAAAATAAAAATGTTAAAATGCATATACAGAAGGAATGATAAAGTGAAATGATTATATTAGTCGAACAATGGTATTAGTGCCTATTGGAGGTAAGATCGTAGAAGAAGAATTGAATGCTTTGTGCATGTGCAATGGAGGGTCAAATTGTGGAGTAAATAAAATTTAGAATGTGAAAATCACGAAGAAAAAGTGGTCAACTAAAATAATGAGGCTAGAATTTGTGCATAACACGAGATATATTTAAGATAATTTCTCAGACTTGGTGAATTTTTAAGATAAAGTAGCATTAATTAAATTCAATGCGTAGTGCTGGTTTGAAGAAGTCCGTATGTCCACATTGGCCATGCATCCAGTTTAAACTTTAAGAAAAATAACTTGGTCGCTTTGAAGGTCGGAGGAGCAACTTCAATTTAGTCTTCTACACTATGGGTTAGGTTCTTAATAGAGGAAAGTATATTTTGAAAAGGTTGTAACCAAAATCGTTTTATTGTAGAAGCATTTAGACTGGCCCTAAGTTCCAACAGCCAACACAACGAGGCAGTGATGTTGACAGAAGGCTTTGGTTAAGATATGTAATGTGTGTGGCAGAATCTCATATCCACAATACCATGCCCATGCATCATTACCAATCCCAAAGCCCATTAGAGGTTGCATTAGATACTTTAGTTTTTTGCCTTATTGAGGACATCGTGAGGGATAGATTTGATGTTCATGGTGGACTCGTTATAAAAAAAACATGGCCTATTCATTCCTTCTAAGATACTTCTGATGTGGAGGCATTAAGATGCTTTTACAAGGACCCATTTAGGCTTTGTTTAGGACAGTTTTCTTACGGCTTCTTAAAACAGGTTTTTAATTAAAAAAAATTAATTTCTATACTAAAAAGCTGCTTTAAGAAGCGGTAAGAAAGCCGTCCCAAACGAAGTCTTAGTCTTTTGGACATGAAATATGATTTAGAAAATGATGATTTTATTTACACCCATTTTGAGTGTGATGATGTAATTAGATGAAATGTTTTGAGGAGATTTCTGAAGTCTAAAATAGATGTTAGTGTCTGCTTTATCCAACCAAATGATGAATTTAACAAATTCAATTATTTTTCAAATTATGTTTTCTAACTTCAAGCAACCAAAATGTCAATTGTGTTTCGTGAAATGTCTTAAGTATAAAGGACTTTTTGAAGAATTTATATTTTGTTGTCGAAAATAAAAATTTCACAATTAAACTGGCAAGTTGCTAAGAAGGTTTATGTCGCTTAATTGGTCATAAGATACTCCACATCCTGCAAATTAGAAATTCTATTTACTTGAAAGCTGATTATGGAAATAAAATGTGCTGATCTGTTGTGTTGACAGGAAGTCGAAAAGCGCTTAATAGAAAGCAGCTCAAGAAGCAGCGTTAAATAGTGTTTCCCCAATGATAGACTTGGCCATAACCAACCTGCTGAATGGTGCGTTTTCCTTGAATTGTATGTCAGATAGACCTCTTTCTTCCAATATACCTATATAGAACGCAGCTGCTGCGACTTCTGAGAATAGGTTACACAAAATCAAGATGTAGGTTTCCTTACACTGCCTAATATTTTAATGTTTGAATGCATAATATGGCCAGTTTTGTTTTGCATTTAGGTGTTCTGCTTGCGTGCATAATGAGAAACCTTGCTTGTCACACCTTCAATATCATGACAATTATCAAGCCTTACCATGCCTGACAAGGTGCTCAAATATTAGTGTTAGGGTTAACAAATAAGTCCTCTGTAATATGAAGATTTGGTTGTCTGGAGCAGATGTCATATATAATGAGAGCATCTATAATAAGGTTTTGTTTGAAATAATTTTCTTAATGTTTCTTAATACAATTTTAAAAAAGTCATTCCAAATAAAACCTAGGGTTTCGTTTGAGATGATTTTCTTCTTATTTTTTAAAATAACTTTTTAGTACAAAAATTTATTGAATTTCAAAATTTTGTATTAAAAAGTTATTTTAAAAAGTAGTACGAAAGCTGTCCCAACAAAACCTAAATGTTGCTCCAGCTTCTGGGATGATTATCTTAATAATAATAAAAAAGAATAATAATAAAAAAAATCTTCTGTGATGGCTATCTTAATATATTAGTTACTGCCAGATGTTAATTTTGTACTAAAACTTCGTTTTAGAAAGCAGTAAAAAAGCCGTCCCAAACGAAGCCTTAGGCTTTATGGGACTGCGGTAGCTTTTTTGAAACATATTTGTCAAGTTATTATGGGGGGAAGAAAAAAATATTATTGATATTACAAATATTTGTTCATAGAATTTTAAATTTGTTTAAGGATTGCTCCAGCAAAATTAACGAGCTGATGAACGACTAATTTATTTTAGTACTTAAATTGATTCAATCTTGAATCAGATTGAGTGAACTGAATATTGGATTGAAAACAAAATTCCTCATGTAGGGTTTGAGTTTCTCATCGCTTTCCTTTCTCTTGAATACTCTATTGTTTCTCGAGTTCATCATTTCTCAAGAGGCCTCTACGCCTAGAAAAATTATTACGTGCGGTGTTCGGACGCGTCCAGAATTTGATTCGGATGCGTTATGCTACCCAATACATAGTGTATTGGATGATGTGGCACGTCCGGATTAATTTTTAGATGCATTTGGACATTGCATGGAATAACCTCTTCTTGGCCGTGGATCCATTATAGTTTATTCTTGTAAATGACAACCTTGTTGTGCTGGTCCATCAAACCAACCGTTAATGAATTGGGAAGGGCCTTTAACCTCTCATGTCCTTAACTTCCATTATTTAATCCCAATTTTATCTCTACAGGAGAAGACAAGATTTCCTTCTTTGATGAGGAAATCTTATAAATTGAACATTATGAAGCTTACTTTGAAAGATGCCAATAGGAATTCCCCTTCCTATATTTACAAAAAATTACAATGCTTAAGGTCACTTAGAACTCCATATTTGATAATCTCGAGTGTCATCCTCTTGATAATACCCTCCTTGGTCCTATTCTTCCAACTCGACATGAGTTAATTAAGAGCATCTCTAATGGAATGACAAACAAATATTTGCCGTTCTTCTATCGTTCCAACCGAGTGGCAATTCTTACGCAATTTCATCGCGGATGAACAGTGTGACACCAATATTGACATTACATTGTTAATCTGCGCCATTTGTTGGTATCTACCAAATTTGCCGAAGAAACACGCGAAAGAAGAGAACGATCGTTACAGGGCAAAAATGGAGTTCAATTGGAGATGAGTCATGACATTTTTTAGTTTCACGACATTTTGGAGTGAAAAATGAGATTTTCGGTTGGAGATGCCCCAAGCCACAAAATGTAAAAAAATCAGGATCAAACAAAGTACTCTTGGCTTACTAGAGGGGAAGATGATTTGGAATTTCTTTATTAAAAAATTCATAGAAGAGGAAATTGTAATCATATTAGAGAAATACACACCCATATTGGGAATTGCTAATGAAGCCATGTAGTACTTAACTGCTCTTTCAATGGACATGACCCCACATATAATCAAAATCATATATCTATCCCTATTAGACTGTCTGTTTATATGAATTAGCAAGATGATATTATAGCTAAATTTTGTGATGATAACATTCAGATTGCTCTCTTTAATATTGGAATGATAAAGCTCATGGCCCTGATGGTTTTATCTCTCAATTCTTCAAAGATACTTGGCATATTATTAGTAACAACTTTATAAAAGCTATTAAATTCTATATTTTTTGGGCTAAATAAGGTAGTTTCGAAAAAAAAAAAGGATTCATTTCTGCTTGTTCAAAATTAATTGCATAATTGAATAATAATGATTCTGATGATCCACCAAGCGATAGCTTTGTCAAAATAACAATGAATATGATGATCAACCACATCAAATTATGGCAATTTCACAAGAGAAAAATCACTTAACATTAATGGATCTCCTTGTGATGACACAGCCATGCATGGTAGTAGAATTACTGGTTCATCCTCACCCTTCTTTGATGGTTCTTTAGGGTTCTGATTCTTACATGAGGAGCATGATCTGGGTTAAACTCAGGACTTCTCCTGCTGAAGGAATCATCTTCTCTGTCTAGATTACGAGTTATGATGATCCGCTTCTGCTCCATTCGAACACTCCTATCATTCGACAACTTGTTCCGGTCGTAATGGCCACCCTCTTCATTCATCCAACCATGGTGAACTCTCTCCTGAAGCTCTTCAGTCTCATTTGGATGATCTTGTAAATCTGCTTCATATTCTGGTGCAAAGAAAGATTTGGAATTCCTTGCTCTCTCTGCAGTACTATGATTTATTGTAAAGTCTGCATCAGCTGATGAATGAGATGATTTCTTTGCAGGAGTTATTCGATCGAATACAGAAGCAGAAGCTTCATCATTCCTGAAATTTCGTCGACCTCTCGGTCCGTTAGATCTTCCATTGAACTTCTTCCCTCTCCCCATTGTTCTGATCTCAACAAAAGACTCCTTTTCCTTGTTCTCAGTTTGGGACTTGGTGGCTGAACCTAAATCATATGGTTGGATATTTTGTAAATCTGGCTCGAGCCTAAACCCAAGTGGCTGTTTATTCTCAGCCATTTTTCTAAAAGTAATAGATATCCTGCACATATCGATCTTGAAAAATTAGAACAAGATGCATTTGAGATTATATTTCGATCTGAGAATGGGACTAAGGATGATTGACATCACCTTTTAGAAGGGGATGCTGGTACCCAATGCTTTGCAATATTAGCTCCATTACCATTTAAGACGATCACAGACCTAAAAAAGATTAATATTATAAGATAGTAATCTTACTCACAAAAAATCTAAAACAATGAGGTAAGTAGTGATAAATACATCAAATTGTTCATTACAAGAAGTTTTTAAGCACAAAAATAAAACGATATCAAGCACACAAAGGGGCAAACTGCAATTTACTGCTAAAAGGTGCTTAAACCAACTCCTTATTTTGATCATCAGAAGTGATTATAATATAAAAATAACAGAGATTTTCATATATGAAAATTCTCAAAAAAAAAAAAAAAAAAAAAAAAAAAAAAAAATCCCTTTCAATGTTTTATGCACTTTTTTTAAACTCAGATCTAAACTTACACCACATTTACAATAGATTAATACAAAAAACAGTTGATTTCAACATGAGCAGAAACGAGCTACTACAAAACATATTAAAGAAGTAATCACCATACAAATTTATTAAACATACTTACCCAACTGGAAGTGGGATTGGAGCTGATCCCTTCACCTCCCCTGAATCAGCAACTTGCAGGTTGAATCCAAAAACCATATTGCACTCACTTAAAAATGAAACTGTGCAGAATGGACGAACAAAATCATGGCTCTCAATATTAGGTTGCACAGAATAGCCAGGTTCATAGATATTAACACTGCAGCTATCAGGTACACAAGACACAGGCATCACATGCCATCCAATCAACCTTTTTATCATAAGCTTGAAGATATTTGGTATAGGATTAGCTGTTGAATTGCGAAGGATGCCCGAAGGATTTTCATTTTGTTTCTGTCATGAATATGGCAGTTAATATATACATTTTGGAGATTCATGAAATAATAATAAGGAAGGTGATAGTAGAATCACATTGTTATAACAACATCCAAATTGGATTGTGGAACTTCCTTTGCGCAAATAATTTCTGGAATCAGATTCTTCGGAATATGTTTGCTCTGCAGGAATTTATTTTGAAATTTGGTCAACAGAAATAGATTTTCAATATAAGGGTACTTAATTTTTGAAACAAAAATGAATCATAATAAGCTTTTCATGACAATATATGACGATCAGCATGAGAAGACTCCCATGAAAAATACAAAAGAAACTAGTTTGTAGACTAAACAATGAAGAGAATAGCACATGACATTTTCCACATAAGAGAAAAAATTAAAATTTGAAGGGAATAAGAAACCTAAGCATTGAGGCTTTGGATTCAGATTTCTAGATTGAAAATATTCCATTTAACAGAAAAATAAAACCTTTGGAGAAGTATTTTTACCTTCCAGCTCATAGTTCCTCCCTTTCATTTCCAGTTCATACACAAAGTTCACAATCTTCTTCTGTTCCGCGGCACTAAAAACACCAGTATGCAGTTCAATACCCTCCAAAATATTCACTATCTTTCCATCTATCCTTTCAAGGCAAACAAAGTCCTTCTTCCTTCCAACGCTTGAAAATCGTATCCGCTCTCTCTGCTCTCTAGAAAGCTCGGTTTTCTTCAGCCTCATCTCTCCCTTTCCCTCCTCCATCTCATCCTCCAAACTGTTCTTCCTCGCCTCCTCTTCTTCCTCTTCTTCCAATTCATCTGCCCAGGACATACGCACCTTAGGCGATTCCGTCGCCGGATCTGTATCCCAACCCGTGGCCTTGATATGCTCCCATCCATCCGTAGAAGCTCTACAGAATTCATCAGCCCCTACAGCTATACTCGATCTCTCCTCGCCGGCACCTAAGCCCGATTCCTCCCCTCCGCCATCAACCTCCTCTTCCCCGGGGTCGTGCCTACGCTGCTCATCTACTGCACAAAACCGAGACTCATAACCAGTCAGAGGAGAAGGAAACGATAAACTATAAAAGAGGAGAAAGAAGTCGAAAATGGAGCAAAATCGTATGCCAGCACCTGGACTGAGTGATTGGATTCGGTCAAGAAGAGAGGCCGCGCACCCCTCGCAGAGATCCTTGGTTAGGAAGGGCAGCCAATTCGTGAGGAACTCCTTCGCGATCTGGAGATCGGATGAATCAAAGCTTTGGAGGAAGGGATCCGCTTCCATCTCTCTCTTCCTCTCTGCGCGATCAAGCGAAAAAGAAGTCTAAACATCCCTCAGCATACGAAAATGGCGTATCGTTTTTTACTGAGAGATTTACATAAATAACACTGGAATGTTATTTATTTTAATAATAGATTAGTGTCTAAATTATCTTAAAATTATACATAAGAAAAATACATTTCATTAATTAATATTAATGATATTTTAAATGTGATTAAAAATTATTGCATTATAAAAGTAAATATGAATATATATGTGCTTGAAATATAAATATAGAAGAATTTGTTGGTACTTATGCAAATCCCCAATTTTATAAGGGAGTTTGACTAAATGTACCTTATAATAGCTTTATTTAGGCAAATATACTCATATTTTTTATTTTTTCAATTATTTGTCATAGATCATTTCGAAAAAAATACTCGTAAAATTCTTATAACACACTTAAAATTTAGTCGTGATCCTGCATGGAACATAAAGAGGCAAGAGGTACAATATTTTTGTGGTCCGTCCAAATTTCAAAATTGACCTACGTCCACGCCTAGCGAATTCTCAGCTAGGATTTCACTAAGCAATCTCACAAGATTACATATTTTCACATATAATTTTTAAGAGTAATTGCTCCTTACAATTCTTTTTGGGTAACCACATCTCTTATCTTCATAACCACATTCAAAAAGTGATTCCATCCAACATAGTAATATGATAATTAGATGTATAATTAGGACTAATTTAGGATGAAAAATTATTGCATTTCACATCCAACAAACAACTAAATTGAAACAATTATTTAACAATAATTATAAGCCGGTCGTAACAAATTGTAGATCGAACTAATTCTGCTTTATTCATTCATTCGACTAATATTGCTTCTAACAAATCGCAAATTGTATGCTATGGCATGACGCCGGACGGAGGAGAAGAAGAAAGAGTTTGTTGAGTAGAAGTAGGCGACCACCATATGGAGAAGTTCAAGATACAAAAGAAACTAGAACAACTTGGCTATTCTTTTTCGAAACTTATCTAAATCTCAAAATCTGAATACAGGAAAGAAGATAGCCCTCTATTTATAGAGTAAAACCGCCTCAAGAGTCCCTTTGGAGGGAATTATTAAAGAAAACTACAAATTACAATAAGAGAAAGAAATGGCATTAACAATAGAGAGGAGGTGGATTTAGTTGGCCGAACCGGTCAAAATAGATCCACCCGGTGTCATGGCATTCCCAAATTAGAAAGCCATTTAAATTACTCAAAACTCTTTTAATTATAACTTGAGAAATTAAGAACTGAAGAGAAAATACTGAGAGAGAGCACCATTTTAGTAGTTTACCTCTGCATGCAAAATTAATTACCAACTGCAATTAAAAATTTGGAGAATGAGAAAGAAAGATTTTAGATAAATCATTGCATTAAAAATAAATTATTCTTTTGGAGCTTTGAGCATATCCAAAATGAATGAAATCATATATAAGGAAAAGAGAAAGCATATTAATTATTGTAAGCATTGTTAATAAATATAACAAAATGCTAGAATATTAATTATTTCACAAAATGCTAGAATTTTATGTTGAAAATTGATTAAATTATATAATTATATTAATATTTTATTATAAATATTTAAATGCACTACAAAATCCATTAATAAGGCATTATCCCTTTAATTCGTTTAATATAAACCTGTTATGGGAGAAAAGAGAGGAAAAATGAGGAGAGAGAAAGGAGGTATTAATTCGTCTTTATGTTGAATGATTTTCGTTAATCGGTCATATTAGGAGATTTACTCGTCTCGCTATAAGCAGTAATTGCCATATCTCCAATTTCAATAATTTTGTGTATTTTACATTTTATGCATTTTTATTTAATCAAAACTTACAAAAATTGCAATATCTTGATTTTATGTTGTTGACCTACAGGCCAATAGAGGATTCGTACTTGTACGAAGAACAAAGAACTTGAACACAAATGAACAATGGACTTGTGGACCTAAATCATAACAAAAATTTAAATGATTTCTAAAAGTCAAATCTAAATAAAACATGATCAAATTGAAGGCAAATCCAAATCAATTTGAACATAAAAATGAACCTACGAAGACTCCAGAAGACTTTGAACAAAATATGAACTCAAACTCGAACCATATGCAAGAGAACTTGAATGAACACGAACTTGAAGGACTTGAGTTAGACTCAAATTGTACTTAACTCGAACTGAAGTGAACTCAAAGAGCTTATACTTGAGCTTGCATATTTGAATTCAAGCAAGTGACAAAGGATTACAGGGGACTTGAACATGACTAGAACATCAAACAAAGATTTCGATTTGGATTGGATCTGAGCTTGAACAAGCATTTACACTTAAACAAAATAAAGCAACAAATAAACTTATAGAAGTCCTAAACTTGAATCAAATGACGAAAGTCTTGCTATTAAAGCCAGCCAACTTGCAAGTGAACTTGTATATTAAGCTCAAGTTGGGTTCAAACTCGACATGAGATATAAAGAACCTGAACCTCAAGAACAAGAAGGGACTCAGTCTTGCATTTGAACCGGACAAGGAACTTGAACTCGCACTTGACCTCGTACTATACAACATTAAGTGGGAGTTATAGACTCGATGAACTCAAGTCTAAATGAAACTTAACTCGGACTCAAACATATACAAAGGGCAAAGCTTAAATCATGTGCGAGGGAATTCAAACTACAAGAACATTTGTACAGTCAATAGCGACTCAAAGTATGTTACAAGACCTTGATGCATAAATTTCTACGATAATCCTTACATATGCATGTTGATTGAAGAAGATAGAACTATCAATTGATGGTGGAAAATCTGTTCCTATAAACAAATGCAATCATCAAAACCACCTGAGATTGGTGAAAGGTGGATATGATGAAGGCGATAATAGGTATTCTACAAACACTTCTAGGAGGACGTAGTGAATATAACGGGTCCCCCGCAAACAAACACAAGTCACTTGTAGATAACAACATGGGTGTATCGTAGGAACAACGAACCACTGTGGGCACAAGTACAGAGATCACTTATGACTATGGTGATTAAGATCTTCAAGTACGTCAGATACAAGGGCAACCCGGTATACGAAAAAGGACACCTTCTGACAGAATGGAAGAGAAGTTTGAACAAATTAGAATTAAACTTCCTGGTGTTCTAAAGTTTCTTCTTAGTCCTACATTTAAGAATGAAGCAGTTCTGGTGTCCACAAACACCGGAAGTAACAATTATACTATGCGAAAGAGCTTGAAAAGAGTCCATTTTAAGGCAATGGCCACGGACTTCAAGAAGAATTTTCCCAGTGAATGAGAAATGAGGAGTCAATATTAAGACCATAATGCCATCGGATCTGCAACACTTATACAAGCAGACAGAAGACGTCTACAATCTACAATGCAACACCACCAGATCTGCAACACTTATGCAAGCAGACAGAAGGCGTCTACAATCTATAATGCTCGCCACCGGATCTGTAACACTCGTACTAGCGGACAGAAGGCATGTATAAGATCTCAAATAAAATGTTGTGTGCATTCAAATAGCAATTACATGCACAACTGAAATATTTCAAAATACCCCTGCACGTGCACTATAAATTGTATACACAGGTACACTAAAGGGGAAAGTACAATCTCAACCCGCAAGGGCCCCGGCGAGCGTGTTATTGGTACACCCGTGACGTCTAGGGATACTGTGCGGGTCAGTAAATCTGAATCCGATCCTTTTAAACAGATAAATAGGAGTCGACAATGTTCAGTCCATAAATGAAAATGCCCCCAAACTCACATGGACCCCGGCGAGCTTGTTAATTGGTACACACGTGACGCCTATGGATGCTGCGCGGGTCAACAAGTGAATTCAGGTTTGAACCTGATCTTTCTATATGGACAATAGGAGTCGACAGGGTTCGAACCTTCAAATAAATACACGATTGTGGGGATCGATATATTTGTTTAAATATATTCATATTAGGCCTTCAAGGCCTAAAATCAAAAGAATTCACTAAACAAAGGCATAAAGTCTACGAAACCCGATCGTCCTAAGCAGATAAATAGGAGTAAACAAGGTTCAAATTATCAGATAAATATGTGGTCATGAATTTGAGCAGAATATTTATTTTATACATTCACATTAGGCCTTCAAGACATTTAACAAAGAAAATTCATAAACAAAGACACAAAATCTACGAGAAACCCGGTCCTCGATCAATAACTTGATCGAGTTTACAGGGTTCAATCAATAAAGGAAAGTGAACCCAAACACCTCGATGATGGCCGTGTTGAATGCAAATCTCAACCGGAGGGGTTCACAAACATTTTTAAATGTCTCTCAAAAGTTCATGCCAAATCCAAATACTTGAAATCTAAAAATCCAGCAAATCCCAAATTCTAAAATATTTAAAATTTGAAATCATCCATTAAACACTTAAAGAAAAAATCCATCAACACTCCGTAAAAGTTTGCCAATGTGAACAAATCAAAATATACTTTAGCTCACAAAGAGCCAAATGCCTAGTCGAAAATATCACTAGGATCCATTCTCAAAAAATCTCCTACAAGTAAGGACGTTGTATGTGTCTTCTAACCGGCAGTTTTGCCACCAAATGACACCGCAGGATAAACGGTTATGACCCGGGGCCCTCTGAACCGAGTGGTTTTGCCGCCAAATGGCACCACGAAATACCGGTTATGGCCAGAGCCAAAACACTTCTTATTGGCATCAAATTTTTGAGATATTTATCAATAGGATATAATCGATAGGGCCAAAGCCCTCTGTTAGCTAAGGTGGATTCAAATTTGTCCCCTTAAACAAATATTCACCCCAGGTCTACAAGGTCCCCTTGGACGAAACAACCCATGGCTGCCGACAAGGATCCTTCTGTCAGGTTGGATCGACTACCTTCTCTGACTAAGTGACTAGAGACCACGATGGCCCTGGATGACGGAACCATAGGATCTTGATCGGGTTTATCATCCATTGCTCCACCATCCGCTTTAAGTGTAAGATGATGTAATTTCTGTTTTAAATATCAACTCCATCCAAATATCCAAACTTTCCAAATCTCAAACCCATTATTGCTACTATATGCCAGATAACATGTATTCTCTACGTATCTGATTGATGATTAGCCTTAATTGATAGTTCTCTCTCGTTATCGGGAGGGGTAATTAACTATAGGGGCTTGCGCCTATAGGAAACCAAAACTCAGATCATAAAGTCCTCGCAAATTGAGAGCGAAATCTTTGGGTAGTGTCTTATCTACAAACCCATCCGTCTTTCAAAATTTACCTTGAAACTTATTCCGTTCAAACTCCCTCGCCAAAACAAAAAGCAAAAATAGTCAGTCGCGGCGGGGAGGCCACCGAATTTTTGGAGCCCACATATGTAAACTTTCACAGCATAACTTTTGGTATGTGATAGATGTCATCAATATGAGTATTTTGACTAAAACATATGAAATTTTGATTGGTAACATTAGAAGCTATGATTTTTTTGAAGTAAATGCATAGTAGATAAATTTGATAGATTTCTCTGCATTTATGATTATTGCATTTTATATATGATATTGACTTACATTGCATAGAAAATGTAGCATTTATATGTAATCAAGGAAGGTTAGCTATTAATGGTATGATTAATATGAGTTGACTCGTAAAACATAATGCCATGCGTAGGAGGGTGGGTTGACGGGCTTTCATTTAAATAAAAGGTTGGTTGTGTAATCCTAGTTGTGCTCTATAACCAATTGATCGAATTATGCGTATGGGTAGAGGATTGCGACTCTTAAATGATTATTGAAAGCCGCCTATAATAATAAATGATTAATATAAGATTGAAAGATAGATAGCTATGACAGATAACACATGTAAGGAAGAAAATACCACAATAAAGCTGCATCTCCTTCTTTGTTTTTCATAATTATACTCATGATGATATTTACCTAATATTGTATTGCACTGCTTGATAGATATAACAGAACTTATATTGATAATGATATTGATACAACATAGTATAACATATTAGCAGGGCTTATTGAGTGATTGTCCTCTTTATTGATTTTTTTTATAGTTTGTTAATTGATAGATCTTTTTTGACTTTAATGATCATATTGATTTTATTATTAATTTTTGAGATTTTTATTACTCATATTAAGTGATGATTGATAATGACTAGAATTGAATATATATATTAAATATTTTGCCTTGCATTGAAAGGAGTGATAAAATTTTGGTTATTTGTTGGGCAATACTAGCATGTTAAAATTATTTAAAATTATTTTTGCTCCATTAACACAATGTATTAAAAGATTCATACCATGATTATTCGATAAATTTTACGCTGGTTGTTGACTACTTAATGCAACACTTCGCTTTTCTTATGAATCATAATTAGATTAAAAAGATTTGAATATTATAAGCCATATATTATTATAGAATGGGTTTTTTTTCTTAATTATAAAAAAACATTAATATGATATTATAGGCATTACTAAAAATGGTATGCCCTATAATAATGCCAGGACAAGTATTGTGATATAAGAGTTCTCATCCAACAATGGTGAATGGTCAAAAGGTTGCCCTCTTTATAGGATGTGAGATCAAGCAATTGGGAAGCCATGCATTAGAAATTGTTGTTGATGAGTAGCATTTGTTGGTAGGCACCAAATAACAATCAATTGAGAACATCGGGCATCAAATGTCGAGCGACGATTAGTGATTTGCAATTCATCATTTTCTTTATATATGAGAATATCAACGACTAAGAAGGTGCGCATTGTATGTTGATGGATATCATATATTGAACATTGATATGTATTAAGTAATAATAGATAATTAGGAATGTCGATCATTGGATGATAGTCAGTGGTTTGCTTTATCAAAGGGAAGATTTATGACAATGAAAATGGTTGGCGAATGCCAAAAGTAACTGACTAATAGATAATGGACATTAACATGTTTCAAATGTCAACCGATTATGAACATTGAATGTTAGGAAACAATCGATGGTATGCTGGGTCATTTATTCTCATGAAAGATCATAATTGTAATTATGAAGATAGATGTCAGATGTTTATATCTCATGAATGTTTAATGTTGTCAAAGTTTCGAATGATGATGGACTAAGAAAGACAAATATTTAGCAATGAATGGTGGTGTTATCTATGGTTCTCCATTTAGGAGGGATGATCGATGACCATAAATGCAATTATCTAATGTCGATGATTAGCGAGTCTCATTGAATGATAGTTGACTGAAAACATCAAACTTCAAGGTGATGATTGGTGGTCTTTTTGATCATTTCTCCTTATAGAAGGGGTGACTAATGACCAAGAAGATGGTCAATAAACATTTGAGGTTGGAGGATGTCAAACATTGTTATGCTTGATTGATTTAGAACATCAAACATCATGTGAGATTCGGTGATCTACTTCTTTGCTCTGAGTAGACGAGAAGAAAGTATTATCTAATTATATCTTAAATATTTAGATTGCGGTCTACTTTGTTGCTCTCCATATACAAGGAGAAACTATTATAGATTCAATCGAAAGTACAACTTACCCTAATCTCTTTATTTTTAAAATCAATCCACATATTCTTAAGTAATTTAGATTCCACAAACTAAGCAATATGAACATTCATACTTTAAGCAATAATATCTACTATTTTATCTTCAAATTCATCATAACAATAACAAGTTCCAATCATTTAGTACCTCCATTCAAAATAATAGTAACAAAATAAATAATTATGACTATTTTTTTTTATTTTATGATCAACCATAGACATTCAAACAACTCTTCATAATAATTCAAGCAAATAAATTCCAACAAGCAACTTACTTAAAAATACATTATAATAAACTTAAAATAAATACTTAGCACATGATTTCTAACTTAATTCTTATAAATTTCAGATGATTAGGCATCTCCAGATCACTCAATTTTGGGGCCAAATGTCATTCCAGCCTTTCTCTTAATGTTCAGAAACCTTTTGAACCAAAGGGCTGAGTTCTTTTTAGTCCTTGTTCGATCAGGCACAATAAGCTCTCCTTCACTATTTTTCTTCAATGTCTTGTCTTTGAAGTCTATATAATGAAGCCCTAACCGAGAAGTGTATCCAGAATTCCATTCAAAGTTGTCCAATAATGACCATGTAAAATATCCTTTCACATTTGCTTCCAACCTGTATGTTTTTTTTAAACGGTTCATAATAAAACATTCATATTCAAAATTATAACGGCATAAACCAGCATAAATTTTTTTACTTTGTTTTACAAGTATATTTTCTTTATGTTCAATAATTTAAAGAGAAAATGATCAATATGATCCATTAACTCTTTATAAAAGATCAAAATAGTCCTCAACTATATTAAAAGATCATTTTGATCACTAAACTCTTTACATAAGAATCAAAATAGTCTCAGTTTAGTAACCAAAATGGTTCTTTAATATAGTTGGAGATCATTTTAATCCTTCGTAGAGAATCAATTGATCATTTATTCATTTTACCTCAAGGCTTCAGTAAGTTCATGAAGGTGAAGGGTGAGATACTCTGTCCTATGTGGATCAACAACCGCTTCTGAAACTGGTAAGTTCATATCTTTCTCCAGTACTCCTATCAAGATGAAAATAACAGGTGAAGATCAAAAATTAAATAAATATTAATGCCATCAAATATTTATCTTACATTTGATTTTTTTTTTTAATTTCTGAAGTAGGAACTAACCATTTTCAGTGATGTAAATTGCAGGATTGTTATATCTTTCCTTTATGTATAAAAGAAGTTCCCTCAGTCCTCTCGGATATACATTGATCCAACTTCCAGGCTGCAAGTTAATTATCACAAAGTAAATTATTATAAAGTATAGAAATAAGAAGAAGAGAAAATTAGAAGTGAAAATATAATTTTAGGCTTTGTTTGAGACCGTTTTTTACTAGTTTCTAAAATAGCTTTCTAATACAAAAATTTCTACTTCAAGAAATATTTATACTAAAAAGCCGTTTTAGAAAGCAATAGAAAAGCTGTCCCAAAAAGAAACCATAGGGAAATGCCGTAAAACTTCAAAATGCGGTAGTTCATCTCCAATGGAACTCCATTTTTCTTTTTTAGTGCGCTTCTTTTTTAAGGTGATCATCTTTCTCCTGTTTCACGAGCTTCTTGCGAAGCTAAGTAGAGCAAAGATAATCGCTTTTTTTGGCGTAGGTGAACAGTTCGACGCCAATATTGATGTCACACTGTTCACCTATCGATTTTTGAGGACGACATACAATGTTATTCAGTTTGGTTGGAGATGATCTTAATAATTTACCTCTGCGTGCTCAATGGGGACGCCATTCTTTTCATCTGCAATAATTTGGGGAATGAGAAGAATTATGAGACTCATTAGGTAGAAAAACATAATAATATTCTTAACAAAATGCTAAGAACTTACCTAATATGTTAGCATATATGTCGTCGTTATATGTTTGTAGTTTGGCTGGAAATGGAACACTTTGAGCATATCGAGCAGTGTAGTAGTTAAGGCCAATAAAATCATAAGAACCCTTAAGCTTTTCTGATTCTTTGGCACTAAAAACAGGTAGCCTTTCCTTTACCAAAGATCTCATTGAGAAAGGATAATCTCCATACTCCAATGGATCCATAAACCTGTTAATTTATTATAATAATAACAATTTTAAATATATACATAATATTTTTATATAGAATGCTTATAAGGAGTAAAAGAAAATTTATTAATTGGTTGAAGTTGCAAATGTTGTAGGGATTTTTTTTTGTTTTTAAGTAGTAATGAAATTACTATAGAACATTCAATAAACAAAAAAAAAAAAAAAAAGATATATATAGGCTTCGTTTGGGACTATTTTTTTGCTGCTTTCTAAAATAGATTTTTAGTTACAAAATTTCGTGGATTAGAAATTTTTGAACTAAAAAACCGTTTTAGGCTTCGTTTGGGACGGCTTTCTTCCTGTTATTATAGTAGCTTTTCAATAAAAAATTAAAATTTTTGTACTAAAAAGTTGCTTTAAGAAGCCATAAAAAAGCTGTCCCAAACGAAACCTTAGAAAGCATAAAAGCACTGTCCCAAATGAAGCCATAGTAATGAAATTACCATCCCAAATTAAATTCAAGTGCTCTCTTTTGTGCCTCTTTATCGGTAGGGTTGTTATCATATGGCTCAAACCAATTTGTGGGCAAGCTGATACCCACTTTTCCTTGCTGCTTGGCCTGCAAAGTGATTAATTAATTTATAAGAAAAAACTTATGTAAAATTGCATCACGTTGCATGGGACAAATTCTCAAATATCTTTTGTCATGTATGTATGTATATATATGTTAAATTTTTTTAAATTTCTGGCGGCTATGACTGACGGAAAACTGTCGAAAAAGAATTTCACCGGAAATAAACCGTTGGTTTTAGTTTTCTACATGGTTTATACTAGCGGAAAAAAAGCTGTCGGAAAACCTCATTTCCGTCAGAAATTCGCTCAATTCTGACAGAAAAAACTACTGATAATGACCAATTTTCCTGTATTGTATGCATGCATGTATGTATATATATATATATAGCTAGAAGTAAATATAAAATGCAAGGAAACAATAAAAGGTGGTAAATACCTGATATTCATCTTTATATAGTCTTGCTGCTTCAGAATGAGCTAAGAGAATGTTATGAGAAACAATATATGGCTCTCTCAAAGAATCTCCTCCAGCTGGGCAACTAAGATTAGGAAGCCCTTGAGTGCATCTACCTGGAGCAAGGATTCCTTCACCATATCCAAGTGTAGAAAATGTCAATGGTTCATTTATGGTAATCCAATTCTTAACCTTATCTCCAAATTCTTCATAACATAATTTTGCAAAGTTTTTGAAGTCCTCTCTGCCAAATATAACTGAAAGGATCAGCATAGCCTCATGCAATATATATATTGATGGATGCACAATATGACTTACACGATTCTTTTATCCAAAAAGCCTCCATATTCATCTTCTAGAGCTTGTGGCAAGTCCCAATGGAACAATGTTACAAATGGCTCTATTCCTGTAAGATACAAATATGCAAATAGAACTATGAGTTCATTACAGGAAAAATGTTGATTTCGACGGAATTTTCGGTGGAAATAAATCCGTTGGATTTTCCGGCGAATTTCCGATGAAAGATTTCCTACAGTTTTAATTTTCAGCTGAATTGTTTTGCTTATTTATGGTGGATTTTTGACGGAATTTAAAATTTATGCAGGCCTGTTCATGTCCCACGGGTTTGCGGGTAGGCTTGATTCACCGACTAAATTATGAATTTTTTTCAAAGTAATTTCCAACCACCGGAAATGTCTCCGGCGGAATTTTTTCGACGGTATTTATGTTACGACTTACAACGCGTGAATTACTGTATGAAAATTTACCGTCGGAAATAAAAATTATTTGTGGATTTTAGTCATTTTCACGTGGAAATGGACAATGAAAAATGACGTTTTTCCTGTAGTGATTCAATAGAATATTAGAAATAAATATGAAAACATAAATTTATTCATATTAATTACTCACCATATTCATGGAGTTCATCAATCAAATTCTTGTAATATTGAATTCCTTCAGGGTTTACTTTGCCACGACCATCTTTAAGCACATCAAGCAAGAACATTGTCCATAAAAACTCACAAAAAAAAAAAAAAATGGTGAAGAGGAGGATGAAAGTTAATACAAACTTGGCAAAATTCTTGGCCAGGAAATGGAGAATCTATATGCATCCATGCCGAGATCTGCTAACAGTTCCACATCCTCCTATAATTTCAAGGAAATCATAAACTAGATGATCAGTATTAAAAAAAAAAAAAAAATCTCATAAGCTGTTGAGCTCAATATTCTCATACCTTGTAACGATGGTAAGAGTCGCATGCAATGTCTCCATTGCTTCTATCTGCAATTTTTTCTGAAAAAGAGAAGAAAAAGAAGAAATAAATATAAGCTTTCATGAAAAAATTGTTTTTATTTTATTTTATTTTATAAATTGGGTAAGTTTTGAAGAGCAATGCTGATATGTTGAAATCAAGAGAGTATATTAATTATATGGGCAGATATTGAGTTATTTTTATTTCATATAAAAAAATAAAATTGAATTTAAGAAATAATTTATTGATTTATGAGATGTTGAGAATTTATTTATTTAACAATATTATTATTACTATAAGTATTGTTTTCATTAATTTTGAGTAATATTAGAATTGCTAGACTTTAAAATATATTTCTTATATATAAAGACTTCCTTTTCATTTGATGGCTAATATTTGTCTTGAAACAAAATAATGAATCATCAAAGAAATTTCTAATTAAGATAAGTCCTTTCATAAAAAATTAAGAGGTGAACCAATAAGTTAGAACAAGTCAATGTCTTTTGTTGAATTATGGCTTATTTAAAATTTTTTTTTCTCAATTTGGTTGATCAAATCGCATCATTAGAAATAAACGAAAGTGACATAAAGATAAGATCGACTAACACGTAGTTCATTTTGGTTTGTTGGTCGGGAGTTTTGATTACCAGCTAAGAGGTACTAGATTCGAGTCTTATGTATGTGATGTGCGTGTGAATTTATCGTAATTAAATTATTCATAATATTAAGCATTCATCTTAACATTATAATTTTGCTATATAAGCTCAAGTTAATTTATATATTACATGTTAGTCGCTAGAATTAAAAAAAAAAAAATCCTAGCATATAGCTCTATATTATTATTATTATTTTGTAAGAAGCAATCTATAGACCGTCGGTATTACCGGCGGTGTATCGTAGCTAAGCCGCCGGTTTGGCCGTCGTTAGAGTTCGACGGCTAGACTGCCGGCGACGCCGCCGGTAATACCGACGGTCCATAAACCGCCGGTGCAAACCGCCGGTATTTGACATTTTTCCTGTAGTGCTATGAAAATTGGTTCATAGAGAACTCAAGGCCATAGATGAAATTAACTATAAGAAGTGATTTATGAAAATTGCATGATAAATATTTTAGATATAGGCTCTTTGTAATTAAGAGCTAATCAGCTAATTAAATTTTAATTTTTTCTCTAAATATAGAAGATAAGATTAAAGAGAGTCGCCTTAGATGATTTGGTCATATAAAACGACAACCTTCTGATGACCCGGTTAGAAAAATTGAGGTATTAGATTTGACTTATGTTAAGAAAGGTAGAGACAGACCTAAAAAGACTTGGTTAGAAAATATTAAAAATGATCTTTCTTTATTAGATTTTAACGAGAATTTTACTTTTAATATGACACAATATGGAGAAAAAGGATTCATGTAGTCGATCCCACGTAGTGGGACAAATGCTTGATGTTGTTGTTGTTGTCAGTGTCTAAGGCTTCGTTTGGGACGGCTTTCTTACTACCTCTTAAAGCAGTTTTCTTTTTCAAAAAATAAGAAAACTGTTTTAAGAAGCAGTAAGAAAATCATCCCAAACGAGGTGAATTATTACGTCCAGTGACCGGACCTTCCAGACATCAATCCAGACGTGCCATGTCACCCGGATACACTGGGTCCCGGGTGTATATGGGTGACGTGGTGCATCAGGATTGGTGTCTGGACGAATCTGGACACCGGACGTAATAATTTTCCCCCAAATGAAGCCTAAATTTGCACACAAAAAATTGAGGTAAAACCTGGGTATTTTTTGCAGAAAGTAGTCCATATGCACTCTCCCCTCCCTCCAAATGCCGATCCTTCAACCTGAACATATAAAAAAATAAAAAATAAACATAGATGAACAAAATGCTCACAATCAACAATATCATCATTATTATCATTTTCAATCGACTTCTTTTCTCCTAATGTTCATGATGAACATTTTATATGAAAAGATCTATTCTTACCTGGAAAGCAGCAGTAGAAGCACCAAAGAGAAAACGAGAGGGGAAGCTGATTCTACCAAGCCTGGACGATACCTCCAAGTCCTCATCAGGAGATAGCTCATTTCCATTTCCTGCCTGCTTCGAGCAAATCACAAGCTTTCTGCTACGCTCAAGTACTGAAGGAAGAACCACCCTACTGCTCTTAAAGCCAAGAGATTTAGAACAGCCATGGCTGCAGCTTACTGCTTGAATAGGAAGAGTAGTATTTCCTAGTGTCAAAGACATACTTAGAAGATAGAGAGCAGTTGGGGCAACTAAGCTTTAGGTAAAAGAAGAGGTTGGTATTGAGGAAATGGTTATCTTGGAAGATTTATATAGAGAATGATGAGATATATATAGATAGATCTCATACTTTCCAAGTAACTTCTGCTTCCTGCTTTCTTACTTCTCGATCAAATGGGCTTTACTTTTCCTCTCCAATTACTTGTGCTCATTGCACTTTGATTCTGAACTAAGAAGATTCAGATGAAACTCATGTGCCAATTACTTGTGCTCACGGTTAAAGCCCATAATTACGAGAGATTATTCCGTGTGAATGTCGAACGTAGCTCTACATCTGAAGGCAAATCAGGTGCAATCGCGTCAGCGATACCGAGCCACGGTACCGATCGAAGGGATGACGTGACGCATTCTAATTGGTCTCCGAATGACATTCGGCGTCCGCACATAATAATTTTTTCATAATTACAATTTCCAATTACCATATGCTCTCACTAAAAACATTTAATGAAGTTTTCATCAGAATGTATGTTAAATTATTGAATTTTTTAAAGATAAAAAAATTATAAAATGTAATTAATTTTGTTATATATTATATTCATCTCAATATAAATATAATAAGAAAAATTTGATCCAAATTGTACTCCTTTTATTGATAGAACTGAAATATATAAAGGCTTGGTTTGGATGACTTTCTTACTGCTTAAAATAATTTTTTAGTAAAAAAATTTAAAATTTTTAATGAAAAATTGCTTTAACAAATAATGAAAAGGTCATTTCAAATGAAGCTAAAGTGTTTATTATCCTTTAACATTTATGATTCGTTTGGGATAACTTTTTAACTGCTTTATAAAGTAACTTTTTAGTAACAAAATTTTTAGTCCAAAAAAATTTGTACTTAAAAGCTGTTTTAAAAAATAATAAGAAATTTATCCCAAATGAAGCCTAAAATTAATTTGCAATTCAAAATGTTTGAATTAATCAAGTCCCCAATTACTTATTCCAACATATGAGTCCCTAACTTGCTCTGATTTGCTTTGAAAATGGATTATATATTTTTCAAAGATAGCGCCTATATACTCCTTATCACAATAGTCATAATCAATATTCAATTATAATTAAAAAAATCATAAATCTTAGTAATAAAAACACATTATATTAAATCCTCTATGATATATATATATATATATATATATATATATATATATATATATATATATATATATATATATATATATATATATATATATATATATATATAATTTGATTGAAAAAAGGGGGAAAATGGGGAAGAAAAAGGAAATGGCAAGGAAGAATTGAATGAATTATTATTTTAATTTGTGTATAAGGTTGAGAAAATTTTAGTTTATTTGGGATTCGTTTGAGACAGCTTTTTTACTGTTTTGTAAAGCAATTTTTTAGTACAAAATTTTTTAAATTAAAAATTTTAATACTAAAAAATATTTAAAAAATCAATAAAAAAACTATGCCAAACAAGATCTAAATTTATTTAGCTAATTAATTTGAAAAGAAAGAAAAAAATTGATTGAGAAAGTAACATTGTTGCTTAAAAAATTAGCTTATCATTTATATACAGTTCATTTATTGACAAATAAGAGAGAGAGAGAGAGATAATTAAAGGTGTTTCCATGCGCCACATTTTGTGATTGAAAAAATCAATAAGAATTTCTTTGACGAAAATTTAGTCAGAGTGAAATTCAAACTTTGGTATTTATTTTAAAACACGTTTAATAAAAAATATTTGATTATTTATTTTCTAATTAATTTTCTTTTTCAAGAAAAATCTCTCTTATAAAAAGAAAAAAAAAATTAGGTTCAAATTTTCTTAATAAATTTAATATATTTATCTCAAAATAAATTTAAATTTAAAAATCATCATTTTAAATTTATTCAGAAAATTTTAAGATTTGTAAGAAATAAGCTGAGGAAAGATTTATGTAAAAAAGGAAATTAAGTAGAATGAATTTTTTATTTATTTATTAATTTTTCTTTGAGATAAAGGGTTCGTTTGGGGCGGCTTTTTTATTGCTTTTTAAAACGGAGTTTTAGTACAAATTTTTTTATTTTTGTTCTAAAACTCCGTTTTAGAAAGCAATAAAAAAACCGTCCCAAACAAAGCTAAAATAAAGTACAATTAATCAATCAATTCAAATTTTGCATTCATCATCTTTAAGAAGCATAAAATCAGAATTAGGTTAGAATTTTGTAATATAAAAGTTTTAAGAAAAAAAGTTTACCTAAAGTTCCCCTCTTTGGTTCATCAATCTCATCTATAAAGCATTATCATCATTATGCTCTTTCAAATTAAGGGTTCATTTGTAAAATTGTTGTGAAGAAAAAATCTTTTTAAAAGCTATTGTAAAAAATAATATTCTAGCACAAAAATTTATTGAAAGAAATAAAAAATAATAGCCAAATAAAAATTATGATTACTTTTTAAAAAGCAAAACAGTAAGAAAATTGTCACTAACGAAACTTAGGCTTCGTTTGAGACGGCTTTTTTATTGCTTTTTAAAACGGAGTTATAGTACAATTTTTATAATTTTTGTACTAAAATTCCGTTTTCAGAAGCAATAAAAAAGCCGTCCCAAACGAAGCCTTAATGCTTCATTTGGAACAACTTTCTTACTTTTTTATAAAGCTGTTGCAAAAAGAAGATCAAATAGAAAAACTATGGTTATATTCTGAAAAATATAATAAAAAAGTTATCACAAACAAAACCTCTTTGATCATGGATTACGAAGGCAAAAGCTCTTTTTGGTAAAACATTTTGTCTCAATTACAAATTTGACGACTATTGGATTGATAAAAATTCATATTAAAAAAAGGCAAAAGCTTCCTTTTGTAATTTTGTTTATCCATCTCACTTTGATTAAAAAAGGCAAAAGATTCATTTTTAAGCTTGAAATGAAAAACAAAAAGTATGACATATCACAAAGTTTGTATAAATTGTTTTTTTTTTCTTTGTTTTGAAATATTATTTTGATTTCATGAATCTTATGTCAATGCTCCATAAGAAATAGTAAGCAAAATTATGAATGTTTTTATGCATCTACAAACAAAATCCCCAAATTTTAACACATTTGATGCATTCATAATCTTCAGGGTATAAGGTTAAAAAAATTACACACAGAAAATGGGGGCTGCCTTCATACAATTGTCATCTAGTAGTTATACTGTCTGCAGTTCCTGGACAAAGAAAAAATAAAATAAATTTTGTGCTTACTATTTAAAAATATGATTAAAAAAATTGCGTTAAAATCTGTGATAGTTCTTCAGAAAATGATAATTCATAAAATCTACTTCAAATAGTTGGAATAAAGCTAATTATGAATATGATAATGATGAAGTATTTGGTTAGATCAATAGAACAAACTAAAACCAATTGATTTCAGTTATACTAACTGCACCATGAATGGTAAGTAAGGACTAAGATTTGATATAACCGGTTTGAGCATGGGTTAAGGTTTTATTTGGGACGGCTTTTTTGCTGCTTCTTAAAGCAGTTTTTTAATATAAATTAAAAAGCTCTTTTTGAAAGTTGTTCCAAATGAAACATAAATATGAGTTCTGCTACTTCAAAGAAATCGCCAAACAAAATAAACAAAAGCATGAAACAAATTTCCATTTCTGATTATATGAAGCAAGCATGCAATTTTTTGGTTATTTGATTTGGTTTCCTCAGGAAAGTTTTAAGACAGCTGAATGAAATCCAAAATTCTTTCGGAAAGAGAACCAAAAATTCAACCAAATGAAGGTCTAATTTTGACTGATAAATTTTAATTTTTTGTTAATAATGCACATGGCACACCATTACCGTAGTACTTAAGAACATCTTATTTATATGTAATTGGAGTTGATAAAATAGATATATATGTGTCAACTAAAGATTTTAGCTCATTCTAACAAAAACAAACAAACAGGATTTCAGAGCACTGTCATTCGGCATACCACTATTTTAAGTAGGAAAGATTCATTTATGAAGACCCATGGGAGCAAAAGAGCAAAATGACTGAAAAATTCAATCAATTTGGCAGTTCAACAACTGCAAGCAAAGTTGTTAAAACCAAAGTTTATGAGCAAAGCAAAGAGATGCGTTGGCCCTATACTTCGCTCTGCAACGCTTGCATGTTGATATTAAGCATACTACCATTTTATGTAGTGGATATTCATTAATGAAGAACCATGCGAGCTAAATAGCAAGGCGTTTTTGAACATTCAATCAATTAGACAGTTCCCCACCAAGTAGTGTTAAATGTGTGCTTTATGAGCAAAGTGAAGCGATGCACTATCGCTTGTCTGCGAAGTGCAACCATGTAATAAAGTGTGTCGCGTCACTTTTTTTTCTATCACATTGTAGTGGTGTGTGTTGAGCACCTACTCGATGTAACATCATGTTTTTATTATTATTATTATTATTATTATTATTATTATTATATTATTATTATTATTATTATTATTATTATTATTATTATTATTATTATTATTATTATGTTAAAAAAGGAATGATCATTTGCTACGCATTGTTTTCAATAAGCATCGAGTCTTTGCTCATCGGTTCTTCGCTCTCACCCATTGGAACTAATTGCTTCTTGTGGGATCTTCTTTTCATGCTCGCTCCCTCGCTAGTTGTTATATGTTTTTCACTAATTCTTGTTATTGTTATTGGCATTAATAGCTTCTTGCTCACAAGCTTCTTCTCAAGAATACTTCTGATGGCTAATATTCATACTCTCCTATTGCTTAAGATGCCTTCATCTCTAGATCTAGCTATTTACTCTATCCCATGAAAATGCATCATATCATTGTTTGTGGCAAATTTCATTTTAAATCCGTCGGAAACCAATAGCATAAACAAAAGAAAAATAACACTTTATATTAATTTTTCAGCTTTACAACAATCACAATCCAAGCAGTTTTAAAGTAATAGTTAAGTATGTTGAAATTTCAGCAAACACTGCTACAATAAAAATATTGCACAAATTGTTCTACAATAATACAACATTGCTTTAATAAACATAGTTCTTATACAAAAAAATGCATCAAAAAGTTAAGACAATCTAAGCAGAATTTGTATCCTCACTCTCCTGCTCAGCCGATGCAGGCACAGATTGATTTCCACTACTATGCTCTCTCAATTTATAAAGCTCATCCAGTATCTGCATGTGCATATCAACTTGTGATTTTCAAATATGCTTTAGCTCTGCTGTTAGGTTAGCTACCTATTGGCTATACAAAGTCTCATGCCTATTTGCAAAGTAGTTGGAGGCACAAAAGGACTGTTAGTCATACACGTAGGACTGCAAACCTAATCCATAAACTACCTTTTGCATTATGCCTACCGCCTGCGACCAAATGTGATTGCTAGAAATATTTGTTAAACCCCCAGAGGATTCCTCACCAAGTACAATTTGGCTCTCTCGAAGCCGTGTATACTCATCTTATAAAACATCATATAAGATTCATCATCGTGTAATCGTCACTTATAATATTTTTCAAAGTATTGTAACATTATATACTTACATAATGTTCTCTACCCAGCATCTTCTGCAATATACTTAAATTAGCATGCAAAATCAAATAAATTATTAAAATTTGTTATAATTCTTACCAATCATCGGCATTAGGCTAGGAAAGGAACAACAATTGCACCTATAACTGGAACATATGGTCCTCTTATATTAGCTATATCAGTTGAGCCCAATTTCAATTCTCCAAGTAAAAGCAATTATTCTGCTCTTTTAGTGATCACTTGTGCTACAATTTTGTGGGCTTCAAATGCTCTCTCAATTTATAAAGCTCATCCAGTATCTGCATGTGCATGTTAATTTGTGATTTTCAAATATGCTTTAGCTCTGCTGTTAGGTTAGCTACCTATTGGCTATACAAAGTCTCATGCCTATTTGCAAAGTAGTTTGAGGCACAAAAGGACTGTTAGTCATACACGTAGGCCTGCGAACCTAATCCATAAACTACCTTTTGCATTATGCCTACCGCTTGCGAGCAAATGCGATAGCTAGAAATATTTGTTAAACCCCCAGAGGATTCCTCACCAACTACAGTTTGGCTCTCTCGAAGCTGTGTTGTCACGACCCGACCCGACGGGGACGGATCCCGCCCGAGCCGGATCGCGGCGAGCGCACACTTACTTGCTTATCCAGGATCTGGCTTTGGATTAGGTTGCTGAACTGAACTTCCCAAATACATAACTCAACAGAAAAACACAGAACAACAGAGCTACTAAAACATCAAATGCAGCGGAACAAAACATCTATCTATTCATTTCCTCAAAATAATCATCTACAGAACAGTGCATGGCTTTCGACAGAAAGAAAGACAGAACAGAAAAGCCATGACTGTACAAAAATCAAAAGTACAAAAGTACCTAATCGGATCAAACTCTGAAACTAATCCTGGACTTCCTTGCCCTTCCCAGAACCTGAAAACCACCAGAAAGCAAGGGTGAGCTCAACAGCTCAGCAAAGCAACAAACCACCAATCTAAATTCTCAGAAACCAAAACCAAACTCATCAGACAGAAATCAGATCAGAAATCAGAACAGAATCGGAAATCAGAACTTATACGGACAGATATCAAATCAGAATCAGAATCGTACAGATCATATCAGAACAAATCAACAGAGTCAGAATCAGAATTCAGAAATCAGAATCGTACGGAGCATATCGTATCATAATCACAATTTCGTACGTAACAGAACAGATACAGAAAACAAAACAGATACATATAGCTAAATGCCCTGACACTGACGGAATCTCTACGGATTCCGGCCCCTTATGCCTCCCTTCCCAGACACTAACTGAATCTCACAGGATCCAGGCCCCTTATGTCTCCCTTTGTGCTCACGGCACCAAAACAGATGTGCTTATAGCACCAAAACAAAATTCATCGGATCCGGAACGAAACAGATATCAAAATGTATATTGAGCTCATTTCAGAATTTCCCGTTTCACTAACTGAATCTCATAGGATTCAGGCCCCTTATAACTCCCTTTTTATAGCTTATACACATAGCATTACAATTCAGAAGAAATCCGGACATTTCAGAAATTACCCGAAAATCGGGCAGCACAACGGCAGTATACAGAATTTACACAAAATTTCCTGCAAAGAAAATTTACCGAATTCGCACAGAATATAGATAATCACATTCCAGAACATTTATTCTACTGCACAGATAATTTACGATTTCACAGAAAATTCCGGTCGACTAAAAACACAGTCGAATCAAAAACACCCGGACGAAAATCTTCAAAATATAGTCAAAACGTGCACACCCGGCACGGCAACGATATACAGAAACTTACGCGGTAAAAACTGAACCAATCAAAAGATACGGACGAAAAACCGTAACGAAAACGAAATCCGGACAGAAAAATACCGCCAACCGCGACGGAACTGAAAATTGAGAAAGACGGAATGTGCCTTACCTCGAGCACAGCAAATTCTTCAACAGTCACTTCGCTCGAAAACGGCTCCGCGTCTTCCCGAAATCAACTTTTCCAAAAGCTTCTTTTTCTCTCTCCTCAGAGCTGAAATCAGATATTTATTTTTTTTTATTTTCTCTCTCTTCAAATCGACTGAAATCAACTTTATAATACACAGATCGGCCCGGCCGATCGTCCAGATCGGCCTGGACGATCAGACCAAAATCCCATCGTCCAGGGACGATTTTTCAGGACGATGTTTACTATTCATAGGCGATAAAAACCCCTACTCACTGACTTGTGCCATCCACTGATCGTCCCGGGACGATATCTCGATCGGCCTGGACGATCCCTACAGGAAAACACTTAGAGCAATTCTGGACAGATTCTGGAACTGAAAATACACTGATCGTCCCAGGACGATCCCAGATCGTCCTGGACGATACTGGAGCAGTTTGAAATATTACAATCTCCCCAACTCAGAAAAATGTCGTCCTCGACATTATCCAATCCAAACGCAGTCAAAACAAGTACGGGTACGACCGTCTCATATCAGACTCCTTTTCCCAAGTTGCTTCCCGTGCAGTCCGGTGCTTCCACTGGACTTTAACCATCGGAATCTCTTTATTTCTTAACTTGCGGACGTCGTACGCTAAAATCAATTCTGGCTCTTCCTTGTACGCCAGATTCTCCTGAATCTCAACCTCGTCAGCTGATACCTTCTTCCCAGAGTCGGATACCCACTTCCTCAGAGTGGATACGTGAAACACATTATGCACATCAGACATAGAATCAGAAAGCAATAGGCGATAAGCAGATTTTCCAATTCTTTCCAAAATCTCAAATGGTCCAACATACCTTGGACTAAGCTTGCTTACCTGACCAAATCTGCTCACACCTTTCATCGGGCTGACTTTGACATACACAAAGTCACCAACCTGAAACTCAACAAATCTGTGCTTCTGATTATAATACTTCTGCTGACGATCTTGAGCGGCTTTCAATCTTTCTCTTATCAAACTGATCTTCTGAGCAGTTTCATCAGCAAAAGTGGCACCCAAAGTCTGTCTATCTCCGACCTCCGTCAGAGTCAAAGGAGTACGGCACTTCCTGCCATACAGAGCCTCGTACGGTGCCATACCGATACTGGACTGAAAACTGTTGTTATAGGCAAACTCAATCAGCGGAATATGATCTTCCCAGCTTCCGCTAAAGTCCAGAACACAAAGTCTCAACAGATCTTCCAGTACCTGAATAGTCCTCTCAGACTGTCCGTCGGTCTGAGGATGAAAGGCTGTACTGAAATGCAGTTTCGTACCCAAGCCTTGCTGAATGCCTTTCCAAAGTCTGGAAGTAAAACGTCCATCTCGATCAGATACAATCACACGAGGTACACCGTGCAATCTGACTATCTCTTTCACATATATCTGTGCCAAGCGTTCAACTGAATCCGTCTGTCTGATCGGAAGAAAATGGGCTGACTTCGTCAATCGATCCACAACTACCCAAATAGCATCATGTCCTTGTCGTGATCGAGGGAAACCCATAGCAAAATCCATCGTTACCTCCTCCCATTTCCACTCAGGGATAGGCAACGACTGCAACAGTCCACCTGGTCGCTGATGCTCTGCCTTTACCAACTGACAGGCTTCGCATCTCGACACAAACTCCGCCACATCCTTCTTCATCCCAGGCCACCAGAACAAAAGCTTCATATCAGCATACATCTTACCACTGCCTGGATGAACAGTGTAGCCTGAATGATGAGATTCATACAGAATCTCCCGCCTCAAATCTCCAAACACAGGTACCCACAACCTGTTCTTACAGAAAATAGCACCAGAATCAGAAATTCGAAGTTCAGGAGTCTTACCAGATCCAATCTGAGCTAGCAACTTCGAATAATCAGAATCTGACTTCTGGGCTTCTTGAATCCTTGCTTCCAAAGAAGACTGAATACTCATCTGAGCCAACTCCAAATCACTGGAGGAAATCACCTCCAACTGCAATCTCTCCAAATCACGAATCAGAAAGTCATCACAGGTAAGCTGAATACCTGAGAATCCAGAAGACTTCCTGCTCAAAGCATCTGCTACCACATTCGCCTTCCCAGGCTGATACTGAATAGTCAGGTCATAGTCCTTGATCAACTCGAGCCACCTCCTCTGTCTCAGATTCAAATCCTTCTGAGTAAAAATGTACTTCAGGCTCTTATTATCAGTAAACATCTCACATGTGACGCCATACAGGTAATGCCGCCAAATCTTCAAAGCAAAAACAACTGCAGCTAACTCCAAATCATGTGTCGGGTAATTCTTCTCATGTGGTTTCAACTGTCTCGAAGCATAAGCAATTACCTGACCATGCTGCATCAGGACACATCCCAGTCCTTTCAGTGAAGCATCACTGAACACCTGAAAACCTTCCGTACCTGACGGAAGCGCCAACACTGGAGCTGAAGTCAAACAATCCTTCAATCTCTGAAAACTAGCTTCACACTCCGGTGTCCAAACAAAAGGAACTGACTTCTGAGTCAGTCTCGTCAGAGGAGTCGAAATCTGTGAAAATCCTTTCACAAACTTCCTGTAATACCCGGCCATGCCTAAGAAACTACGTACCTCAAATACCGTAGTCGGCCTTGGCCAATCAGCAACCGCCTGAATCTTCTGGGGATCTACAGAAATGCCTTCTCCGCTAATCACATGCCCCAGAAATGAAATGCTCTTCAGCCAGAATTCACACTTGGAGAACTTGGCATACAGCTGATGCCTCCTCAGAGTCTCCAACACAATCCTCAAATGTCTGGCATGCTCAACCTCAGATGCAGAATATACCAGAATATCGTCAATGAAGACGATCACAAACTGATCCAAATACTCCCTGAATACTCGGTTCATCAGATCCATGAAAATAGCAGGCGCATTGGTTACCCCAAAAGGCATAACCAAGAACTCGTAGTGCCCGTACCGAGTACTGAAAGCAGTCTTCACCACATCAGATTCCTTCACCTTCACCTGATAATATCCGGATCGCAAATCAATCTTCGAAAACACCGAAGATCCGGAAAGCTGGTCAAACAAGTCGTCTATCCGAGGCAAAGGATACTTGTTCTTGATCGTGGCCTTGTTCAAATCTCTGTAATCAATACACATACGGAGTGTACCGTCCTTCTTCTTCACAAACAGAACAGGTGCTCCCCAAGGAGAAACACTAGGACGTACAAACCCTCTGTCAACCAACTCCTGAAGCTGAACTTTCAACTCAGAAAGTTCTTTCGGTGCCATCCTGTACGGAGCTTTCGATATAGGAGCTGTACCCGGAAAAACATCGATAGAGAACTCCACATCTCTATCCGGAGGCAAACCAACCAACTCCTCAGGAAAAACATCAGTAAACTCCCGTACCACAGGGATCTCAGAAACAGAACCAACCTCCAGGTTCAGATCCCGCACCGAAGCCAAAAATACTGGATATCCTTTCTTCCACATTCTGCTCACCTCTAACGCAGAAATCAGACTGGAGAGAACACCTCGTAATCCCTGAAATACAACTCTCTCTCCAGCCACAAGCAAACTCACTTGCTTCTTCAGACAGTCAATCTGAGCCTCATATTGACTCAACCAATCCATTCCCAAAATCACATCATACGAAGAAATCGGCAATCGAATCAAACTCGATTTCCACTTCTTGCCAGAAATCTCGATCTCACACAAACAAAACTGTCGAGCAATCAATGGATTCCCAGCCGGTAAAATCACAGACAAAGAAACCGGTAAAACCATCGAATCCAAATGTAAAAGCTCAAAACAATACTCGGACAGAAAAGAATGACTCGCTCCAGAGTCAAACAAAACACGACAGGGCTGATCAGAAATGTAAACCGTACCTGTCACAACATCCGGAGCATCTCGAGCCTCCTGCTGACTCAAGCTGTAAACTCGTGGCTGAACTGGAACAGGAGCTGAAGCAACAGAACTACTCTGCTCCCTCTGAATCGTAGGTGGTCTCCGTGGTGCAGAACTAGAACCACCACCCCTACCAGCAAATCCCTCAGAGCGTGGAGGAACAGTCCTCGGTCTTCCTGCTGCTGAACCAACAGGTCTGACTAAGCCCTCAGATCGCTGATCATATCCCATCTGTGGACATTCCGCAATCCTATGTCCCGGCTGACCACACCTGAAACAAAGACCAGCTATCCTGTAGCACTGGCCATGGTGTCGCCGTCCACAACTCTGGCACACAGGTGCCGAACTGACAGATCCAGAACCAGTCGTACTGGTAACAGTACCAGACGATCCTCCGCTCCTTCTGGAATCTCCAGATCCAGAACCAGGAACAAATCTCCTCTTCCCAGAGGAACCACTGCCAGAAGTATCTCCTCCAAATCTCTTCCTACTCGCAGACCACCGCTGCTGAGTAGTCGTCATGTCATTCTCAATCAGACGAGCTCGCTCCACAAGCTCAGAGAAATCAGAAATCCGGAACGGTATCAAAGGCTGCCTCAAAGTGTCTCGTAAGCCTCTCAGAAATCGGTAACACCTCTCAGCAGAAGTGCTAACCAGCTGCGGAGCGTACCTGGCTAAAGCAGTAAACTCAGCCTCGTACTGCATCACCGTCTTGCTCCCCTGAACCAGCCTCAGAAAACTCTCCTGCATCTGCTGTCGTGCAGAAGGGGGAACAAACCAGTCTCTGAACACTTCAGTGAACTCTTCCCAAGTGATCAAAGAGTTCAATCTGCCCTGAAATCTGGCTGCCTGCTGGCCATCCCACCAGTGCTCAGCCTCTCCATCTAACAGAAAAACAGCCAACGGAACCTTCCTGTCTGCAGGACACTGCATTCCGTCAAAAGTCTTCTCCAATCTCCTCAGCCACTCCTCAGCAGCTCTGGGCTCAACAGCGCCCTCAAACCTCGGAGGCTTCAACCTCAAAAATAACTGCAGGTGTCGGTCAATATCCTCAGATCTCACAGTAGACGCTCTGCTCTGAGTTTTGCTCATCATCTGAGCAACAAGTGACGCAAACTGAGAAAGCGTATCAGCACCGACCACTGGGGCTGTACTCCCCACTGGTGCTGCCTGATCATCACTCTGACCGTCTGTCATGTCTGGGTCTGGCTGATCCATACAGAAAAATCCAGAAAATCCGGAAAACTATCACGAAAACAACACAAAAACAACACAATAAAAAGCCAAACGACCCAAAACTACCTCCCAGACAGACTCACTGATCACTTCCTAAAGCTCTGTTTTACAATCCAACCTGTTTCCAAAACCAGTGCTCTGATACCACAAAAGCTTGTCACGACCCGACCCGACGGGGACGGATCCCGCCCGAGCCGGATCGCGACGAGAGACTTCTATATCCAGGATCTGGCTTTGGATTAGGTTGCTGAACTGAACTTCCCAAATACATAACTCAACAGAAAAACACAGAACAACAGAGCTACTAAAACATCAAATGCAGCGGAACAAAACATCTATCTATTCATTTCCTCAAAATAATCATCTACAGAACAGTGCATGGCTTTCGACAGAAAGAAAGACAGAACAGAAAAGCCATGACTGTACAAAAATCAAAAGTACAAAAGTACCTAATCGGATCAAACTCTGAAACTAATCCTGGACTTCCTTGCCCTTCCCAGAACCTGAAAACCACCAGAAAGCAAGGGTGAGCTCAACAGCTCAGCAAAGCAACAAACCACCAATCTAAATTCTCAGAAACCAAAACCAAACTCATCAGACAGAAATCAGATCAGAAATCAGAACAGAATCGGAAATCAGAACTTATACGGACAGATATCAAATCAGAATCAGAATCGTACAGATCATATCAGAACAAATCAACAGAGTCAGAATCAGAATTCAGAAATCAGAATCGTACGGAGCATATCGTATCATAATCACAATTTCGTACGTAACAGAACAGATACAGAAAACAAAACAGATACATATAGCTAAATGCCCTGACACTGACGGAATCTCTACGGATTCCGGCCCCTTATGCCTCCCTTCCCAGACACTAACTGAATCTCACAGGATCCAGGCCCCTTATGTCTCCCTTTGTGCTCACGGCACCAAAACAGATGTGCTTATAGCACCAAAACAAAATTCATCGGATCCGGAACGAAACAGATATCAAAATGTATATTGAGCTCATTTCAGAATTTCCCGTTTCACTAACTGAATCTCATAGGATTCAGGCCCCTTATAACTCCCTTTTTATAGCTTATACACATAGCATTACAATTCAGAAGAAATCCGGACATTTCAGAAATTACCCGAAAATCGGGCAGCACAACGGCAGTATACAGAATTTACACAAAATTTCCTGCAAAGAAAATTTACCGAATTCGCACAGAATATAGATAATCACATTCCAGAACATTTATTCTACTGCACAGATAATTTACGATTTCACAGAAAATTCCGGTCGACTAAAAACACAGTCGAATCAAAAACACCCGGACGAAAATCTTCAAAATATAGTCAAAACGTGCACACCCGGCACGGCAACGATATACAGAAACTTACGCGGTAAAAACTGAACCAATCAAAAGATACGGACGAAAAACCGTAACGAAAACGAAATCCGGACAGAAAAATACCGCCAACCGCGACGGAACTGAAAATTGAGAAAGACGGAATGTGCCTTACCTCGAGCACAGCAAATTCTTCAACAGTCACTTCGCTCGAAAACGGCTCCGCGTCTTCCCGAAATCAACTTTTCCAAAAGCTTCTTTTTCTCTCTCCTCAGAGCTGAAATCAGATATTTATTTTTTTTTATTTTCTCTCTCTTCAAATCGACTGAAATCAGCTTTATAATACACAGATCGGCCCGGCCGATCGTCCAGATCGGCCTGGACGATCAGACCAAAATCCCATCGTCCAGGGACGATTTTTCAGGACGATGTTTACTATTCATAGGCGATAAAAACCCCTACTCACTGACTTGTGCCATCCACTGATCGTCCCGGGACGATATCTCGATCGGCCTGGACGATCCCTACAGGAAAACACTTAGAGCAATTCTGGACAGATTCTGGAACTGAAAATACACTGATCGTCCCAGGACGATCCCAGATCGTCCTGGACGATACTGGAGCAGTTTGAAATATTACATGTGTATACTCATCTTATAAAACATCATATAAGATTCATCATCGTGTAATCGTCACTTATAATATTTTTCAAAGTATTGTAACATTATATACTTACATAATGTTCTCTACCCAGCATCTTCTGCAATATACTTAAATTAGCATGCAAAATCAAATAAATTATTAAAATTTGTTATAATTCTTACCAATCATCGGCATTAGGCTAGGAAAGGAACAACAATTGCACCTATAACTGGAACATATTGTCCTCTTATATTAGCTATATCAGTTAAGCCCAATTTCAATTCTCCAAGTAAAAGCAATTATTCTGCTCTTTTAGTGATCACTTGTGCTACAATTTTGTGGGCTTCAAAAATTCGCGCCCCAGCCTCTGTACAGTCTCGTTTCTTCTTTTTCGGATCATCGAGAAAAGTTTTAATGTTTAAGTTCTGAGGCAAATTCCAGAAGGCGGATTGGGTTGTGAATAAGACATAACCCAGAGATTTCGCCCTCATTGCGACGACTTTATGATATGAGTTCAAGTTTCCTGTAGGTGCAAGCCCCTATAGTTAATTACCCCTCTCGATAACAAGAGGGAACTTTCGATTAAGGCTAATCGTCAAACATATGCGAAGTATCTGGCGTCTAGTAGCAGTGTGATTTGGGCAAGGTTTAAAATTGCGTAAATAAGCCTCGATGCGTTTTTCGTCCGTGAGGTGAGTCGTAAGCCTCGAGGCGGTGTGAGGCGTAAGCCTCACAGATTGCGTAAATGAGAATTTAAGGATTTTAGCAGGTAAATAACAATAAGATTCTATCATACAATAAAACATCTAAATGACAATTGAAATTAGTGGAAATAAGAAAATAGATGCAATATATGCATCACATAGTATAATTCAAAATACAAAACCACAAAATATAAGTCTATCAAAACTCCCAAAGTACAAAAAAGAAAGAACATATTAAATCAAATCATGTCCAATCATTAAATGGGTCTTCAAGGAAATATTCTTCTCCAATTGTATTTATGAATGTTATATCTTCATCATCTTTAATGTTACCCACTTTTCTCTTCCCTATTCAATAAGAATAATTATTGTAATGTTAATTTCCCACTTGATATATATATATATATATATATATATATATATATATATATATATATATATATATATATATATAATATAATAGCACATAAGAAGTTATGAAATACCTTTAGTTGCTTGTTGTGTTGCTGAACTAGTGATGTGTGTGGTGTTGTACTAGTGGATGTGCCCACTTGATCTGCTTCGCACCTCAAGACATCCACACTTACATCCTCTAGTTGCAGGGCTGATAATGGCAAATCTGTCTCATATCTATGAACCACTCATTATCAGAAGCCACATCATCACACACCAATGGGTCCTCATCATCCTTCAATCTCCTATCTCTCAACCTTTTGTTGTGCATAATATACACAAGGGAGTTCATTCTAAGTATTGAAAGTTAATTTTTTCTCTTCGTTTGTACTTGACTATATGTACTCCAGTTTCACTCACACACAAAAGAAGAACAAGAGAGTCCCAAAAATCTAACAACAAAACTCTGTAACTCAGAGGTGGAATCATCAAATTGGATGCAAAATTCAACTATTTTCAAGAAGAAAAATTATAATCAGAAGATATTAAAATTTACATATACTTTGCAAAAATATATGTATACTTGGAAACCATTTAGCAATAGTAGATTTTGTTGCTTGCAAATCAAAAAATCCCTCCCTATTCCAAAATAGAACAAGTTCTAAATCTGATAGCTCCCTGACAGTCTGGTCCAGTATTAGTCGTTCTATGCAATAACACAAGCCAAGCTTCACCTCCAGATTTGAGGATTTCCTCTCTGAATATTGAAATTGAGGATTGAGATAATACGCCGCTGCATGTAGATGACGGTGTAACTGGACCACCCACCGAGCATCAATGATATCTCAAATCTCTTTATAACTTGCATCCTCCCCTCCCAAATTATGCGCAATCCACTCCTTTGTCTCATCCATAGCATAATATATAAAACCCATGGCTGGTTTCTTCTCGGCATCCACTAAACGTAGAACTTGTACAAAGGGTCTCGTGCTCAATATGGCATCGGTCACACTAGCCCAAAATTTATCATTTAGAATTAGCCTTCGTATTTTCTTCCCCTCAGGTTTCTTCCCCCGCACTGAATTGCGCAATTCAACCTCAGAGGTACGACTCACAATGACAGAGGCATACTCATGAAGAACCAAAAAGGCTTAGGCACTGAGGCTATTTGGGTCAGAATTATGTAGAGGCGTGGCTCTAATTGCACAATTTTAAACCTTGGATTTGGGTATTTGAAAATTTACCACCTTACACTTAAGCGGATGGTGGGGGGAGTGATGATGGACCCGATCAAGATCTCATGGTTTTTTCATCCCGGGTTATTATAGTCCCTAATCTACTTAGTCATATGAGGTAGTCAACCCATCTGACAGAAAGATCCTTCTCGACAGTCATGGGTTGCTCCATCCAACGGTACCTTGTAGACCTAGCGTGAATATTTGTCTAAGAGGAAAAATTTTAATCCACCTTAGCTAACAGAGGGTTTTGTGCTCAATTGACCATATCCTATGAATTCATTACTCAAGGATTTGAAGCCGTTGGCGAACATACGGGCTATGACCATGACCGTAATATAATAAAGCCATTTGGCAGCAAAACCATCTTTTATATATATATATATATATATATATATATATATATATATATATATATATATATATATATATATATATATATATATATATATATTAATGGCTGTAGATAAATGACATTTTCTAAAAGCTCATACCCCAAGCATACGAGCAACTACTATGAGAAATTAGTTATCACATAGATTTACTGATCAGAGGAAATCCAATGATACTAAAAAATAATATTACCATTTGCAAAAATAATAAATAATGTTTTAAAAACATTTCTTCGTTGTGACTTTTACCTGATTGGTTGTCTGAAATAAAATTATAGCTTTGTCAAAGCTAGATAGTTCGTGACACAAAATTTATAACAGCATGACCAATAAAATCGATCTAACAGTCTTAAGAGTGTATGCATAAGTTCCCATCCTACCAAGGATCTAAGAAGTAGAGGAGCTTCCTTTCTTAGTTATATGCTATTGAAGTCATCGTGGTTAATTGGAATGCAAAACATCAAGTTGTAGAAAAAAAAAAGGTAAAGAGTGTACCTTTTCCTTCTGTTTAAGTAAGGAATCTAACTTCTTCATGTATTCATCTGTCACCTTCTGCATAAGGAATTAGAGAAGTATAACTTCTAGTAATATGATCTCAAGAAAGCATCATAGATGATACACTCCTTAAGCCTTTGCGAAAGGAAATTTCATTAGATTTAGAAGCACGGCAAGAGAACGAAATCTATATTCACCTGCAAATCGCTGGACAAGTCTTTGACATTATCTTCAGAAAGCTTTTTTTCCTGAAAAACCCAGTACAACATAAGTAGTAAACCTGTTGAAGCAGGGATGGGCCCTAGATGTTCCCACATTTCAGTTCGGACACAAGAATCTCTAAAAGTTATCTTAGTGAATCTATAACATCATAGAAAAAGATAAATATACAAATAAACTCAATCATGTTTCTAAAAATATTTGATGACAAATATTCAAAATGAAACTCGAGCCTTGGAATTCAAATAAAGATTGATAAAAAAACTGGTGTATTCTATTCATTATAACAAAAAAACATGAAATTCAAATTTTAAAAAATGTAAACGAATTCGTTTCAATGGTACCATCAAAAAGTTTTTGATACTTCAGCAGTTAGCAGAATCTGGCAAAGTGGTGAAAAGCAGCAACCAAATCTAAAAGTGATTATAGAAAAACAAATTTCTCTCCGAGTGCCCAGGTTATAAGTAGTTCAAAAAAAAGTGTAATTAACTATATAATAATATTATTATTAATTATTTTGACCCAAGCGGAGCAACATAGCCCAAGCTTCAATACCTACATGTGGACTTCACCATGATCCTACAGGGTTATTAATGATCTGATCTTAAGCCAATATGACCCCGGCTCAAGAGTATATTAAGGTCCTTTAATCCAACATTGAGCCAAGCCAAGTACATTCATATGCAAGTGCCGGATTAGGACCAAACATGGCTCATTTACTTTAATTTGAACTCATGATTTCGATCAATTTTCAACCTCTTAAATTAAATTTCTAGTTCAACATAAACTAATACATATATAAATTCATATATGCAAACGCATTGATGCGGATATATATTAAATCAATTGTAAATGCATACAAAAATATATATGTAAAAGCATTCATCCATGCATGCATACAAATTTAAATCCAATCTTGAACTAGCTCAATTCAAGTTCAATCCAAGCAGAGATTGACTCATTAGTCAGGTTGTTGACTCAATCCAAGCCGTCAGCCAACCTAAATTTTCAGCAATCTTCGAGCCAAAAAATCTACCCCTACCATGGCATCTTTTTACATGTTTAGGTATAACGCAAGGAAATAAGAGAGCTTAGGCATTTTTTACACATTTCATCTATCACCTCCTCTTTTTCCACAGTCATCAAGAGCTTCATCCTTCACTACCATTGTGAGTTCCTCTCTATCCAAGTATCAAATCTTTGCCCTCTTCCTCTCTCATTATTTACTCTGGCTAAAAGGTTTTAAATAAAGTCCGTGGCTGACTATTTCACCACCTCCAACTAGCTTATTGATTGTGATCATCTATTGTCTACCTTCATTTCCTTCTCTTAGTCCTGGTCGTAATTGTCACCATCATGGCCCCTCTACTCCAAAATCATTTGAGTTGATTCCCATAACCGCTAATTGTCAATGCCAAAGCCCTTGCCCATGAATGCTCCTTTAAACCCTACATCTTCTCACCATAAAGTAAGGTAAAGTAGTATTTTCGTATTTAAATAGCTTGAATAAGATTAATTAAACCAAACACATGAGTAGTGATTTTGATTATGGATTTCATTGCATGTTAATTTAGGTCGATTAAGAGTTAGCTTTTAACTTAAAGTTAGTTTAAATTATAATTCTTTTGCAAAAGTGGTTTGGTCTAGGATAGTTAACATGAAAAACAAGAATTTTGGGATGAAATATCATTCGACCTTGGTTTCCTAATACCTATAAACTTTGGCATAATTAGGTGCATTGTTAATACATTACAAGTGCATATGCAGTTAGCTTAGAGCTTTTGTTAAGGATTTTCAAATGATTCTCAACGTTGGGTACAATTTCTCTTAATCCTAGAAGAGCATTGGATTTGAGTCTTACACATTGAAACAGGTGAATTTTCTTTATTAAAGAATAAATATATGTGGGCTCTGAAAATTCGGCCACAGCCTCCCCCATTGCTGCTTTTTGGGGGAATTTTAACGGATTAAGTTCCGGGATAAATTTTGGGAAGAAAGATGGGTTTATAGATAAGACATTACCCAGAGATTTCGCCCTCATTTTGAGAGGGCTTTATGATCCGAGTTCTAGTTTCCTATAGGCGCAAGCCCCTGTAGTTAATTATGATGCAGGACTAATTAGATGCGATGATTATGTAGTCATTTAGGCATTGCACAACTCTTAGATTAGAATAAATCCAGGAAACAATTACTTAGCAATTCTCAACGAAGATTTAAAACCAATAAGGAAATGATTTGCTTAAGTGAGATTACATGCTCTGAACTTTGAAACTTTTAAAATAAATAAGAAATCACACAACGCAAACAGTAGGCTTCAAATTAAATCCCTAATCTAACAACGAGACGTAGGATGCATAGAAGATTACACTCAATTCCTACAAATGACTAAGCTTGGCAAGAGCAATTTGAAGGAGCTTTCGTGATTACAATCTAACCAATTGAGAATTTAGATTTAGAAGAAGTTGAAGCAAGTGATAAGGAGAACCTTTGCTAAGGAAGCGTGGAAGTCCTCCATTCGATGCCTTCGAAGTCTTCACCCATGGCTTCCATCAAAGCCAATAAGTTGCGTCTCTTGAGTAGTCACAAAGAGAAAGAAGTTTCTCTTGATGGGAGAGCAAGCTCTAAATCTTCCCTTAAGAAATCTGAAAATAATTTCAGAGTTTTATAACCCAAAATCTGATGGAAATTCAGATTTTGTGGAGGAGATCAAGGTTTCTAGTCACGTTGAAATATGAGAAGAGGGATGAGAGGAATTGAGAGAAAGAGTTTCAACATGAGAAGAGGGATGAGACGACTTGAGAGAAAGAGAAGGCTAGAAGGGGAGGCGGCGGGATCTGGATGAGGGAAGTTTGAAATCCCAAACAATTTCCTTTGATTTGGGAAATCAAATTGTTGGATATGGCAAGGAGGGGTTATCGGGTAAGAGGGGATTGAGGGAATTTGAAATATTTCCTAAAACAAGGGGTTCACTTAGGAAATAATTTAAATCAAAGGAGATGGGGAGTTTCGGCTGTGGAGGTGGGGGAAAGAAATATTAATTATTTCCAAAGGGGATTAGGAAATAATTAAGAAACAAATCCTAAGTGGTTCCCATAGGGGCCGGCGGCATACATGGTTGAGGGGGGATTAATTGAGAGCAATTTGGGGATTTCTAATTTAGGATTTAGAATTAGGAAATAGTTAATTTAAATCCTCTTGAATTTAAAATTCAAAATAGATTTAAATCACATACTTTCCTAAAATAGAAGAGTTAATTTAGGAAACAATTTGAATTCAAATCTTGGAGTATTTTAATTTCAAATTACCCAAATTAATCTTAACCTTAAATTAGGAAATACAAGAAAACAGCAAAGGGGATGGGAAGCCGGCGGTTAATGCCTTGGCCGGCGGCAAGGGGTGGGTGTTGTTTGGCCGTGGGGTGTGGGGAGGAGGGTGAGGGATCGGATGAGGGGTTTTGACCATGAATGGAAAGGGGATGGGTGGGAAGTTTTGGAATCTCGACAATGGTGGTGATGATAGGAGAATAAGATAAAACCATGAACCCGACCGTCTCCAAGGTTGGTGGGTGATACGTCAATCTCCCTCTCCAAGGGATCTCTCCAAAATTCTCCAAAGCCTCTCAAAGGCTCTCAAACACCAATGCAGAAAAATTTCTTAATAATCATTCATTAACCTCAAATAAAACAAATGGGAGCTTTAAATAGCCTCATACAAATGACTCTAAACAAAATGACACTAATGCCCTTTGGGCTTACAAACAACAACTCCCATAAGAGGGGTACAACGGGAAAAAATAAAACACACATAAGCAAATAACAAAATACATGAAAATAAAATACATCGATGACTCAAAAAAATAACTACTCGATCGTGGCCGTAGATTGGCGGCCACGCTCTGGTAAACTTTCCATGATGATCTGATGTCCCCATCAAATTACCCCTCCCGATGACGAGAGAGAATTTTTTATTAAGGGTAGTCGTTAATCATATACGTCGAACAACATGGTATATGGCATAGAGTAACAGCATGGACACTAGGAATTTGAAGGGTTAATATTTAAAATTAAAGATGTCACCATCTTGCACTTAAAGTGGATGGTGAGGGAATGGATGATGAATCCGATCAAGATCCCATGGTTCCATCATCCCAAGCCATCGTGGTCCCTGATCTACTTAGTCAGAGAAGGTAGTCGACCCAACCTGACAGAAGGATCATAGTCGACAGTCATGGGTTGCTTCGTCCAATGAGACCTTGTAGACCTGGGGTGGGTATTTGTCTAAGGGGACAAATTTGAATCCACCTTACTTAACAGAGGCCTTTGTGCCCTATCGATTATATCATATTAATTTATATCTCAAGGATTTGATGCCACTAAGAAACGTATTGGCTCTGGCCATAATCATAATTTAGTGGTGCCATTTGGCGGCAGAACCATTTGGTTCAGAGGTCCCCGGGTCATAACCGTTTACCTGCAATGCCATTTGACGACAAAACTGCCGGTTAGGGGATATGTACCATGTCCTTACTGGCAATAGACTGTTTTGAGAATGAATCCTGCTGATATTCTCGACCAGACATTAGCTCTTTGTGAGCCAAAGTATTTTTCAATTTGTCCACCTCGACAAATTATTTTGGAGGGTGGATGGACTTTGCTTTAAGTGGTTGATAATTGAATTTCAATTTTAAATATTTGAAATTTTGGTAGTTTATTGGAGTTTTGGGTTTGTGGATATTTGAGTGGAACTTTGAAACATATTAATTAACCCCTCTTGTTGAGATTTTCTATCAACATGGTCATCATCGGGGTGAACATGGGTAATTGCATTTCGTGGGAATTTGAACTTTATGGAAGTTTGGAGGCATTTGGAATGATTGGAGTTAACTCATCCAGTTGATATGTACGTTGAACACGGCCATCATCGGGGTGTTTATGGGGTCATTGCATTCGTGGATTGAACCTTGTCGACTTTGTCTACTTACCGATAGAGGATCCGATTTCATAAGCTTTATGTTTTTATTAATGAATTTTCTTTGTTGAAGGCCTTGAAGGCCTTATATGAACGTATAAAACATATATTTTGGTCGATACCCTGATATATCTGTTTGATAGTTCGAGCCGTGTCGACTCCTATATATCCATATAGAAGGACCGGGCTTGAATTATGATTCATTTATTGACCCGTGTAGCATCCTTAAACATAACGTGCTACCATAATATCCTCGTCGGGGCCCAAGCAGGTTTTATGATTGCACTTGTCCCTCTGTGTACCTATGTGCATAACATATTATAGTGCATGCACGAGGGCATTCTTAGAATATTTGTAAACGTATTCTGTCCAATTGCATAGATGTTGCAGATTCGGTGGTGTGGCATAACACTACGATCATTTTGCCCATTTAGTACAGGTAGACTATTGTGCACTACTTGTTTCTTTCTGCATGATGATTATAGTGCACTAACGAATCTCCTGCTTTTGCTTGTAGGTACTTGCATTCATCATGAGCTTTCTGTGTTAGCTCATAGATGGCTTGTATTTGCTGCAGTTCTTCTGCATTGGCTATGATACTTTTTATGTTCTCGCTCATAGAATGTATGTTGGGTATATGACGGGTTTACTACGACAAATTGTAGAGGTTTTCACTTGTTGCATTTCTCGCTACACTTGCTCATAGATTGGACCACTGCATGCACTTTTAGTCTTCTGCGAGCAAGTTGCTTTGAACGCGGATCTTCTAGCACCGTTTGCAAGTATTTGCATTGACTATGGATTTTCCATATTTGCTTGTAGGTAGCACATTGTGTTTATGACAGGTCTCCTACAACGATCCTTAGGAGTCGCATCTGTTATAGTCTGTATGCACTTGCTCGCAGATGATGTGTTGAATGTATGGCTATGGACTAGCTTCTTTGCCCACATCCGTCCAGTAAGTGGGAACCCTTGCTTATTTAACATTGCTCTCGGGCGTCAGTGCAGTGGCCCTTGCACACTTCTTGCTGTATTTGAACCATACAACGTGTCGCTTCCAGAAAATGCCATAGTATTAACACAAAGTGTTAAAGGATTAATGTCATGAATATTTGACAAGTTTTATGCTGATTGTTAACTACCTAATGCACCCCTCTACTTTTCTCATTATATTTATTATTTTTATTGCTTTTAAAAAATTATTTTTTGTACTTCTAAATTTCTCTCTGAGATACAAAATCGTTTCATTTTAACCTTAACTTCTAGAGTTTATCAAGTGAGTTGAAGGCCCTTCACAGTCTAATGTCACTGGGGTGTACTGCATTTCATATGAGGGTTGTGACAACAAGGGATTGATTAAGGCTTCGTTTGGGACGGCTTTTTTTATGCTTCTTAAAGCATCTTTTGAGTACAAAAATTTTAACTTTTATACTAGAAAGCTGTTTTAAGAAGTAGTAAAAAAACCGTCCCAAACGAAATCTAAGTCTTAAGAAGTGGCTGTCGGGACCATGCAACTAAAAATACCTTGAACTTAAGAGAACTACAACAGCGGGTGAAGAAATTGGGCCCGTTTCATGCCTTGCCAGCAAGCTAGAGAATTTTGAGCAAAAAAACGTCTGGGAATACCTTCTCAAGTTTCTCATATGCTTTTATTGCATCTCTCCTTATATTTCTGATAGCGACCTGGAGATAAAGATTCATTCAATAAGCTTTTCATAATACATGTGCAGAAATTTCTGGTGGTATTAATTTTTCCATCTACGTCAATACCAAAAAAATGCAAAGCTAATATAATAGATGACAACTTAAAGAATGATAATGATATAATGTTTTAGAGCATAAACCATTAAACCTGAATAAATGCAGACATCAACTTGAGGCAAATATTTGATAATGATATTTCAGAATAAAGCTACTCCGCAGTACTATTCAACTACAACTGAATTGGTGATTGTGCATCTTAGACCTAGAACTGCTACAGTTAGTGGAGTATTAGGGGAGAATTAGGCTTCGTTTGGGATGGCTTTCTTACTGCTTCCTAAAGCAGCTTTCTAGTACAAAAATTAAAAATTTTAATTTTTGTACTAGAAAGTTGCTTTAAGAAGCAAAAAAAAATAGTCCCAAACGAAGCCTTAAAGAACAAAAATAATCAATTTCCTATGTCTAGTAGGGGGTTACATTGGCTGATTCTAGGGCTGGAAGTGGAAAGCTAAACATAGAATACCTGGAAATGTTCTGTGAACTACAAAGTGATAATGAGCAGGGCAACAGAAATAATGATCTTGATAGACCCTTTAATCTTCATTTATGGTGAATGAAAGAATTTGGTATAAAGGGATAACTAGGTAAACATAAAAAAAGAAGAGAATTGACAAAGAGATAAAGAAAACAAGAAGAAACTCAATGATCAACAGAATGGCGGAACCAATCCTCAGAGGGGATAGTAGGAGAATCCCCGTTTTTTATTCCATCATCAACCGATTTCAATCACAACAACATAATGCCTTGTGAACATTTTTGCATGCTAAAGTCAGAATATTACCAAACATATTCAATATAAAAAATGATCATTTTAATTGACAAAGCGAAAATGACAGACAACAAAAAACGATTGACTAAATTGGGAAACAAAATTATTCATAAGTGAGAACTAAAATAGACACATGCTGCATTAATTCTCTTGGACTAGGAAAAACTTTGCTTTTTAAGAATAGAAATATTGCTGGAAGAAAACCTAGAGATCTCAATTGTACCTCATCTTGTAAAATGCATTCCAAAAGAAGAGAGATTAGGAACTTCATCCCAAAGAAAAATGGCAAATGGGGAATCCTAAGAAACACCCAGTTGGAGAAGCTCCAAGCACAAAAACCTAACCTAAAAGTAACATAGAGCCCGCAAGAAGTGAATAGTTTGGGTTTAAAAAAAAAAAGTGCCTAGTTTGAGATTTGTCGGAGCTACTAGGAATAGAACCACATAACTCAAACTAAAGGAGTTGCATACCTCAAAGAATTCTAAATAGCTACAATACCCACCTGCAAACGACATTGAATGATAGGCTATACACGAACTACATCAATTTTGCAGGACTTAAAAACTTATGGCTTTGACGATTCTTTCAACATACCTAGGCATAATTGTTGATCTCACATTTACGTTTGTTTCTCCACTTCACAAGGTTAATTTATATACAACATCAGTAGTGGACATATTTTCATCAGGAATAATAACTTCAAGTCTAAGATAATATGACATTTTAAAAAATATGAAGATGGCATATTAGGTGCGAAACTAGAGGGAGATTAAATAAAAGAAGAACCAAAACATTCCACATTAACACTACAACAACAATATATCTTGAGCAAATAAAATAGTTTAACCCAATTGGTCTATGCATATGTAATAAGTACTTGTTTATTTCTTTTATTCTATTTTTAGTTTATTTTAGATAGATTGGTTCTATAATATCCAAATATTATAAATACACCTCCTATTGTAAGAAAAGATGATGAAATAAATAATTTTTGATTTCTCCCTCTCTAGTCTCTCTTCTTCCCCTTCTTCTTTAAGGAGTCTACACCTAAGAAGAAGTCTACACCTACTCAAAACGTGTCTTCCCCTTTTTGATATAGAGCAATAAGCATAACAAATGGTGCTCTATTTAAGATCCAATATAATATATTGATTTCTAACAGCTGGCATGTGACTTCATTATACAGGGTCTTTAAGCATCCACAATCAACACCGAGTTTTCCAACCCAAGGAATATGTCATTCACCATATTGTCATCCTCATTGGAAGCCGCAAAGCTTTGTCAGAGTAAAGTTTGGTTTATCAACAAGTTTATAGACTTATTTTCTAAAATTCTAAAACATTAGCCATCATTACATTATGGTAAGCTCCATCATCCAATAATGAAAACAAAAAATTGATTCAAGTGTTTCATCAAAGTCATAGAATTCTCTAGGGCCAAATTCAAGCTTCTGGAATAAGGAGAGAATCGAGTTGCTTCTGATGGCCTTCTCCCTCTTGTATTCATTTCTAAGTTTATAGACTTATTTTCTCCATAAGGCCCATGCTTGGTCTGATACTCTAATGATCCCAACCTCTAACATCTCTCGGATCAGATTTTCAATCTCATCCTTTTGGATTTGGGGTAGCGATAAGGCCTGACACTGATTGGTGATATCCCCTCCCTCAGCATGACAACATGCTCTTGTCTCCTCTGTGGTGGCAATCTATGAGGTGGTTGAAAAACCTCATGGAACTATTGTATAATCAGCTATACTAAAAGAGGGATGTCCCTCCTTCCTCTCCTTTGATCCCTTCCAAGCTATGTAGCTCCACAAGAAATTTTTGTCCCTCCTCTTGTATGGCTCTTATCATGATTTTTTAATAACACCATAGCTTTGGATAGTCCAACATCTCCCTTAATCACCATCCTCCTCCCTTCTACCATCAGCTCCATTATCAGCATCCCCCAATTCACCTTGGTGTCCCCCAAAAGTCTACAACCATCTCATCCTCAGAATGTCATCAGTGCTCCCCAGCTCCAATACGAGAAAATTCTCCCTCACCCAAATCCCATGTATGATCAAGATTACTCTCTACACACCCATCTACCTGTCTCTATCTTCCCTGTCCCCATCATCATCCCATAGCATCTTGTGTCCACCAGTTTTAGCCACAATTGATTTACAAACTGGTTACACTGTCTATCAGCACCACTACCTCCTTGTTTGCTATTTCTCCTCTCACCTTTATTGTGTGATTCGGAGTGAATTACACCACTGAGTTCAAGGAGATCTTAGCCATGTCTAAGAGCAGTTTTTCCTCCTCCGTCGATGCCTCACCCCCACCTCCCTCCTCATCTTCCTTGTCATCACAGACTGTGAGAACCTGAAGAGTTTGGTCCTTACACCTATGCCTCGGCGTGCACTTCTCATCACATTTGAAATATAACTCTTTTGCCCTCTTATCCTACACCTCCAACTCTGTGAGTCGCTTGAAATTTCCCCTGGGTGAACTCCACTGCTCTTCTCCCATGGAGCTTCTCTCTGGAAGGATATTGTTTGGGTTCTGGGAGCTAGAGTTGTAGGGGTACTCTGATAGGCCCATCCCATGGTGTTGCTTCTGATGGTCTTCACCCTCTTCTCTTTTTCCTCCACCATCTGAGCCATCTCTATCGTATTTCTTATTCGTCTAGGCATCAATACCCTGAGTTCTTCTTGTATGTGCTCCCAAAGCCCCTTCATGAAATTTTCCTCCAACCCTTCCTCAGAGATTCCACGACCCGTATGACTTGGAAACGTTCCAAAAAGTACTCCTTATCTCCCCATGAGTAGATCGAACACCTCGCCTCCCTCCATTGGAACCAGGCGAGGGCTTTCCCTTCCAAACATAGACCCGCCGCCATAAGCTTCTCCCTTTTAGTCAGACCATTCATGGAAAAGTAATGCTCCACCCGATACACCCAACCTTGAGCATTCTCCCCTTCAAAGACCGACATCTTTAGCTTCTTTACCTTCGCATCCATACCCCATTGGTTTCTTCCCACGTTAGTTCCCCCAGTGTAGTGTTGGTATGATTCCCTTCCTACCTCCCTTAATTGATTTTAACCCCATGGCTCCCCCCAACAATGTCCTTCTCCAATCCATCTCTCCCCATGCCCAGTTAATCTCCCAAAAGGGTCTGACTTCCTTCCTCCTTGTTGTTCTCCCTTCGGATCCACCCACCAACAGGGTTCCACGTGACGATCACTCTAATTCATCGTCATCCTCCTGGATTTCCTTTCCTCGTGGTTCAACCCTAGGAATCGACGATGATGCTTTTGATTACATCTCAAGCATCTTTTTCATTATCTCTTCAAAGTTTCCAAAATAGTTCTCGATGGCCGAGAGTCTTCCCTCCACCCCAAAATATTTTTCCTATGCTCCAGCCTTGAGTTGTTCCATCTCTCCCTCCAACGCATCCATCTTCTTTGTTGTTATTGATTGGATCTAGTTTCCAATCGTAAAAACACTAAAGAAAATTTATTTTTCTGTCCAAGAAAGTGCTCTTATACCAATTTGATAGGAAACAAATACAAAAATTGAAGAAACCTTAGCTGAAATTTGGAATTTCAGCAAGGTTCAAGCTTGATTTTGAGATAAATCCCTAGACAAAATACTAGGGAACTTGATAATTGACAAAAACGAAGAAGAAAACAAACAAGATACAATGGATCTTCAATTCAAGAGGAAGATCCAGCTCTCCCAATCCCTAGCCGGCGGCTAGAGCCCAAACAGCTAAGAGAAAATTCAAAAATCAACAAACATCTCTCATAACTCTAACACTAATCCCTTCTCCCCTATTTAGATAATACAAATAAAAGCATAATTACTAAATAGTCCCTCCTTGAATAATTTCCCTCCTAAACCGCCCCCTCCTATTTGAATTTGCATAAATGCATGGGCCCCACAAGGGGGGCCGGTTGCTACCTGTTTCGTCTGGATTAAACTAGGAGCCGAACCTGGTGTTGGGCCAGCTGGACCAATTTATCAGAACCTTTAGGAAACTTTCTTAAACAAATTAAACATAATTTAGATAACCTTCATAAACAATTAAACATAATTTAGAAAACCTTTCTAAACAAATTCAACATAATTTAGGAAACCTTCATAAACAAATTAAACAACTTCTTCTTGATTCCTATTCCTCATATAATGAATTAAAGCTTCCCTGGGTCCCACAAGGTGCTCCCCCCCAATCAAAAACATTCAAAATTATCAATTTAAAAGCATGAAAAAGGTACAAAACTAAAAAGCAAGAGAAATATAATTTTGGAATCTTCATAAAAAAATATAAAATAGTATCATAATTGTGTTACTGTCACTTTATTAAAATGATACCTTTCCTTCCTCTGCTTGTTTGGCAACCAGTTTCAAAAATTCCTACAAAAAGAGCACAATTTTAAATGACTGTCTTTCAAGAAAAAAAAAAAGTTGTCATAAATGTGCTCCATGATACATTTGAAATGCAGATGTCCATACATGATATATCCAAAAAATCATACCCCAATTGGATAATATTAAAGGGTGCTTAGCCTAGTTCATAAGGTTCATCTCTGTAACTATCATAGAGAAAACCTTAGTCTTGTTTTCCTTTGGAAAAAAAGAAATCTTTATAAGGAGGAAAAGAAAAGATAATGTACTTTCTTGTTCACAATTACCGCTTCCTGCATGACAATCATTGTCTTACACATAAATTGGGCTATGACCATTCATACTGATGATATATTTCCAACATATGGTGGATACAAAAAGGCTTGAAATGAAAAGTTAAAAAGTTCTTTGAGGAGAAAGAGACTACATGAAGATAAGATTATGATAAGGTTTTAAGTTGTAACATATAGTACACTTATTAAGTTGTAATATACAGCACATTTATTGTTATTTCCTCTTTTGCATCTCCTATTTGCATACCCTATAAACAAACACCATTTTTCATTATCGAAGCATCAAATAAATAAAATATATGAAAATTTATTGTTGCAAAAGGAAGTTGAATCTTATAGTCTGTTATGGAGCCTGATATTTTTTAGGGATGCAAGTGAACTAAACGTTCGAAGAGCTACTCGTTGTTCAGTACAATTAAAGCTTGTTTGTGATCGTATAATTAACTAAACAAACAAACTTGAACAATATTTTAAATACTCGATCCATAATAAACAAGCTTGAACACTAATGTGTTTGGCTCATTTATGTTCATAAACAGCATCATTTGAAGCTCGTGAGCAAGCTCGATATTAAGCTCGATTTGTGTTCGATTTAGAACTCATGAATAAGCTCAATAAAAACTCAATTAATATTTGATTATAAAATTAATAAATATACATAATATAAATATTTTATATTTATTATAACTATATAATTATTGTTAACTAATAAATTTAAAGTAATTAAATATTATAATATATTCTAACTAAAATAAAATTTACATATTTCTTAAATTTTATTGAATACAAAAGGACAAAAGACAACTACGGGAAAAGAGATTTGAAGACCACCTTCGGATGTTGGTCTTTGCTATAGCTTAAAGATTTCCTCCAATAGTTGATCTTTAGTTCGGATAAAAAAAGAGATTTTCTTTCTCAAGAACTGAGTCAAGCTGAACTTGACAATGACTTTAGGGTAGTCATTAGCTTGTGGTTGGCATGGTTGTGCTCAATTCTAACATTATTGGCATGCTCATGACTCTGGCCACTCACCGAAGGTGCTTTGGATCTCATTATGTAGCTCAAAACCACAAATAGGAGTTTAAAACGGCATCTCATTGTTGATGTGCATAAAACCAAGGGAAGGATAAAATTATGAGCCAGCAAACTCTATTATTGGACAAACATTGAAGAGCTTTAAACTAAGTCATTAGGCCCCGCCACTTCAAATCAATGCCAGACATGCTCCTCATTAGGTGGACAAGGCCACAATTACTGTTATCTATCATTTCAACAAGGGAATAGTTTAATGCACTTTTAAAATAAAAATTAAGAAGAAAAAGAATAAGAATATACACAGGATTGTTGATCTTCATTAGTGTTTCACAATGTATCCAAGCAAGAATGACAAGAATAAAAGTCGACTGACACAACGTCGTGCGAAAGGAGTTAGAAGTGCCTCAACTGCGATCAAAATGACCTGAATCGCAAAACAAACTACTTCAAAACATTCGGAGATCCCAACTCCCGTCGCTGCTGAACCCTCGCTCCGGCCATCCCTCCCTCCTCGCCTCCCCCCCTCCCCTCCCTCCTCAAAACTCCCTGCACAAATCTATCTACAACCACATTCCTCATCTCCTCCCTACTGTCGACCACTGCTTCGCTTAAAACCCTTGCCACCTTTGCAAACTCCTCTTACAGCCCAGTAGCTCCACCAGCTAGCTAGCCGTCCAATCTCACTCAAGCTGCCAACCTGACCATGATTCTTACTTCCTTCCTCACGCCCCTCAAACCAAACAAACTCTTACCATCAGCCACCTTCTCCCCCTTCACCTAATGCCGCTCAATCAGCTTCGAAGCTCGCTTCTAGAGAACTCCTTTTCCCAGCCACCCCTCCCTCCCTTTCTATCCTTTATTGGTTAGCTTCAAAGCTCGCCACTAGTGAACTCCCTTTCCCAGCCAGCCCTTCGTGCCATTCCATCTGTTCTCTCTCTATACACTCTCTCTCATACTCTCCCTCAGAAATTTGTCTCTCCTTTCCTCTCTGAATAGAAAAAAAGAGTATTTCTTCCAAAAAAAAAAAAGGAACAAAAAAGAGTCAAAAAGGGGAATAGAGGAAGAAATTTCAAAAAAGAGAAAAAAAAAAAAATAAAGAAAGTGTGTTTCAACCCCAACAAAACTGTCGTAGTTGTCACGTGCATAAGGTATTATTCGAAAATCTCACATTAAAATACCCATTTATTTTAATGCGATGAAGAAAACTATAAAATAAGTATACATGTGTATTGCTCCAACACAATGAGGAAATTTATGAAATAAGCATATATGCGTTGTGTACAATGTTCCAATGGCAATGGGGAAATCCTGTGCTTTTGCTCGTGCAAGTGACTTAGACTTATGTGAGATTTTTAAAGCAAGGTAAGATATAAAACCCCCTACGTAATACCTGATGCTACAAAATCTGGTAAGATTTTTTGTGTGCATATGTATGTTCTAAAATTGAGATTAGGAAGTCAAAAACTGAAGTGGAAAAGTCTAAAACTTTAAGAAGAGAAGTTGGAGCGTTGCGGCGCTTTCTTCACTATTTGGGAAGTGTGTGACTCGTCCGTCAAGCAAATTAAGAGAGTTGTTCTCTTCAAGGTATGCTCCCAATATCCAATTTCTAATTTTAATCGTGATGTTTGTATGAAAAATTACAAGATAAAATATGATTTTAATAAGTATAATACACTTTTCACCGCGTGATTTTTTATAAGTTGTAGAACACTCCGTTCTAGCCATTTAACTATAAGTAATCGAATTTCTACCGGTTAATTTTATTCATACCAATATTTTAGAATTTCATGTTAACTATGGCATTTCTAGGATTGACTATAGTTCATTAATAGCATAAAACAATGTTTTAAAGATTCTTTATAAATAATTTTTCAAATGCTGAATGTCAAGTATGTACACAAATTATAGTGTTAGCCCTAAAACATCATACATGTGACAATTCATTATATTCATGCTAATGTTCAATGTTATGTATATATGTTAATTTTGTTGTTAACAACATATGCATATTATATCATGGTGGAAGTTCTAATATGGGAGATATTAAAGTGCCCCACAAGTAATATTATAAGGGTCTTATATGTTCTATTTTATTTCTACTTTTGACCGTCAGGTGTAGATGTGGGAGATTGTTTATGTTTCTAGCCCCATCTATCATATGTAGATGTGTGAGGTTGTTTATGTTTCTAACTCCATTTGTTATATGCAGATGTGGAAGGTTCAAGGGAGGCATAAGTGATAGTAAAGTTATAAGAAGTAATTGGGACATGTGCCTTTCATATTGCATGTACTATATGAACCAATAAATAAGTAATGTATGTTGATTTTTTTGCTTAAAACCTCTGTTTCTGATACTGACCGACAAGTTGAAGTGATACCTAGACTCTGTATAAGTCTATGTTTCTACCATCGATATAAGTTCTGAAACAATAAATGTCATTTTTCTGATACAATTATACAAAATGTAATGTTTTAAAATATTTAAGTTAGCCCCTTTTATAATAATAACTGCTATCTGAATAAGTAGATAACCTTTTTATATTTAATAAATGCAATTATACAAAAATAATGTTCCTGCACCATCTTCTCGGGTTAGATCCAAAATCAACTGATATCACAATAAGCTTAAAAATCTTCACTGGGACCTCTCTCAGGAAAAAGAGAGCTATACTTCTCATAATGTCGAAAGCTCCGTGTCTCTTAAATAGAAAAACGGGGATACATAAACCAAAATCAACCATTGCATTTGGTTATGTATTCTTGATGGTGACAAGAAACTTGTGAGCTAGAAAAAAAAGGAAGTTACTTTAGTTGTTTCTTTTGATCCAAAAATAAGTAAAACGAACCTTTCTTCTCTCAGAAGTCAACTGAGGAATGCCCAACCGTATGGCTTCTCCATCATTATTTGGTGTCAAACCAAGATCTGATCTAACTATTGCCTTCTCTATAACTTTTAAACTGAATTATGAGTCAAAAAAATGTAAACAAAAAAATTTCAAGTAAAGAAACGTAAAAAAAATACAAGTAAATCTTTACCTTGACTTGTCGAAGGGCTGCACAAGAAGAGAACTTGCATCTGGTGTAGTGATCTGTGCAATGCTCTTTAAGATTACAGGACTTCCATAGTACTCAACCTGGAAGATTAATAAATCTCATTTCATAAGAAACTAGCAGCTTTACACATGTTATCCATCATACAACTTAAAATTTGAAAGAAGATTAAGTTTGCTGCTTTAGACAACTGGCACTCAATAAACTTCTATAATTGATTACTGTCAGTGTAATCCCCTACTGAAGTTAAGATAATGGAGACATAGGATACTATCAAAACTAATCTATACATATTATTTACCTTAATTTTAAAAGGGCTGTATTTTCCGGTTAATATGAATTTAATTCTTAATAGGATAAAACGATGAAAAAATATTCATGTTGCTGATCTCACATAGTGAGATAAAAATTTGTTGTTGTTGTGTGTTGTTGTTATAGTATTTTACAGTTCATATGACGTAGACATAAGATACTACAAATTGATGTCATTTGCAAGCAAGTTAATATGTTTGGAGTTTATCAGACATACATTACTAAGGATAATCAAATTTCTACCTCAATTCCATCAAGCATGGCCGGATTTGCTCTTCCAGTCCTTACAGCATTGAAGTTTGACCTTACCGTTTCTATTGTCTTTTCCATCCTCTCCCTCTAAACAAAATGAAGGCTCAAAATTTAAAAATTGATACTGCAAACACTGCTAATGCAATCACAGCAATAAAGAAAATGAAATACCAAAAAATGCTTACGGCATCTTTCTCAATCAAGTATTTCTCCGCTTCAATTTCTTCAATAGTTGCACACCGAAAGACTGATGCCCTGAGAAAGAGGTGCAAATTTGTGATAAATAAAACATGGTTTCCAGTTCAAATAGAGATGGGAATTTTTTTAAGAAGAAGTTTGCCTGTTTACAACAATATAATTAGTTGCCATTGACTTGCTCAAGAATCCGGTGGTGCCATCCAGAGTCCGTACATAATTAGCACTTGATCTCCAAGAACAAAAATTTGCAGAAGTACAAAGTCTCCCTGTTAGGTTCTTTCTCTCATCACAAGAATCTGAAAATAATGCTTTCTTTTGATATCAACGTGAATGTAGAAGAAAAGAGGATACAATAAAAGTTATCCATTTTGCAACCTTAGCACGCTTAAACCATAACAAAGAAAGGCAGAGCTCTAATAATCTTCGTTAAGTTAGAATTCTTACAAAGGAAATCAACTTGTGGAAAGAAAGGCTCATAATTACAGCAAGCATGGTAATATCAAACCAAGCTCTAATTAATATGCCCTTGAGCTCAGGGTAATGCACAGAACAACCATAAGCTCATAATCAAATAGCTGATCAAAGTTAGACAGAATAAACAAAATTCTATGTTGTGATAGCATGACATTGAAAAGACTAGTATTACTTGTAATTGGCACAAAAAGTATGAAATGAAGAAGCTTTTAATTGACCATAAAATAATAAAAAATACACGAATTTCATAATGCTACATAATGTAATTTGCATGATGGGCAAAGAAATATTGTTTAGCCTGAAATAGAACGCCTTTTACTTGTCCGCTCAGCTTTAAGTATATCGTTTGAAAAAGAATATCTGGGTCTATTCATATTCCAATTCCATCATTTGATGTGCCATACTGCAACTGTTCATAATCAAGCAACTAAGGCTTCGTTTGGGGTGACTTTCTTACTGCTTTTTAAAGCAGCTTTCTAGTATAAAACTTTTAATTTTTTTACTAGAAAGCTAATTTAAAAAGCAGTAAGAAAGTCGTCTCAAACGAAGCCTAAAATACTCGTATCTTCTTATGATCTAGAATCTAATCATCAAGTTGATCAATTATAGGCTGCTTAATCCTTTCCTCCAATCTACCACAATAGTGCCTATTAATGGATGCTCCTTTTCAATTCCATATGGTCATTTCTTAATTCTTCTTCCTCAAAAAAAGAAAACATGGAACAATTTTATAAGCATCAAAGAGATCAAAAAAGCATTAACTACTCAAACATCCCTAGCAATGGAAAGCAATCTAATAAGTCCCACCATGAGCATACTTGAATGTAGCAAGACTTATTATCAATTCCTCGCTCATGAATCCTTTATTTTTTTCTTCACATTCATCCTCATGCATGCAATGAAAAAAATATCCCATTTCAATTAGCATCCAAAGGGTTCATCAAGTGCTAGATACTAAACATTCTTATCTTTCCCCTCGTTATAGGAAGAAAACCACATCTTTGTAAGAGAAAAAAGAGAGAGATTAAGCAAACACAAGCTTATCGAAGCTCATCTATGATCCCTTCTTTTCCTTGCTCGTGCAAAAAATGGCACATTTCTTCACGCTGCCAAGAGATCGAGCAAACAAAAGCTATGAATCATTTTGTAAGTCTTTCGAAAAACAAGAAACTATAGCACAGTATGATAAGCAACCAAGAAATCTAGCTAACTCAACAAACCCTATTCTCCTTTTTTCATTCTCCACCGCCTCCTCTGACTCCTATAAGAAAATATAGTACGCTTTAACAAGCCCAAGAGATTCAAAGCACACTAGCTACTTGGCATTCTTCTTCTTCTTCCTTGATCATGCACCATGAAAATACTGTACATTGTTATAAGCAAACACACCTCTGGCAATTACTAGCTCCTCGATGATGCCTCCTAAGGTGGCTGGCAAATAGATGAGCACTCTGCTTAATGATTTCATGTAAGAAAAATGACATAACAGAAAACGGTTTATACTTGTACTTTCTTGCTAGGTGATCGTTCCTCATCCTTATTTGTTAACACTTGCAAGTTCCTGGTAAAGGAAGAACATAAATAGGATCCCTTGTAAACTACAGGAAATGCTTGCAAATTCTTCGTATTCTTCCTCTCGAGGATAAGGAGATTATTCTCCCAGGAGAGCGCCACCATGTCGAGTTTGTAGAAAGCCGTAAAGGGAACGAGCAAAGAATCAAAGGCATGAGAGGTTTTAGAGCGAGACCTGTTCTGGTGGCGAGGAGGGATAAGGATGCGGTGGTTTTCGGGTGAATAGGACGAACGGCGGCACCAACTGCAGGAGTCGAGAAGGAGCGCAGAGCCATGGCGACTGTTGGCTCAGGGACGGCGATGGGTTGGCACGCACCAGCGCGTGACTGTGACGATTGAAAACGGGGATAGCATGTGAGAGGATAGCGGGTGGATGATGGTTCCGGACTCCGGAACCGAACCAGCTCTAGTGTCGGGTAGGGTGCAAACTAGTCCAGTCAAGCTTCGGTGGGCTTTTTGAGTCGAGCTCAATTGTTGAATACTTAGCTCAAGCTTGAGCTCGAACTTGAGTTGAGCTCGAGCTCAACTCCACAGAGAAAAAGCAAGCTTATTGAGCTGCTCATCAAGAGGGAGTTCGAGCCGTATTCGCCAGCATCCATCGACTCTGCTTCGTCGGCGCCATCGTTCATAGCCAGCGTCGTAAGCGTTTATCATCGCATTCACCAGCTTCATCATCCGTCACAGCCTTCGTGGCCCATCGTCGTAAGCGTCCGTCTGCTACCTTCGCCATCCATCGTCTCCACCCAAACCCACACGAGATTTCAATTTCTCGCAAACGCAAATTTTTTTTCTCGCCAAGCTCGCGTTCCCCAAGCTACTCGATGAGCTCACGAGTCGAGCAGAAAGGGTGTTCAAGCTATAACTAAATAGGTTATCTAGCTCGAAATTTCATTCGGGCTCAACAAGCTCAACTTGTCGAGCATGATATCGAGTCGAGCTTTAGCCCACTCACGAGCCAGCTTGACTTGGTTGCACCCCTAGTGTCGGTTCTTGCTTTAATTTTTTTTTTTAAATATTTTGTAATTTTGGCTTTTTAAAAAAATTTGTGAGAGCGGAGGCTCAATTTTATTAAGCATCAAAAAATAATTAAGTTCAGTAAAAAAAAAAACTGAAGTAGGAAATATTATTTCTCCAATATTACCTATTTGAGATACATATTTTATAATTTTCTACTTATTATTTTCTTAAAATTATACTAAAATAAAAATAGATTGAGCACGAAAATGAATATAAAAACAAAAACTCAAAAAAAAAAAAAAAGGTGATAAATGAGTCAAGAAAAATATCTATCATTTTATAAAAGATAGTCAAGTGGCTTAAACTCCTTAGTATACATGATACGTAATCATAAAATTATATTGATCGGGCACGAATCTCGAGGCAAAACTCAAATCATAAACTTCAAAAATTAAATTCGGGAGCACGTGAACTCTGACTTCAGCGAGCTTATAGTCAAACTGAGCGTCTCGGAAATACGAACCCAACGACACCAAGTTCGACCCAATCCGAGCCCAAATGGGTCCAAATCATGGACCCGAAGCGTTGTTGGAATGTTCAAACCACAATTTGAGATACCAAACGGTCTCCGATATAAACGAGCTTATACTCAAATCGAACGGCTCGACGAGAAGAATCCAACGAGCCCAAGATCACCGAATTCCGAAATTAGTAAGGCCTCCAAATGCCTGACGAACTGTCCATGATCAAGGGGTTCAATATCGGCTGTCCATCCAACCACTCCCCATTTATCCTTGATCTCTCACCTATTTATGAGGCATGCCACTCCAGAAAATCTATAAATATACCCCTCATTTCTCTTGAAAAGGGGGTCAAGCAAGAAGCAAGAAGAGAATAGGAGAAGGAAGAAGCTCCTCCTCGACCACCGCCGGAGCCTCGCCGGACCACCGCCTGAGCCTCGCCGAACCACCATCGGAGCCTCGCTGGACCACCACCTCAAGGCCTGACGTTCATGCCCGACGTTCATGCCTGACATTCTACTCAAGTCCCGACATTCTGCTGAAGGCCCAACGTTCTGGTCAAGGCCCGACGTTCAGGCCCGACATTCTGCTCCCGACGTTCTGCTAAATGCCCAACATTCTTCTCAAGGCCCGACGATCAGGCCTGACGTATTCACATGATGCCCTCACCTTCGCCAAAGGTCCTCACCTTCGCCAAAGGCCCTCACCTTTGCCAGAGGCCCTAACCTTCCTCAGAGGCCCTCACTTTTACCAACGGCCTTCACCTTCGCCAGAGGCCCTCACTTTTACCAACGGCCTTCACCTTCGCTAGAGGCCCTCACCTTTGCCAGAGGCCCTTGCCTTCGCCAGATCATCATCAAAGGTCATGTGCTCCACCAGAACATCACATGAGTCCCAGACTTCCGCTGGACCACTACTTGAGGCCTTGAGCTCCACCAGGCCACCACCTAATGCCAATTGTTCTCCCAGAATACTATCGACTACGGTCCTTCTGACCTCCATCGCCTACTATGGTTATTCCGACCTCCACCAACAAACAACGGTATTTCTGACCCCGGTCTCCTGCCGACTACGGTCCTTCTAACCTCCGTCGCCTACTATGGTCCGTCCGACCTCCATTAATAGACAACGGTCTTTCTGACCCCGGTCTTCTGCCGACTACGGTCCTTCCGACCTCCGTCGCCTACTATGGTCCTTCCGACCTCCATTAACAAACAACGGTCTTTCTAACCCCGGTCTCCTGCCGACTACGGTCATTCCGACCAAACAAACATGTATATATAACTCATACCATATAATGCAATATATATGATGTATATTTGCTACATCAATACAAGGCCTTCTCTAAAGGAAGGGCCTCATTTGTAATCGATTGTAAATATTAGTGGATTCATTCAAACTGAGCCAGGCCTCGTGTTTTTTTCCCCTTTACAGGGGTTTTCCACGTAAAAACTCTGGTGTCTCTTATTAATGTTTCACCCCCTCTCTTATCTGCTTGTGTGCTGGATCTTCGTACACTGCTAAGACGTTAAACCATATATTTCTTTACCGCCGCGAATATTTCAGGACACAACAGTTTGGCGCCGTCTGTGGGAAAGTGATTCCCGACTGGGGGGCAATTTTTGCTCCAATCTCAAAAGATCGCCCTTATCAACTTCTTGACATCAGTCATTGTTGCATCAATTTTATAAGAATCAGATGCGGACTGGGGGCAACTTTGACTCCAATTGTGGTCAAAAAGATCCTCAAATACTTTCAATATCAATATGATATATAAGGAAACTCCTAGCAAATGCAATGATGCTTATGAAAGCCATATATAGTCCCTTATCGGACTTCTACTCCTTGGACAAGATCTTAATCTTGACCTCAAAAAGTCAGTAACGGTCTAAAGATAGACCATTCATCATCTTTGATTCGGGATATACGCGGTGTTCGCCCACTCTCAATCAAAGCAAAATCAATCCCAAGGGGATTCGATTTGACCTCTTCCACACAGGTTAACGTCGTCAAGCAAATGCTCCGACATACAATCTCGGATAGGTCTTACATCCTTGGTGGATTCTCTCGACCTCTTCCACATAGGTTAACATCGTCGAACAAATGATCCGACATACAACCTCGAAAAGGTCCTACATCCTTGGTGGATTCTCTTGGCCTCTTCCATACAGATTAACGTCATCGAGCAAAGGCTCTGGCATACAACCTCAGAAAGGTCATACATCCTTGGTGGATTCTCTCGACCTCTTCCACACAGGTTAACGTCGTCGAGAAAATGCTCCGACATACAACCTCGGATAGGTCTTACATCCTTGGTGGATTCTCTCAGTCTCTTCCACACAGGTTAACGTTGTCGAGCAAAGGCTCCGACATACAACCTCAGAAAGGTCTCACATCCTTGGTTGATTCTCTCGACCACTTCCACACAGGTTAACGTCATCGAGCAAAAGCTCTGGCATTCAACCTCGGAAAGGTCATACATCCTTGGTGGATTCTCTCGACCTCTTCCACACATGTTAACTTCATCGAGCAAAGGCTCTGACATACAACCTCGGAAAGGTCTCATATCCTTGATGGATTCTCGACCTCTTCCACACAGGTTAACATCATCGAGCAAAAGCTCTGGCATACAACCTCGGAAAGGTCATACATCCTTGGTGGATTCTCTCTACCTCTTCCATACAAGTTAACGTCATCGAGCAAAGGCTCCGACATACAACCTCGGATAGGTCTTACATCCTTGGTGGATTCTCTCAACCTCTTTCATACATGTTAACATCATCGAGCAAAGGCTCTGGCATACAACCTCGGAAAGGTCATACATCCTTGGTGGATTCTCTCGACCTCTTCCATACAGGTTAACGTCGTCGAGCAATGGCTTCGACATACAACCTCGGATAGGTCTTACATCATTGGTGGATTCTCTCGACCTCTTCCATACAGGTTAACGTCATCGAGCAAAGGCTCCGACATACAACCTTGGAAAGGTCTTACATCCTTGGTGGATTCTCTTGACATTTTCCATACATGTTAACGTCATCAAGCAAAGGCTCTGACATACAACCTCAGATAGGTCTTACATCCTTGATGGATTATTTCGTTCTCTCCCACACAGGACTTTCGTCGAAATTCTACCCGACGTCAGACTTCTGCCTTTCGTCAGACTATTACCCGTCGTCGGACTTTCGTCGGTCTTCTACCCGACGCCGGACTTCTTCCTATCATCGGACTTCTGCTCGTCAGTGGACTTCTACTCATCATTAGACTTCTGCTCGTCGATGAACTTTCGTCGGTCTTCTACCTAACACAATATCTCTACCCGACTACGGACTTCTGTCTGTCGTCGGACTACTACCCGCCGTCAGACTTCTGCCCTTCGATGGACTTTCGTCGGTCTTCTACCTAACGCTGTACCTCTACCCGACTACGGACTTCTGCCTGTCGTCGGACTACTACTCGTCGTCAGACTTCTGCCCGTCGATGGACTTTCGTCGGTCTTCTACCCGACGCTATACCTCTACCTGACTATAGACTTTTGCCTGTCGTCGGACTACTAACCGTCGTCAGACTTTTGCCCGTTGATAGACTTTCGTCGGTCTTCTACCCAGCGACGGAATTCTGCATGTCGTCGGACCACTACCCGTCGTCGAACTTTTGCCCATCGACGGAGTTTCGTCGGCTTCTACCCAACGCTGTACCTCTACCTGACTACAGACTTCCGCCTGTCGTCGGACTACTACCCGTCGTCGAACTTCTGCCCGTCAACTAACTTTCGTCGGTCTTCTACCCGACGCTGTACCTCTACCTATCGTCGGACTACTAACAGTCGTCGGACTTCTGCCCGTTGACGGACTTTCGTTGGTCTTCTACCCAGCGACGGACTTCTGCATGTCATCGGACTATTGCCCGTCGTCGGACTTCTGCCCGTCGACGGACTTTCGTCGGTCTTCTACCCGACGCTGTACCTCTACCCGACTACAAACTTTTGCCTTTCATCGGACTACTACCCGTCGATGGTCTTTCATTGGGCTTCTACTCGACGTTGAATTTCTTCCCGTCATCGTATTTTCCCCCAACGTTAGAATTCTACTCGACGCCAAGTCTCCACCCTTCATCGGACTTCTGTTCACCGTCAGCCTCCTACCTGACGCCGTATTTCTACCTGACGCTGGGTTTCTACACTTCAACAGTCTTTTCAACCTCCCTCCTTACAACGGTCTATCCGACCTCCATCGTCAACCACCAAAAATTGGAACTCCACATGATCTCTCGAAGTAAAGAGGAAGAAGGGGGATCTCCAGACTTCATTGCCAAGAGAGGGGCATCAAAAAACCGAGGGAAGGCCTCAATAGTAAGGACAGAGGGAGAAGAGGAGAAGAAGAGTATAAGGGAGGAGAAGAAGAGAAGAAAAGAGGATAAGAAGAGGAGAGGGACAAGTTATCTTAAGGCTCTAAGGCCTTATTTATAGTCTTTGAAGGAGTAGAAGGGTTTTTTAATTTTTCAGAATTTTTTAAATTTTTCTGAATTTTTTGGGATTTTTTAGAATTTTTTGGGAGATCATGTCACGCCCCAAGATCTAACTTGGAAAGAATGTCGATCAATTCCACAACAATTTACCAGAGTTATCTATAAATCTTTAGTAAGCATCTATCAAACATCCATAAAATTTAAAACATCAATATAACAGTCGATTCATATCTCAAAACATCATATACAATACTCAGGAACTACACTATCAATACAAGAAAGGAAACTATCCTGTCCTGAGTACAAAAGAATCATCTATCTATCAAAAGAACTAAAAACCTGTAGATCTGGATCAATGCCTATCTCCTGCTCCCGAGCCCTGACCTGAAAATATCAACCACATATAATGAGCTTTACAAAGCCCAGCAGGTCACCTAATACCTATAACTGAAATCAGAGCACGGCAATGCGATCAATATGCATGTCAATCTATCAATCCGAATCAGTCAATGGTCAATGAGTCTATGCAGCGGAAATCAATAGTCAATAAAACCAGTCAATGCAGCAGCAGGCAATACGATAATCAACTAAATCAATCAACGTCGTCAATCAATCGATGCTATCAAATCAATACGATCTATTCAATTGAAATCAATCGAGAAAGGCGATACGAAACAATGAATCTATAAAACAGTCAATACAGTGAAGAACAGTAGCGACAGTGAATCTATAAGTCTATAGGCAGCAATACGATGAATCTATAAGCAGTAGTCGATGTCCATGCTATCAATGCAGTATCTAGTCATCCATTTCTATATCAATGCTCAATGTCGATGCACAGAAATCAATCAGTGAAATCAATGAAATCGTACGATCTAGTAAATCCAATCAAAGTCGATAAAGCAGGAATCTATAAATCAATGAATCAATAAAGCAATACAGTAAACATGCAATTCAATACTATATACTGAACAAGTATAATCTACTGGCTATGTTGCTGTTGTAGAATCCATATTGCTGTTGTAGATAATACATTGGTTCAATCAATAAGAGTCGTCACTCTTTTCGCCCGTCGGCATATCAATAAACTCCTTATGTCTCCCTTCAATAATCAATAATCAATGTTTAAAGGAAAGCCCGTCGGCCCACCATCCTGTACAGGTATCAATATCAATCTCCACCAATGTTCAACCAGGTTCCACTTGCGATCAGTATCAATAGTCAATTCAATCAATAAACAATTCAATAGTCAATATTAAAGCAATCATATCAATAATCAATGCATATCAGTTCAATCTATCAATTTCATACAATTCAGGAATCGTACGAAAATCGGGCAGCATAACGGTAGTCGGTCAAATTTACACAAAATCCTGCAAAAAGACACAGTTTCCAAATCTTTTCAAATTACAGTAGAATATCTATAACATCAATACAAGACTATCGATCTATAAAATCCAAATCAAATCAGGTCCCGATATTATTCTATTCAATTAAAATCGATTAAAATCACGTAGAATCAATTCCGACCGGTAAAATCTTCGTAGAATACAGTCAAATCGTGTACAATAATCATATCTATAACATACTAAAAGTTGTGCGGTGAAAGTCTTGTCAAATCAAAACCATGTCGAAAAGTCGACTACGAAAACACAAAACAGATCATATCTCGGTCAAAACACAAAATCTCTGAAAACAGAAACAGGGTTCGGAGTCCTTACCACGAGATCTTCACTTTTCCCAACAGCAGCGTCGGACGAAAAGCGCTCCGCGGTCTCCGAAAATCAACTTTTCTCTTTTCTTCCTTTCTCTTTCTCTCTCTACAAAATATCTGATTTTTAAAATGATTTTTCTCTCTCCTCAAAACGAGCTCATTTCCTTAAGTAATGCTCATATCGGCCCGGCCGATCGTCTCGATCGTCCTGGACGATCAGACCAAATTCCTATCGTCATGGGACGATTTTTCAGGACGATAATTACTGTTCATAGGCGATAAAAACCCCTACTCACTGACTTGTGCCATCCACTAATCGTCCCGGGACGATACCTCGATCGGCCTGGACGATTTCGTCCAGAAATCATTCTAGAAAGCACTTCAGAAATCAGCTGTTCAATGCACTGATCGGCCTGGACGATCCAAATTTCGTCCTGGCCGATTCTGGGAGGAAAATCCAAATCAGAGAGGAACAGTAAGGAAACGAGATATTACAATCTCCCCACCTTAGAAAAATGTCGTCCCGACATTTCCCTACAGGTGCGAAGCAGAAACGACGATGCAAAACAAATCGATCAAATCCAAATCCAAAACAAAACTCGTCGAAATCCATACAGAACACCCAATGCAATCAATCAAATGTCAATATGCGATGTTCATATGTCAATATCAATCGGTTAGTCAACTCAATCTTACCAGTAGAATCTTCTGGTCGTTGCTGATCCTGGTGCTGTAAACTCTGTAGGCTATAGATGCGTGGCACCACTGGAGGAAGTGCAGAAGGTCGTGGCGCAACTATCTCCCTCTGATCTCTAACAACTCTATCATCAATCCTGTTTGCTGATCTCTCACTGTAGGCCCTCGAGGCAACAGTCCTCTGTTGTCCTGTACCCGTATCAGTCCTTCCACCCAGTCCTTTCTGAGGACACTCTGCTGCTCTGTGTCCTTGCTGTCCACAATGAAAACACTGTCCCGTCAATAGGTAGCACTGACCTGCATGTCGTCTACCACAATGACTGCACGTGCCAGAACCACCAGATGATACTATCGATGCAGATCGTGACGCAGATCCCGATGCAGATCCCTTCGAACCCTCATACCTGCTTCTCTTCTATCTATCTCTGGAATCATCTCGTCGTACGTCATCTCTCCTCCTCCTGGTATCCTCGTACCTCGATACTGGTGTCGCCAACTCAATCTCTATCAGTCTAGCCCGCTCCACCAGCTCAGAAAACTCATGGATCCGGAAAGGTACTAGTGGTTGCCTCAGCTCTCTGTTCAATCCGTGCAGAAATCTATAACACTTGTCTTCGGCAGTAGGGATCAGATGAGCAGCGTACCTCGCAAGTGCAGTAAACTCGGACTCGTACTGCATCACTGACTTGCGGCCTTGCTCTAAACTCATAAAAGCTTCCTGCATCTGTCGCTGAGCTGACGGTGGTACAAACCACATCCTGAATACTGCAGTGAACTCATCCTAGGTGATCTCAGCATTGGTCTTCCCCTGGAATTTCTCTCTCTGCTGTCAAATCCACCATCTCTCTGCCTCACTCTCCAACATGAATACTGCCAATGGTACTTTTCTGTTTCCCGGACACTGCATGCTATCAAAAATCTTTTCTATCCTCATTATCCAATCCTCAGCAGCCTGTGGTCCTACAGCCCCTTTGAACAACGGAGGCTTCAGCTTATGAAACATCTGCAAATGTCTGTCAACTTCTTCCTCTTTGCTCCCACTCATCTTGCTCTGGGCATCTCCCATAACATGTGCAATCGCAGTAGCTAACTGCATCATACTCTCTGACGGTACTGGAGATGCGCTGTGTTGCTCATTTGGTACACTGGATTCTGCCGGAGGATCCATATCTTTTCACCTGCACAATTCAAAACGAATGATACACACATGCAATGATGTATGCCAATGAAGCTCTTAAAGCTACCCAATCTCTCAATCCAAACCTACAACTCTGGTAACAATTCATTCTTCCAATAACATTGCTCTGATACCAACTTGTCACGCCCCAGAATCTAACTTGGAAAGAATGTCGATCAATTCCACAACAATTTACCAGAGTTATCTATAAATCTTTAGTATGCATCTATCAAACATCCATAAAATTTAAAACATCAATATAACAGTCGATTCATATCTCAAAACATCATATACAATACTCAGGAACTACACTATCAATACAAGAAAGGAAACTATCCTGTCCTGAGTACAAAAGAATCATCTATCTATCAAAAGAACTAAAAACCTGTAGATCTGGATCAATGCCTATCTCCTGCTCCCGAGCCCTGACCTGAAAATATCAACCACATATAATGAGCTTTACAAAGCCCAGCAGGTCACCTAATACCTATAACTGAAATCAGAGCACGGCAATGCGATCAATATGCATGTCAATCTATCAATCCGAATCAGTCAATGGTCAATGAGTCTATGCAGCGGAAATCAATAGTCAATAAAACCAGTCAATGCAGCAGCAGGCAATACGATAATCAACTAAATCAATCAACGTCGTCAATCAATCGATGCTATCAAATCAATACGATCTATTCAATTGAAATCAATCGAGAAAGGCGATACGAAACAATGAATCTATAAAACAGTCAATACAGTGAAGAACAGTAGCGACAGTGAATCTATAAGTCTATAGGCAGCAATACGATGAATCTATAAGCAGTAGTCGATGTCCATGCTATCAATGCAGTATCTAGTCATCCATTTCTATATCAATGCTCAATGTCGATGCACAGAAATCAATCAGTGAAATCAATGAAATCGTACGATCTAGTAAATCCAATCAAAGTCGATAAAGCAGGAATCTATAAATCAATGAATCAATAAAGCAATACAGTAAACATGCAATTCAATACTATATACTGAACAAGTATAATCTACTGGCTATGTTGCTGTTGTAGAATCCATATTGCTGTTGTAGATAATACATTGGTTCAATCAATAAGAGTCGTCACTCTTTTCGCCCGTCGGCATATCAATAAACTCCTTATGTCTCCCTTCAATAATCAATAATCAATGTTTAAAGGAAAGCCCGTCGGCCCACCATCCTGTACAGGTATCAATATCAATCTCCACCAATGTTCAACCAGGTTCCACTTGCGATCAGTATCAATAGTCAATTCAATCAATAAACAATTCAATAGTCAATATTAAAGCAATCATATCAATAATCAATGCATATCAGTTCAATCTATCAATTTCATACAATTCAGGAATCGTACGAAAATCGGGCAGCATAACGGTAGTCGGTCAAATTTACACAAAATCCTGCAAAAAGACACAGTTTCCAAATCTTTCCAAATTACAGTAGAATATCTATAACATCAATACAAGACTATCGATCTATAAAATCCAAATCAAATCAGGTCCCGATATTATTCTATTCAATTAAAATCGATTAAAATCACGTAGAATCAATTCCGACCGGTAAAATCTTCGTAGAATACAGTCAAATCGTGTACAATAATCATATCTATAACATACTAAAAGTTGTGCGGTGAAAGTCTTGTCAAATCAAAACCATGTCGAAAAGTCGACTACGAAAACACAAAACAGATCATATCTCGGTCAAAACACAAAATCTCTGAAAACAGAAACAGGGTTCGGAGTCCTTACCACGAGATCTTCACTTTTCCCAACAGCAGCGTCGGACGAAAAGCGCTCCGCGGTCTCCGAAAATCAACTTTTCTCTTTTCTTCCTTTCTCTTTCTCTCTCTACAAAATATCTGATTTTTAAAATGATTTTTCTCTCTCCTCAAAACGAGCTCATTTCCTTAAGTAATGCTCATATCGGCCCGGCCGATCGTCTCGATCGTCCTGGACGATCAGACCAAATTCCTATCGTCCTGGGACGATTTTTCAGGACGATAATTACTGTTCATAGGCGATAAAAACCCCTACTCACTGACTTGTGCCATCCACTAATCGTCCCGGGACGATACCTCGATCGGCCTGGACGATTTCGTCCAGAAATCATTCCAGAAAGCACTTCAGAAATCAGCTGTTCAATGCACTGATCGGCCTGGACGATCCAAATTTCGTCCTGGCCGATTCTGTGAGGAAAATCCAAATCAGAGAGGAACAGTAAGGAAACGAGATATTACAGATCAAGCGGCCCAGATCCAATTTTTCAAAGGGGGTGGGGCCCACTTGGGTCGGTGGCCCGAACCGATCCTCCTCTTCAATATTTGAGGCGGTGGAGGAGCAGCTAGACGGGCTGCCACGCGGGTCCAGGCGGACCAAGTGGGCCGCCGTGCGGGCTAGGAGCGGCCCAGCAGCCCGCTGCCCGGGCTGCAGCGCGGGCCGGGCGGCCAGGCAGGCTACCACGCGGGCCCCAACGCGCGCCAGGCGGGCTGGCCGCGTGCGTGCAGGCAGGCTAGAGTGCGGGCCGAAGGGTCTTGGCGCGCGGTTCCGGACCGGCTGCCTAGCCCATTTTGGGCCCGATTTTCATCCCGAAAAGTCCAAATTCGACGTTTTTGGGGTCCCTGGACACTTTTTTTGACGTTCCAAACTCAAATTTGATACTTTCAGAGCTCAACGGGGCCTCTATGATCAAGATCGAGCAAACTGTTAACTTTTGGAAAGCAATTTTTTGTGATTTGACCAGTGTAAAATTTTGGAACAAGTATTTTTGGACTCCTGGAGCTTCGATGTCCAAAAATAGGAGGGCAACTGATACGTCATCATAAAATTATCTTGATCGGGCACGAATCTTGAGGCAAAAATCAAATCAGAAACTTCAAAAATTAAATTCGGGAGCACGTGAACTCCGACTTCAGCGAGTTTATAGTCAAACTGAGCGTCTCAGAAATACGAACCCAATGACACCAAGTTTGACTCAATCCGAGCCCAAATGGGTCCAAATCATGGACCTGAAGCTTTGTTGGAAGGTTAAAACCACAATTTGAGATACCAAACGGTCTCCGATTTTAACGAGCTTATACTCAAATCGAACGACTCGACGAGAAGAATCCAACGAGCCCAAGATCACCGAATTTCGAAATCACTAAGACCTCCAAATGCCTGACGAACTGTCCATGATCAAGGGGTTCAATATCGGCCGTCCATCCAACCACTCCCCATTTACCCTTGATCTCTCACCTATTTACGGGGTATTCCACTCCAAAAAATCTATAAATAAACCCCTCTTTTTTCTGGAAAAGGGGGCCAAGCAAGAAGCAAGAAGAGAAGAGGAGAAGGAAGAAGCTCCTCCTCGACCACCGCCTGAGCCTCGCCGGACCATCGCCGGAGCCTCGTCGAACCAGCACCGGAGCCTCATCGGACCACCACCGGAGCCTCGCCGGACCACCACCTCAAGGTCCGACGTTCAGGCCCAACGTTGAGGCCTGACATTCTGCTTAAGTCTCGACGTTCTGCTCAAGGCCCGACGTTCAGACCCGACATTCTGCTCAAGTCTCGACATTCTGCTGAAGGCCCAACATTCTACTCAAGGCCCGACGTTCAGGCCTGACGTATTCATCTGAGGCTCTCACCTTCACCAAAGGCCCTCACCTTCGCTAGAGGCCCTAACCTTCGTCAGAGGCCCTCACTTTTACCAACGGCCTTCACCTTCGCCAGAGGCCCTTGTCTTCAACAGATCATCATCAAAGATCATGTGCTCCACCAGAACATCACATGAGGCCCAGACTTCCGCTGGACCACTACTTGAGGCCTTGAGCTCTACCAGACCACCACCTGATGCCCACAGTTCTCCCAGAATACTGCCGACTATGGTCCATCCGACTGTTAAAATAGTTGCTATTTGCATGCTTTACATTTTTGCAACTTGTATAGTTTTGATGATTCCAAACATTATTGTTCAAATGTGTAGTTATCTCCTAATAATTTTAGAAGATTTGTATTTGCTCTTGTGTATACTAATATTTCAGGAACAACGAACTCCAGACTACGACGACTTCAAATCAAATTCAGAATGAGATACTTTGTGAAATTTGAAGTTTGAACTTCTTTGAAATTAAATTGAAAGGGAGTGATTGTAATTGAGTGAATAAAAATATACACACACACATAAGAAGATCATAAAAATTTTATACTAATCGTACTAGATGATATTCGTTCGTACGGGATGATCAGACAGTTATCTCTTATTGAGCACATGGTACGAATAGGAACTGGCTTGAAAATTTTTCTAAATCCTATTCATCCATGACGAAATTAATTATCGTCCAGGACGATCTGGTCTTTGTAAAATTTTCGTCCAAACGAAATTAATTATCGTCAGAAAACGAGTTGCTCTCTGTAAAATTTTCGTCTAGACGAAATTAATTATCGTCCAGGACGATCTGGTCTCTGTAAAAATTTCGTCCAGACGAACCAATTTTCGTCCCGACGATTAACCGACTTAGAACGGTTTTCAGCAGTTTTCTAAAACGACCAGGTAATAACCGTTCGTACCGGAAGAACTTAGTTCGTACGGGACGATCAGCTGTACGAAGACATTTCGTACACATATTCAAATAGGGTCGTTTTAAATCGTTTAAGTAAAATCGTCCAGGATGATCCACTGCGTACAGAATTGAAAACTTGTAGTTTTTGGACTGTTTTTCTTGTCTTTTGAATAAATAGTCCAAATTAGACTATCACCCAATCTTTTTGTCATTTGATCTTCGTGCCTCTTGAGAGAATAGCTAAGGAGAGAGTGGGAGAGTGCATTCAAAGGAGGATTCCTACCACTGGAGCGTGAAGGCTTCACTTGGAGTTCAAAGGTAAGAATTTCTACTTGTGAATTGGGATTACTTCATTCTTTTCTTTCTTCCTTCTAGATTTCTTTTGAGAAGATCTGTTAAGGAGATCCGGTTCGCTGCCGACACTTGGAGAGTGTGAATAGCCGAAAGGATCGCTTCTTACACTTGGAGAGTATGAACAGCTGTAAGGTTCTCTGCCCACACTAGGAGAGTGTGAAAGGACGGAAGGGTTCTCTACCCACACTAGGAGAGTTTGAAAGGACGGACGGTTCTCTGTCAACATTGGGGATTGTGTAAAAGGACGACGGTTCTCTACCGCACCGGGTAGTGGTGAAAGAGTGTGTTGTAAATGCTTCTCCGCCATGCTGTGGATGCAAAAGGAGAGTCACTATTGGTATTAGTGCAATACTCAGATGGTGCCTCTGGTGAGTGGATGTAGGTCTTGTTATAGACCGAACCACTATAAATCTGATGTCATTTACTTTACAGTTTTTACGTTTCCGCATTTTATTTTTAAGCCTTAAAAACTCTGTGGTTGAAAAAAATTTTCTACAAAACTTAAAAGAAACAGTTTTTATTTTGGTTCAACATAATTTTAAAAGAGGGCTTAAAATTTTTTAAACTACTAATTCACCCCCCTCTTGGTAGCCTTTGGGACATTAACTTAGGCTTAACAACTTAATTACTAGACTCAACAAGTGGTATCAGAGCTCTGTTTCAAAATCATAAGTTTAAACTACTTTTTGATTAACGTAGATGTCTACATTCGGAAACCGAAATACGCCTGAAGGTTACTCTATAACTAGACCTCCAATGTTTGACAATATACCTTTTGATTTTTAGAAAACACGCATGTCTACTTTCTTACAGTCACTTGATTATCGTATGTGGATCTTAGTCCAAGAAGGTTACACAAAACCAACTAGATTAGTTGATGGAGTTATGGTAGAAATACCTTTTGCAGATTGGACTATAGAAGAACGTGACTTAGCACAACTAAATGCCAGGAGTGGAGGCAAGGTTACACTTGGAGATAATACCACAAAGAAAGTGGTTGGATCAGGTATGATTGAAAATTTGAAAAACTTTTTCATAGACAATGTGTTATTAGTTGAAGGCTTAAAATATAATTTGTTAAGCATAAGTCAGCTATGTGATAAGAGCTATAATGTAAAATTTTTACCTACTAGTTGCATAATAAGCCTAAATGGGAAAAATGTTTTAAATGGAAAAAGGGTAAACAATGTTTACATGCTAGATTTAAATTGTATTCAACTCCTACTGCTTTTTGTTTGAAAACTGTTTCTGATGAATCATGGCTTTGGCATAGGAGACTTTGTCATTCTAGTATGAAAAACCTTAGGAGAATTACCCAAAAGAACTTAGTGAGAGGTATACCAAAACTAGACTTTACTAAGGACCACCTTTGTGATGCATGTCAATTAGGAAAACAGGTGAAGTCCTCTTTTAAGTCCAATAAAGATCTTAGGACCAGTAAACCTTTAGAAATTCTACACATGGATCTTTTTGGACCTGTAGGAACTGTAAGTTTAGGAAGGAAGGTATACGGATTTGTTATAGTGGATGATTTCTCAAGATTCACTTGGGTTAGATTTCTTTTTCATAAGAGTGAATCATTTGAGGAATTCAGAAATTTTTCTACTTGGATTCAAAGAAAACTAGGGAGTGAAATAATTTCTATACAAAGTGATCATTGAGAAGAATTTGAAAATAAAAGATTTGAAAATTTCTATAAAGAAAAAGGGATTGATCACAATTTTTTTGCACCTAGAACCCCTCAACAAAATGGGATAGTTGAAAGGAAAAACAGAACATTAATATAAGCCGCCCGAGCAATGTTGGCAGAATACTCACTTCCTAGATATTTTTGGGCTGAGGCGGTTAGCACTGCATGCTATGTTCTGAATAGGATGAATATGAGATCAAATTTGAATAAAATATCCTATGAGTTGCTAAAAGGTAGAATACCTAATTTGTCTCATTTGCATGTATTTGGTTGCAAGGTGTTCATTCATAATAATGAAAAATCTGTCTTAGGAAAATTGATCCAAAATCAGATGAAGGAATATTTGTTGGATATTCAAGTGTTGAAAAATCTTATAGGGTATTCAACAAAAGAACTTTAGTCATTGAAGAAACCACATATGTTGTGTTTGATGAATCTGGAAATTTGGAAGAGCCAAATGTTGTTAAAGATGAGAGTGAAGAAAACTCCCAAAAGATTGATATAATAAATTTAGAAGAAAATGTGAAAGAAAATTTGGAAAGAGAAAACCCTTTGCCTAGAGATTTGAGATTTTCTAAAAACCACCCAAGGGAATTGATTATAGGTGAACCGAGTGAGGGTGTTAGAACTAGGCGTGGATTAAACAAGGAAGTCAATCATTCAGCCTTTATTTCAACTATTGAACCCACTAACATTGATCAAGCACTTTCTGATGAATTTTGGATATTGGCCATACAAGAAGAGTTGAATCAATTTGTAAGAAATGAAGTTTGGGAATTAACTTCAAGGCCAAAAGATCAAAGTGTTGTTGGAACCAATTGGGTGTTCAAAAATAAAAGGAATGACTCAGGAGTAGTCATTAGAAATAAGGCTAGATTAGTTGCTAAGGGGTATAATCAAATTGAATGAATTGATTTTGAGGAGACTTTTGTCCCTGTAGCTAGACTTGAAGCAATTAGGGTTTTACTTGCCTTTGTCTGTTTTAAAGATTTTAAATTATTTCAAATGGATGTCAAGAGTGCCTTTTTAAATGGGGTAATTGAGGAAGATGTTTTTGTAGAACAACCTTCAGGTTTTGAAAATTCTAAATATTCAAATCATGTTTTCAAGTTAAAAAAGGCATTATATTGATTGAAACAGGCACCTAGGGCTTGATATGAGAGGTTGAGCACCTTCCTACTTGAAAGATCTTTGGAAAAAGCAAGTGTGGATATAAATCTCTTTTTAAAGAAATTTGAAAAGGATATACTCATTGTTCAAATTTATGTGGATGACATCATCTTTGGATCTTCAAATAAAAATCTTTGTGATGATTTTTCTAAAACAATGAGTAGTGAATTTAAAATGAGTCTAATGGGAGATTTAAATTACTTTCTAAGATTTAGCATTAAGCAACTTGAGTAAGGTACTTTTCTTAGTCAAACTAAATATATTAAGGACATCCTCAAAAAATATGAAATTGACAATGCTAAACTTGTTAGTACACCAATGAGTTCCTCACTTCAGTTGGATAAGGACCTTAAGGGAAAATCTGTTGATCAAAAGAAATTTAGAGGGATAATTGGATCTTTACTTTACTTGACAGCTAGCCGACCAGATATTATGTTCAGTGTTTGCTTATGTGCTAGATTTCAATCATATCCAAAAGAATCATATTTGACAGCAGTGAAAATGATTTTAAGATATTTACTAGGAACTTAAAACTTAGGGTTTTGATATCCTAAGTTTAGCTCTTCATTTGAAATTATTGGTTACTCAGATTCTGACTTTGCAGGATGTAGAGTGGATAGTAAAAGCACTTCTGGAACATATCAATTCATTGGAAATTCATTAGTTTCATGGTCTAGTAGAAAACAAAATTCAGTGACACTATCTACTGCAGAAGCAGAATACATTGCATTAGGAAGTTGTGTGGCACAAGTACTTTGATTAAAACAACAATTGATTGATTTAGAATTAACTATAGGCAATATTCTAATTTATTGTGACAATACTAGTGCTATTTACATTTCCAAAAATTCTAATCAACATTCTAGAACCAAACACATTGACATAAGGCATCATTTCATAAGGGATCATGTATCCAAGGAAGAAATTGAACTCACACATGTTTCAACTGAAAATCAACTTGCAGACATTTTTACAAAACTTTTAGCCTTTGATACATTCAGTACATTAAGAACAAGGTTTGGTGTTATTGATTTGAATGCTTAAATAAAAAAATTTTTGCAACATTGATATTTATGTTTTCTTAGTTTATTTGTCTTTGATTTTTTTGAATTTTGTGATTTTTTGAGTATTTTGATTGAGTTTATTTTAGAGTCTGTGGTTTTGTCTTTGTTTTCTGTGTTTTGAATGTTTTGTTTGTTTTTCTTCAATAAAAAATTAAAAAATCCAAAAATGTGTGGAAATCATCCGGGACAAAATTTTTCGTACTGGACGATGTGTGTTAAATTCAGTTTGCGTTATATGAAATGTTTTGAGAGCAGTTTTTAATATAGTTCATCTGTACGATCTTATAATCGTCCAGGACGAAATTTTTTTTTGTTTGTTTGTCATTGTTTTAAACTTGAGTGTTTTTTCTTTTGTATTGATATTATGAAATGATACTATAATCCTTTTCATAAATATCAATATATGTTGTAGTTGATTTTGTTTTTGGATTATTTTTGAAATGTATTTAGTTCCTATGAATTTCATTAGTCTTTTTTTTAATCCAAATTGTGCTTAAATTAGATTGTGATTTGAGATTAATTATATTAGAAAATCTTGTCTTTATAACTTAAAATTTGTATATAACTTGTCATAATTAGAATTTTTAATCTCATGTCTATTCATTTAGACTACATAAAAGTTAATATTATTATTGCAATTTAGATGTTTTTTTATTTTGTATTTCTTTGCTCAAGTGATATTTATGCACTTAGAAAAATTTGAAATTTTAGATTATTGATCTTGGAAAGAATTGGTTTCAATTACTCTTGAAAATTGTACAAAGAGTACAAAAATTAAAAGAAATGCGCAAAGGTTCGCAAATATGAAAAAGAGGCACAAAATTAGTTCAATGTCAAAAGATGCACAAAAATGTGCCAAAAATTTGAAAAAGATGCGCAAAGCGCCACATGTTGTAATTCTTTTCTTTCCAAATTCTTTCAATCTCTTAATTCAAATTGATCTTATGTTCATTTATATTCTATTGAACTTTGAAATATAAAATTTTTATTCATCTCTCTTGTAATGATTTTCTATATTCAAATGTCTAAATTGAATCATGTTTTTGATAAATTTTTCTTACTTACAATGTTATATCACTTCTTAAATTGGTATCGATGATTTACCTAATATTATTGGTTTTAGATTGCATACCTTAGTCAATCACCATTTAGATTAAATTTTCAAATGAATTTCATATAATTACTTATATTTATTGTCTATTTCTTCTTCACTTTTTGTTGTTGTCAAAAGGGAGGAGAAATTATTGTGTTTTATGTTTGTATGTTTGCATTTTGATTTTGTGTATGTATTTTGTTAAAAAAAAATTAAAAAATAAAAAACAAAAAAATTATTCTATGCTTCAAAATGCCTCCTTATTTTCATGTATTCATCAATTCAGGGAGAGTTAAGGAGATTTGTTTAAATTGAAATCATACAAACAATAATTGTTTTGCCATCATCAAAAAGGGGGAGATTGTTAAAATAGTTGTTATTTGCATGCTTTACATTTTTGCAACTTTTATAGTTTTGATGATTCCAAACATTATTGTTCAAATGTGTAGTTATCTCCTAACAATTTTAGAAGATTTGTATTTGCTCTTGTGTATACTAACATTTCATGAACAACGAACTCCAGACTACGAAGACTTCAAATCAAATTCATAATGAGATACTTTGTGAAAATTGAAGTTTGCACCTCTTTGAAATTAAATTGAAAGGGAGTGATTGTAATTGAATGAATAAAAACATACACACACACACATAAGGAGATCATAAAAATTTTATACTGATCGTACTGGACGATATCCGTTCGTACGAGACGATCAGACATTTATCTCCTATTGAGCACATGGTACAAATAGGAACTGGCTTGAAAAATTTTCTAAGTCCTATTCGTCCGGGACTAAATTAATTATCGTCCAGGACGATCTGGTCTCTGTAAAATTTTCGTCCAGACGAAATTAATTATCGTTAGAAAATGAGTTGCTCTCTGTAAAATTTTCGTACAGACGAAATTAATTATCGTCCAGGACGATCTGGTCTCTGTAAAATTTTTGTCCAAACAAAATTAATTATCGTCAGAAAACGAGTTGCTCTATGTAAAATTTTTGTCAAGACGAAATTAATTATCGTCAAGGACGATCTGGTCTCTGTAAAAATTTCGTCCAGACGAACCAATTTTTGTCCAGACGATTAACCGACTTAGAACGGTTTTCAGCAATTTTCTAGAACGACCAAGTAATAACCGTTCCGATCAGCTGTACGAAGACATTTCGTACACATATTCAAATAGGGTCGTTTTAAATCGTTTAAGTAAAATCGTCCAAGACGATCCACGATCGTACGGGACGATCCACTGCGTATAGAATTGAAAACTTGCAGTTTTTGGATGGTTTTTCTTGTCTTTTGAATAAATAGTCCAAATTAGACTACCACCCAATCTTTTTGTCCTTTGATCTTCGTGCCTCTTGAGAGAATAGCTAAGGAGAGAGTGGGAGAGTGCATTCAAAGGAGGATTCCTACCACTGGAGCGTGAAGGCTTCACTTGGAGTTCAAAGGTAAGAATTTCTACTTGTGAATTGGGATTACTTCACTCTTTTCTTTCTTCCTTCTAGATTTCTTGTGAGAAGATCTGTCAAGGAGATCCGGTTCGCTGCCGACACTTGGAGAGTGTGAATAGCCGAAAGGATCGCTTCCTACACTTGGAGAGTGTGAACATCTGTAAGGTTCTCTGCCCACACTAGGAGAGTGTGAAAGACGGAAGGGTTCTCTGCCCACACTAGGAGAGTGTGAAAGGACGGACGGTTCTCTGCCAACACTGGGGATTGTGTAAAAGGACGACGGTTCTCTACCGCACCGGGTAGTGGTGAAAAGAGTGTGTTGTAAAGGCATCTTCGCATTGCTGTGGGTGCAAAAGGAGAGTCACTATTGGTATTAGTGCAATACTCAGAGGGTGCCTCTGGGGAGTGGATGTAGGTCAGGTTATAGACCGAACCACTATAAATCTGGTGTCATTTACTTTACAGTTTTTACGTTTCCGCATTTTATTTTTAAGTCTTAAAAACTCTGTGGTTGAAAAACTTTTTATACAAAACTTAAAAGGAATAATTTTTATTTCGGTTCAACATAATTTTAAAAGAGGGCTTAAAATTTTTTAAACTACCAATTCACCCCCCCTCTTGATAGCCTTTGGGACATTAACTTAGGCTTAACAACCTAATTACTAGACTCAACACCGACCTTCGTCGCCTACTATGGTCCTTCCGACATCCACCAACAAACAACGGTCTTTCTGACCTCGGTCTCCTACCGACTACGGTCCTTCTGACCTCCGTCGCCTACTATGGTCCGTCCGACCTCCATCAACAGACAACGATCTTTCTGACCCCGGTTTCCTGCCGACTACGATCCTTCCGACCTCCGTCGCCTACTATGGTCCTTCCGACATCTATTAACAAACAATAGTCTTTCTAACCCCGGTCTCCTGCCGACTACGGTCCTTCCGACCAAACAAACATGTATATCTAACTCCTACCATATAATGCAATATATATATATATATATATATATATATATATATATATATATATATATATATATATATATATATTTGCTACATCAATACAAGGCCTTCTCCAAAGGAAGGGCCTCATTTGTAATTGACTGCAAATATTAGTGGATTCATTCAAACTGGACCAGGCCCCGTGGTTTTTTCCCCTTTACAGGAGTTTTCCACGTAAAAACTCTGGTGTCTCTTATGAATGTTTCACCCCCTCTCTTATTTGCTTGTGTGCTGGATCTTCGTACAATGCTAAGACGTTAAACCATATATTTCTTTACCGCCGCGAATATTCCAAGACGCAACAATACACATAAAAAAAGAACAAAATACCTCTTCTAGCATAAAATAAAGAATAGATTTTGTTTATACATCTTTATCTAATGGAGAAATTGATTCTGGTAAATATAACAACAATCCACCTAAGAATGGTGAAAACTAACAATTCTAAGAGGCTCAAGAGAAAAAAATGCGCATTCAATAATTTAAATGAGCACAAGTTTCAGAATATCTCGGGGGTCTATAGGAATGGAAAAGAACAGTTTTTGAAAAGGATTGAAAAAATCACCAATTCACCCCCTCTTGTTGTGGCATTCAATAATTCAATTGGTTTTACAACCATCTTTTGAACTTTCATAGCTAGATTGAGATTTTTATGTTATTTAGTATTTATAATAATTATATGATAGTCTTAAAATGATCATACGAATATCCCTTTGAAGTTGGAAGTTAAATAAGAAAAGTTCAGTGGGTATAATATTATACATGCAATGTAATTTTTTTACTTACAATTCCTGCATTATCTAAGTATTACATTGAAGCTATAATTTTATTTCTATGCATTTGTATTTACATTGTTCATAACATGCCATTGGAAATTTTTTGATATGTAAAAAAGTGCATACTCTGATATGTGAAAAGGGTCTTATATGTTTGTTTTGTCCTCATCTATCTTGTGTGACTTTGGGAGGGATTTTAGCCCCACTTGTTAAAAGTGGGTGTGAAAGGTTCTGTGGTACTATTCTGTTCTGATTCTAACCTCACTTATTATAGGCAGGTGTGGAAGGTTAAAAGGGGGAAAAAGTAGAAGTGGAGTAATACAAATATATGACTCCTAATATAATAATTATAGATTATAATATCTTAATTAAAAGTCTTATAATACTATGATAAATACAATAAATACTTTTATTACTCACAATATAAATTATGTTTATTTTAATGTTATGCCAAATAATACCTATATTTTATACTCTTTTAAATTTTACCACCTTTGTGATTTTAATATACCTATAATTAATAAATAATATTAATTATATTCCACCTCACAAAAAAAAGAAGAAGAAAATTTTAACCTTATATTTGCCTTAGAATGTCAGAAATTAAAGAAACATGACTTCTATTTCATTTAAAATTATACCTCCAAAAAGAAAAACAATTCAAAATGGTTGAAATTCAGACATTTCTACGAATGTTTTTAACTTTCTTTAACATGTTCAAATCAAATTTGAACCTAGCTCAACAACGCTTACTAGAGTTTAATTATGATTTTAATATGAGATTTTATGAGGAGAGTTAGCTGGGACTCGTAGACTGGATTGGACTTAGGGCTGCAAACGAACCGAGCCGAGCCGAGTATGTGAGTGTTCATGTTTGTGCTCATTTAATATCAGGTTGTTCAAGTTTGATTCATGTTTGTTCGAGCTTTATTGTTTGTGCTTATGTTTGGTTCATTTAAATTAATGAGTGTTTATGTTCAGTTCATGTTCATTCGTTTAGTGCTTATCGAGCTTTAAACAAACAAACATGAACGAGCTATAAACGAGCTCTACTTTTAGATGTTCATTAACTTAACAAACATGCTTTATCGAGCTTTCTAACAAACGATTACATCGAGTATGTTCGCGAACTTAATGTCGAGCTCTATTTATATTATTTATATTTATTAATTCTATAATCAAATATTAATTATTTTTATCAAGCTTATTCACAAATTCAAAATCGAACACGAATCAAGCTTAATGTCGAGCTTGTTCGCGAACTTCAAATGATGTTGTTCGCAAACATAAATGAGCCGAACGCATTAGTGTTCAAGCTTGTTTATTTAAGAATCGAGTATTTAAAATATTGTTCAAGTTTATTTATTTAGTTAATTAAATGATCACGGACGAGCATTAATCGAACCGAACAACGAGTAGCTCGTCGAACGTTTGGTTTGCTTGCAGCCCTAATTGGACTAGATTGACAAAATTATGGGCTCGCAAATAGGATTGTTGAATTTGGGATTCATCACACACAAGAACAATAAATCAACAAAGCTATGTAGAAATTATTTTGGGATGAGAGGGCTTGTCGACACAATCTATAATGCAAGAGGAAAGAAGATTTTGTGGGGATGACAATGGTGAGATTGATTGTGTGGAGAGACCTATTATGATTGATTATATGGGGAGAACATATGTAAATGAGTATTAGAATAAATTTTGAATAAGATGACATTTTAAATTTGCTCATAACTAACTTTAATAAGCGGTTTGCAAGTGCAAATGAATTGTAAATTTATCTAAAATAAATATTTTGTCATATTAGGAAGAAATACGAAGAAAAATTTCCTTCAAAAAAATAAAAAACCAGCTAGGCGATAGACCCAACCGCAGATTCTTTGCGCGTTCGAGTGTCGACCTCCCCTTTCCCTTTAGTTCGCTTTTATTATTATTATTTTTTCCTATTTGGATCTCTTGTAGACCATTAGTTGACGCTCCGGCGAATTTTCCTGGAGCTAGGCGACGCTGCAGCGGCAGCGGCGTGAATTCGGAGAAGCCTTGTGCACACAAACATGCCGCCAGCCAGCGAGAGATTGGAGCTGGTGAAGCTGTGCAGCTCGCGCAACTGGTCCAAAGCTATCCGAGTACTCGATTCTCTGCTCTCTCGCTCGTGTTCCATTCAGGATCTCTGGTATTCTTCGATCCTTTCGTCTTTCTGTATCCTCCTTTAAGTCATATTTGTCCAATCAAACAGTTAGCTTTTTCATGTCTGTCGCAGCAATCGCGCCTTTTGTTACAGCCAGTTAGAACTGCACAAGCACGTCATCAAGGATTGTGATAGGGCTCTTGAGCTTGATCCTGCTCTTCTTCAAGCTTATATACTTAAAGGTTAGTTAATTTTACTGGATCCAGGAGTCCTTTTGTTCTTTGAATTATGGGAGATACGCGTATTTTCCACTGAATCAAATGTCGCCCTAGAAGCTGGCCTTTACTTTTCTGCACTTCCGCCAAACATTGATGGTTGTAAGTGTGATAATGGACTAACTCATTATATTTTTTATCAATATATGGGATTAGGGTGGTAGGCTTTATTAGGGGCATAAGTGAGATGAGCCGGCTTGAGCTCGACTCGTTAACGCTCACAAGTTGAGCCACGAGTTCGACCTTGAGCCTATACTCAACCTCGTATATTACACGAGCTCGAGCTCAAGCCTGACTATGCTCGAAAGTTCGTTGAGCCGCTTGATTAAATTAAAATATATTGAATAATTCATTTAAATTAGCATTATATAATATATTTTAATAAATTTAAATTAATTCTATAACAACAATAACAACAACAACAAGCCTTTGTACCACCATGTGGGGTTGGCTATATGAATCCTTTTTCTCCATTGTGTCATGTTAAAAGTCAAATTCTCATTTAAATCTAATAAAGAAAGATAATTTCTAATATTTTCTAACCAAGTCTTTTTAGGTCTACCTCTACCTATATTAAAACATAAGAAATTTAAAAAAAAATCAATTTAAAACTAAGAAATTGAGCTTACCAATCGAGTTAAGCTCAAGCTTTCTAAACGAGCTCGAGCAATTAAGTCGAGTTCAAGCCTATGAATTTTTTAAAGAGTCGAGATTGAGCTTAGTAAACGAGGCCTTTGATATGAAGTTTCAGCCCAAGTTTGTCTACCACTTGGTTTGATATGAAGTTGTAGGTAGCCCCACTGTCCACCAGGATCGCCACTGCCTCTCTTACTATATGCCCCTTTATCTTCATAGTGTGATTTTGAGTGAATCCCACTATAGAGCTCAATGAAACTTTAGCCACCTCCAAATGAACGGGCTCATTTTCCTCTTATTCCTCCTTTGATTCTTCTTCCTCATCCACCTCTTCTCCATCACATACAATGAGAACCTGCAATGTGCGATGTGTACACCTATGTCATGGTGTAAATTTCTTGTCTCATCTGAAACATAGCCCTTTAGCTCTCTTGTCTTGTAATTCAATATCAGCCAGCATCTTGAAATCTCCTTTCAGTCGGGCTCTCGCATTTTTGTCTTTTGGCATCTCCCTTTTAATTGGTACGGTCTGCACCCTAGGTGCGAAGAAAGTGGTCGCACTGCAGTAAGAACCTCCTCCACTGCCCCATTTACTACTCTTATGTAGTGACTTTTTGTTCTCAATCATCACTGCAAACTCAATCGCCTCTCCCAGATCACAGGGTATTGCCACCCGCACTGCTGCCCTCAATTATAATTTGAGGCCTTTCATGAAGTTGCTTTCTAACATTGCCTCTGATAACTTTACTACTCGGCCTAACAAAAGCTCAAATCTTTCACGATACTCCATCACATTGCCATCCTATGTCAAGGCAAAGAATTGCTCACAGTAATCCCCATCATGCTGGGCTTGAAAGCGCTCCAACAAGAGTTCCTTGAACTCATCCCACGAACGAATTGGGTACCTCGCTTCTCGCCATTGGTATCATGCCAGTGTCTTCTCTTCCAGACATAAAGCGGCGGTCATCAGCCTCTCATCTTATGTCAAACCGTTCACAGTAAAATATCTCTCAATGCTATATATCCACCCATGTGCGTCCTTCCCTTTAAATACAGACATTTTTAGCTTTCTAATCTTCTGATCCCCTCCGCTCCCAATGCCCCTTTTCCACCCCCCATTCCACCTATGGTGCGTGCATTGTGGTCCCTCCACGATTCTGTCTCTTGGCTTCTCCGTTCAAAACCCCTCTTTCCTCCAAATTCAGCCCACTTATTCTCTTATTCCCATTCCCTCCTTCCTACATACTCTACCCATCCCCCTTCTCGAAATAGGCTCCAAGTGTGGTGTTTCCTCCAAGAATTTCCACCTTGCCGTCTTCCCTCGGCATGTGATCTTCCTGATTTCTTCTTGCTCCTGACTGAACCATTTTAGTATGAAGCTCCAACATTAACTTCATCATTTCCTCCATGTTCCCACACCTTTCTTCTATCATTGAAATACTTTCATTCATTGATCCTACATCCGCTCGTAGTTGCCCTACTTTCCTTTGTAACATTTCTTCCAACACTTGAACTCTTTTTTCGGCCATTGTACCTGGATTAAGGCCCTCCCAGCAAAAAACAACAACTTTGACGCGGTTCTGCTCTCCAAGCGGTAGAAATCAAAAGACGATAAGCCTCCTCGCAGCAAAAATCAACAACAAGGATTTTGGTACAGAACTTGCTCTGATGTCAATTTGATTCGTCTTGGTATCCAAACAACAAATACTCCAAAGGATTCAACAACAAAAACAGATTTTTTATTGATAGAAAACAAGTACGAACCAAGCAAGATACAATTGTCCTCTTCAAGAGGAGGACCTTCTCTTCCAAACCCTAGACGCTGCTAGGATCCCTCACAAAAATGAAAGTACGACACTCAAAATAAAATTTTGCATAAGAATAAAATAAATCATACTATAGACTTAAATAAGCTTCATTCTTCCATCCTAAGTCAGACTCCTTCCCAAAGCATTTTCCTCCTCAATTTGAAATTCAATTAGGAAGAATTTCCTAATTGATTTCCTCATAATATAATGCATTAATTCCTAATTGATTTCGTCCTAATATAATGCATTAGTTCCCTGCTGGCCCCACCTTAACCGCCTCTCTCCTTGCCCACCACCCCCACTTGGGCCAGAATTGTCTGCTGGGCCGGCCGGTCAAGTGGCTCCTTGGCCCGCTATCATACTCCACAATTCTTATAAAATTCTAGAATTAATGTATTGCGGTCCAGCGGCTCGTTGGCCAGTTCCAAGCGGACCCCTGCTTTTGCCGTACTCTTCCACAATTCTTGCAAAACTCTAGAATTAATGTATCTCAACTACGCATACAACACCAATCAGAAAATAGTTGGATAATAAGAACAATGATGGAAATTGCCCATTTGAATGTTCGAGCCTCTTGCTAGTATAAGGAGAAACATCCTCCAAGCTTGCACCACACTGACAAAATCTCATCTAACTAGCACACACAAATTTGAGAGAAAAATTAGAGCTCTGATTCAGTAATTCTTCAAATAATATGGGCCTATGAGGTCCTATTTATAACACAAAAAATACTGAAATTAGTAGTTTCTTAGACTCCCCAAAATCTGGTCAAGAACTGTAATTTTTACTTTCAGCTATCTCAGATTCCAGTAAAACAACAAGTTTCCGATTAGAATCCTAGCAAAAACAGTAGCACATAAGGAATAAGGCAATGAACTTTAGGAGAAAACAAGGTATCCGATCTTCTACTAGAGTGGAGTAAGGAATCAACTGCGACCTGCAACAAATATGAAAGAAGTAGAATAAGGCAGTGAGTAGATTACTCCCCAAATAAGCGGCAGTATCAACAATAACAGGATTCAGAGGGCAGATGATACCCAGTGGAAAATCTCAAAGCACCAACTAGCTACGCTGCTATACAGCCAAAAATCAATTGATATTAACAAGGTGCAGTGCAGAAATCAGGGAAGGGGGAAGCATTTTGAGATCAGCTAGACCTCACTTGGGAATGACAGCTGTAGGCAAAAAAGATCACCACCATCGTTGGCACAGCGGATCCATTTTGCCCAACTTCCCTGACTTCCTAGCCTTCCTTTTTGGCCAATCCAATAAGATCTCCACTATCTCACCACTGTAGCTGGGAGCTCACTGCTGTCATCACGTTAGCTGGTTGTGGTGGACTGGAGATAAGCTTGTTTCCTTAATTTGTGAATATTCAATTTATATAGAAACTCATGATGTTTGCCATGTGAAATGCAGGGTGTTCTTGATAGTATTTTGTGTGTTTTTGAGACTGAATTTTTTCCTAGGCATCAGGTTCCTCCTGTGCAACGCATGGAAATGTGCTGGTTTATGCTGTGTAATGCTGGTGTTTACCGTTATGGTTTCTTGTTAGCATGCCTTGGAGTGAGTTTTTGTCCAATAAGTTTTATTGTTCATGCTTTTAAATCATAATTTATTTTGTCTTTCTTGTTGCTTTCAGCAGTCTTACTTAGATGAAAGATGAAAATGTTTTCGAGATACTCTATTTTGGTGTCCAACTATTTGTAGGTTATGTAATCTTTTGAAATCTATATTTATGTTTGCGAGCTATCATCAGGCAACGCTTTCTCAGCACTAGGCAGAAAGGAGGATGCTTTGCATGTATGGGAGGAAGGCTATACAAAAAATGTTTATGAATCGACTGATATAAATCAGTTGTTGAAACTGGAAGAATTAGTGGAATCTGTGAAACAAAATTCAGCCATTGACAATGAAAATGATTCCAACGAATTTTCTAATGCTGTGACAAGAAAGCCTGAGAATGAAGTAATGTCTACTGAATGTGAAAGTGATGCCATTGATTGCTCTGATGCAGTAACATGCAAGTCTGATCCTGAAGTTATAAGTGGAGATTCTGCCTTAAACTCTTCAAACTCCACTATTTTGTCTACTGATATCGAATCTAGAAGTCTGAGTAAAGCAATTGATTCATCTGATATCATTCAACCAAGGGATGCTACTGAGAAATGTGGCAGATCAGATGAGACTATTAAAGTTAGCAAGAAAATGTTTGTTGCTGGTAATACAATAAATTTGGATATTCGGTTGTCCCGAGGAATAGCACAGGTATGATTTTCAAGTTATGAGGGTTTTAGACTTCTCAATTTTGATGAAGAGTTACCATATATGTGGATGTTCAAATTTGATGTGTTGTATTGGCCAGTCTTTTTTCTTGTTTTATTGCAAGTCAAATTTCTGAAAAACACACTTAAATGATATATTGCTACCCTTGTGATGTTTGCATTTAGTTTATTTTCTATGCTTTATCAATTGACTCAGCTGCGTTAACGTCTACAGTTCTACTCATAGGCATGGCTGCACCGTAGCGTTATGTATAACAGATAAACATAGCTCAAGGTCAACTATTTTGTTTCCTTCATTTCAGTTGTGTTTCAACGTAGGATAAGAAAGGGCCTACTGTTGTAAATGATCTTTCCTTCTTTATAGCCTCTAAATACATTTTTTCAAGAGAGGAGTGAGTGTACCTAGTAGTTTGGTCTTACATGATCATGATATATTAATTTGTTAAAATGAAAGTTTAATTTAGCCCCTATTTTAGAAATTTGTGTGGTTTACAATCTTACAACCTTCTTTTTCACATATACATATATCTTCAAGAATGATAATTTACAATCAAGCCCATTCTTATAAGCCAAACTGTGTTTCGATCCCTCAGTTTTTCTAATATCATTAGTTGAAGTGAGAGCTGTTGGAGAACCTTCCCTGATGATTGGCGAAGTGCACTGTCTTCTGCATATTGATGAAGGCCTTGGGGGTTCTCCATTGCTCATATCTACATAAACTCACTTTTTGTCATTTGTTTATGAAATTCCTTTTTCCGGGACCTCAAGCTTCATTACGAAGCATGCAAGAATTGACTTTTCCTTTATAATCCTTGTTGTAACCTTTAATAATCTGGAGGGTTGTCTGTTCTTATGATTTATGCATAGTTGGTGATCTGGTGATTAGTGATTCCTCATAATATTCAATGTATAACAAGCCATTGCATTCGCAAGGCTGGAAATGATGGCAAGAAACTGTTGAGGATTCCTAGGAAGGGAAGACTACAAACGATTTTAAGTAACTTAACCTACTCAATGTATATGGAATAAAGACCTGGTTTAGAGGGGCTAAACATCTGAATGGTTGGATTTGTTTTGGTACCCATGGAAATATTATCTTTGCAAGAGGAGGTACCTTGATGTATGCTTTTTGCTGACGATATTCTTCTTGTTGATAAGATTAGAGAGGGAGTTGAAGGTAAACTTGAATTATGGAGGTCAACCTTAGAGTCTAAATGTTTTCGCTTGAGTAGATATAAAACATAACATATGAAGTGTAATTTTAGTAGTAATATACCTAGTGAGGGGATTGTGACTTTGGGCGATCAAGTTATTAATAAGAGTAAACGTTTTAGATATCTTGGATCTATTGTTTATAGTGATGGTGAAATAGATGGGGATATTATCAACATAATTCAAGTTGGATGGTTGACGTGGAGGAATGCATCGGGCTTGTTGTGTGATAGAAAAGTCCCCCCTCAAACTTAATGGAAAATTCTATAAGATGGTGGTGAGACCTACAATGCTTTATGGTGTCGAATGTTGGTCATTAAAAGAGAAGCATAATATTAAGTTAAGTGCTGCAGAGATGAGGATGCTCATGTGGATGAGTGGCTTTACCCTTAGAGATAGGATACGAAATGAGCATATACGTGAAAAGGTTGTAGTAGCTCCATTGGAAGATAGGATTAGAGAGAGTCTCCTTAGATGATTTGGTCACATAAAATGGCGGCCTTCCGTTGACCCGGTTAGGAAAGTAGAGGTATTAGATTCGACTTATGTTAAGAAAGGTAGATGTAGACCTAAAAAGACTTGGTTAGAAAATATTAGAATTGATCTTTCTTTATTAGATTTAAATGAGAATTTGACTTTTAACATGACACAATGGAGAAAAAAGAATTCATGTAGCCGACCCCACGTAGTGGAACAAAGGCTTGATGTTGTTGTTGTATAGATTTGTCTATTCAGTCATGTTTGGAGGGTGCATTGAGTTTTTTTTTTTTGCTTTTCAGCTTTCTCCTTGTCAAGATTAACCTAACAAATTTAGGGTAATGATAGTGCATCTAATATTCTACAAAAATAATTTATAAATTTTGATTTTTGATGCTTATGAAGGCGTGTATGGGTCAATAAGTTCAGTAAAGTAGGAGAAACTTTTATATCTGCACCTCTGCACACAGATTTTACTTGCTTGGTCTTCTAGATTTTGCTTGTTCATAGTGCATGTAGGTTGTAGTTTAGTGCATCTCAAAACCATCACTTATTTAATTTGTGCCAAAAAAGGAAGTAATATTTTTGTAGGTTAATGAAGGGAACTATGTTGACGCTATATCTATTTTTGACCAGGTATGCTTGATCTCTACTGCATTTCATGACCTTTTAAATGAATAAATTTACAATATCTATTTCAATATTTATGCAGGTTCTGAGTGAAAAACCCAAATATGCTGAGGCTCTTATAGGTCGAGGGACAGCTTATGCTTTTAAAAGAGAGCTCGAAGCTGCTATTGATGATTTTACTATGGTATTCAAACTAATATGTATTAAATTTGATTATTTACAATTTTACATATTATTTCATCTGAAAGTTCTTCTTGTGCAGGCTATTAAGTGCAATTCATCCGCTGGTGAAGCTTGGAAGCGGCGGGGACAGGCTCGTGCTGCATTAGGTGAATTTGAGGAGGCAAGGCTTTTTTCTTCATTTATTTTGAAGGCTTCTGTTTCGTTCTCTTTAATCTGAAGGTGAACTGGATTCTCTGCATTATAATACTAGACTAATATAATATGTCATAAGTACCTCATAAATGTTAATATGCAAGAAATAGTCATACGTAGGGAAGAGTCATAATCCCAGTAACAGTATTACATACTATTTTACTTGCGCAACATTTGAGGATTATTCTACGAGGTTGTCCACTTGAATATCATTTTGAGGATGTAAGATCACTAGGGTTGTAGCATTATGAATCATGCACGAGAGGAAATCACAATACCTTGAAGGTATGGTTGTTTGCTCCCCATCTGATTTCATTTCAACTACAAATTCTGCAAGTAGTTCTTACTAGACATTTGCACGAAGATGTACCTTGGTGTATGCTTTTTGCTGAAGGTATTCTTCTTGTTGATAAGACTAGAGAGAGAGAGAGTTGAAGGTAAACTTGAATCATGGAGATCAACCTTAGAGTCTAATAATTTTCTTTTGAGTATATCTAAAACATAATACATGGAGTGTAATTTTAGTAGTAATAGATCTAGTAGGGGAATTGTAACTTTGGGCGATCAAGTCATTAATAAGAGTGCACATTTTAGATATCTCGGGTCTATTGTTCAAAGTGATAGTGAAATAGATGGGAATATTATTAGTAGAATTCAAGTTGGATGGTTGAAGTGGAGGAATGCATTGGGCCTATTGTGTGATAGAAATGTACTCCTCAAACTTAAGGGTAAATTCTTTAAGATGGTGGTTAGACCTGCAATGCTTTATGATGCAGAATATTACCCATTAAAAGAGAATTATAAAATTAAGTTAAGTGTTGCAGAGATGAGGATGCTCAGGTGGATGAGTGGCTTTACTCTTATAGACAGAATGCAAAACAAGTATATATTTAAAAAGTTTAGAGTAACCCCAGTGGAAGATAAGATTGAAGAGAGTCACTTAAGTGGTTTGGTCACATAAAACGTAGGCCTTCTGATGACCTAATTAGGAGATTAAATGTATTAGATTTGGCCTATGATAAGAAAGACTGGGGTAGACCTTGTTGGGGGTGAGGTGAGGAGTAAACACCACAATGATGAAACAAACAAGAAATTAAAAGCAACGAAAAAGTTAAGGACACTGGGATTTAACGTGGAAAATTTAAAATAGTAAAAAAAAACCACGGAGTTACACTACACCAAGAAATCCATTATGAAAATTAGGAGAAATAAGTATATATCTCTGTTCTCTCTCATTTTCTCCTTGCTTCTCTTCTTGCATGCACCGTTATTAATATCTAACTTCTCAAAATATAGGAGAAAGCTAAGTAAAATAACCCCAAGGGATGCAACTCTTCAGAGAAACGAGAAAGAAACCGTTCAGTTGTTGGGGTGCTCAATACTCTATCTTGCACCGTTGCGGCGCCATATCTAGGCCGTTGCGATGCTCTTCTCTCTTTCGTTCAGCGTTGGGCACTGGGGAACATAGCGTCGGGGCGCTCGGGTACGCAATGCAGGGGATTTGTACGAAAAACATTTTTTTAACCTAAGCAGCGGGTAAACCCCCGCACCCCCAACGAATATGACAAGCTTTGAGGTCTGAGATAATAGAATAACCAGATTGATCAACACAATCATATTCCACTTATAATAGACCTAAAAAGACTTGGTTATAAAATATTATAATTAAATTATATTTTTTTAATGAGATTTAAATAATAATTTGACTCATAACATGATATAATGGTGGAAAAAGATTCGTGTAGCCGACCCCACATAGTGGGATAAAGGCTTGATGTTGTTGTTGTTGCAAATTCTACAAGTAGCATCCTTTTAAGCATTTGAAAATGAAAAGTGACGAATCTGTTGTCTATTGTATCCATGATGTAATCAAGAATTATCATTATATGTTTTTATTTTTCTATATAATTTGGACTCTATGTTTCTTTTTATTTGTATCACCCTATGATGAAAGAAAACTCATGATCATGCTTGGGTTTGATGCTCTTAGATAATTTTTCTCCATTGATTCTCCACTTATGTTGAATTTGCTTCCTTATTCCTTGGTGGCTAAAAAGGGTATTTCATTTTGGTCTATTTTTCATTATCAGGCTTGGTCCTCTTCCCATGTTGGCTGGTTGCTTGGTCTGCCCCATGCTGGTTTCGATTTTCCTTCTGTTGGTTTTCTATGCTGGCTTCAATTTCCTTGCTAGCCCTTGGTTTTCCCAGCTGGGCTTCGGATTCCCTGCTGCTGGCTGTTCAACTCCTCTCCTTGCTGATTCCTATATTAGTGTTTTTTTCTTCCCATTAAGTGGTTGTCTTGATTGGCTTCTATTGGCTATTTGGGTGACACATTTAAGTGGACAATTATGGCCTTCTTCTCCTATAAAGTATGGCTGATTTGCTGCTGGTAAAGGTTGTTGTGGGTGAAAACAAATCCAAACCTGAGAGTTTCTTTGAGAGCTATCTTCTTCCTACATATTTTCTTCTTCTCAGTTTTCTATCTATTTCTTTTCTCAACGGTTTCCCTTGCACTTTTATCTTTCTTCTCTAAATATTGTGAGTGTAAGGTGTTGTTGTGTCCCATTTCTTGGTATTTGGCGGAGGAGCGCCGAGTTGAGCTAGATCATAATTTTTGTGCTGAACCACTGGTTTGATTTTTGCTTTGAGTACCATTCTCTATTTTCATGATTTGCATGTGAGGTGACCTTACAAGGTTGTTCTAAGAGTATTTTAATTTAGTTTTTGGTTATTTTGTGTGTCTTCTTGTTAATTTTCTAAGTTTCATTTTCAATTGTATATAATTTAGTTGTCAACTACATTCTTAGTGTTCTCCTACTTGTTTTAGAACCTAGATTGCATCAATCCAACTATATCTTTCTGTATATCATATTCAGAAAATGCTTTTTATCTGTTGTATATTTTTCTTGAATTAGCTTGCAATTATGCATATAAATTAAGTTGTTATGATGAATTCTGCAAAGATTAGTTTCTTGCAGCAACAAATGCAGTTCAACTGTGCTAAAGAAGCATCGTTAAATTAAGTATACAGTTTCACTTTTTTATGCAGCTTTTATATACTGTGCCTTGAGATTTCAAGAATGAATTTGATACGCCATAGGGTTTCTCAATTTCTATTTCCTTCAATGAAGAAGACTTCTCTACCAAATCCAAATGAAAGCAATCACAAAAGAATGGGGAAGAAGAACAAAAGCAATTGCATTAAAATCCAAGAGAAAAAAAGATAAGTTTGTCCACTTCGAGAAGGACAAAGTCTCCCACTACAAACCCTAGAAAAAACAATAAGAAAACAAGAGAAAAGTTCTATTCAACATAAAGAAAACTGAACCCTAATTTCCCCCTTAATACCATCCCAAACTCCTCTCACATCCCTAAATTACCCCTTGAAATCAACCCTCCATTTTCCCTTCAGAATTCCGCCCCCTCCATAGAAGTCGTCCGATCAAATAGGTGGGCCCATGGGGCCCACCGTGGCTCCCCCTTGGTTCCCAGCGGGTTCGCCCGCCCGCCCTCCTCTCCGCTGATAGACCCGCGCGGGTCTAGAAGGATGGACCGGGTGAACCGGTCCATCAATACCGCCCTCTAGAAGATCAACCTTGTCCTCAAGGTTGAAGTCTGGAAATTGCTCCCGTATGGCTTCATATATCTCCCACGTAGCCTCATGTGTTGGTAAGTCCTTCCATTCGATGAGCACCTCCCTTTTGCCTTGATCATTCTTCCTCACGTCCTTCACCTGTAGTGGCTCTAGTAAGAATTGCATATCTTCTGTGAGGCCCTGGGGTAGAGTAGGAGTGGCCATAGTATGATCCCCTATGCACTTCCTCAATAGTGATGCATGGAATACTGGGTGGATGGAGGAATGAGGAGGCAACTTGAGACGGTAGGCCACCATCCCAACTTTCCGTTCTATCTCGAAAGGCCCGTAGTATCGTGGAGAGAGCTTCTCACTCCTTATGCTAGCTAAAGTCTTCTGTCGGTAAGGCCGTAGCTTCAGGTATACCATCTCTCCTACCTCAAATGTCACATCCTTGCGGTGAGCATCCGCCTTAGTCTTCATGATCTGCTGGGCTCTCAATAGGCGTTTCCTCAACTCTCCCAACACCTTATCCCTCTCCTCCAAGTATTGATCCACTAGATATACAGTGGTCGTCCCCTTATGATAATTCACCAATGGTGGTGGATCTCTTCCATAAAGAATCCTGAAAGGTTTGAACTGAGATGCGGTATGGTAGCAAGTGTTATACCAATATTCTGCCCACGGCAGCCATTTGACCCATTGCTTAGGCCTCTCCCCAACGAAGCATCTCAAGTAAGTTTCCACGCTCCGGTTCACCACCTCGGACTGTCCGTCTGTTTGTGGGTGGTATGCTGTACTGCGCTTCAAGAATGTACCCTGCATCTTGAAGATCTCCTTCCAAAAAGAGCTCAAAAATACTTTGTCCCGATCCGAGACAATAGAAGTGGGGACCCCATGCAATCGAACCACCTCTCTGATGAAAGTAGAGGCTACAGTAGGAGCTGAGAATGGGTGTCGTAGTGGAATGAAATGGCTATATTTACTCAACCGGTCAACTACCACCATGATGACCGTATACCCATCAGACTTGGGTAATCCCTCAATGAAATCCATAGTGACTTCCTCCCAAATCTTGTTTGACAGCACTAAGGGTTGCAGCAACCCACTAGGGGCACAAGCTTGATACTTGTTCCGCTGACAAATATTACATTTGCTCACCATGTCTTCGACGTCCCCTCTTAGCCCTTTCCAAAAAAATTTGGCTTTCACCCGTCGATAGGTCTTTTCCACCCCTGAATGTCCACCAATACTGCTATTATGGTACTCCCGTAGAAGAATGGGGATGAATGCTGAGTCATGGTGTAGTACCAACCTTCCCTTGTATAACAGCAGAGAGTTCTCCAGGTGATACCCTTTGACCCCTCCTCCCTTCTGGATAGCCGCCCGAATTCTCTCTAGCTCTTCCGCCTGTTGATTTTCCTTTACCAATTCACCCCCGTCTACCCATTGTGGTACAGATAGTGCCACAAGCTGTGAACAATCCACACGGGAAAGGGCATCGGCCGCCTTGTTTTGAACCCCTGGCTTATACTGAATCTCAAACTCATACCCCAAGAGTTTGTCTAGCCACCTCTGATGTTCTTCTGCCATCAATCTCCGTTCTAGTAAGTACTTGAGACTCCGCTGATCAGTACGAACAATGAATCGTTGCCCCAACAGATAAGTCCGCCATTTTTGAATAGCCAACACAATGGCCATCAACTCCCGCTCATAAACTGATTTCAGTCGTGCCCTAGCTGATAAGATTCGGCTGAAAAAGGCAATCGGCCTGTGATTCTGCATGAGTACCGCTCCCAACCCCACTCCTGAAGCATCAGTTTCAACCACAAACTGCTGGGTAAAATCAGGAAGTGCCAAAACCGGAGCACTATTCATGGCTTCCTTCAAAGTCTTCATGGCATCCTCTGCTTTCTCTCCCCACTGAAAGTTGTCCTTTTTCAACTGATCAGTCAAAGGACCTGCTATGAAACCATAGCCCTTGATGAACCTCCTGTAGTAATCTGTCAGTCCCAAAAATCCCCTTAATCCTTTAAGGGATTTTGGTGTAGGCCAATTCACCATGGCTTCTATCTTGGTGGGGTCAGCTGCCACCCCACTCTTCGAAATGATGTGTCCCAGATACTCCACCTTATGAGCGAAAGAACACTTCTTCTGGTTGGCATATAGCTGATGCTCCAATAGTGTCATGAGTACCACCCCCAGATGAGTGATATGGTCCTGTAGAGATTTGTTATACACCAATATATCATCAAAAAATACTAAAACAAACCTCCTCAAGTATGGTTGGAAGACCTGATTCATCAGGGCTTGGAAGGTGGAGGGAGCGTTAGTGAGCCCGAACGACATCACTAAAAACTCATAATGACCTTCATGTGTCCGAAAGGCTGTCTTCTGAATGTCTTCATTCCTCATCCTGATCTGGTGATAACCAGACTTCAAGTCCACTTTGGAGAAGATGGTGGCTCCCCCAAGTTCATCCAAAAGCTCATCTACTACAGGAATATGAAACTTGTCCAACACAGTCTCCTTGTTGAGGGCCCGATAGTCTACACAGAATCACCAGCTACCGTCTTTCTTTTTTACTAAGAGTACAGGACTAGAAAATGGGCTCACATTGGGCTGGATCACCTGGGCCTCCAACATCTCTGCTACCAGCCTCTCAATCTCCTCCTGAGCATGATGATATCTGTAGGGTCGCACGCTGATGGGTGCTACCCCGGTTTTCAACACAATAGCATGCTCCCTGGATCTGATAGGTGGTAACCCCTTGGGCATCTGAAACACTGTGGAGTGCTGCTATAGAAGTTCCTGAATCACCTCAGGTATGACTTCTGGCTCCCCTTCTGCCTCCATGCCAACTTGCTGTAGCTCTATCAAATAGCCCTCTCCCTCATCTCTTAAAGTCTTGAAGATGGACTTCAAGGCCACTCTGGCTCTGCATAAACTGGGGTCTCCCTGTAATGTCACTTTCCTGCTCCCCTTCCCATACTCCATGTATAACTTCTTCCAATTCACCTTCATCTCACCCAAGGACTGGAGCCACTACATCCCCAGTATCACGTCAGTGCTTCCCAAGTCCAACAATAAAAAGTCTTGCACTGTCTCCTCTCCTTGCAATCTGAGGTTCACTCCCTTACACTGCCCTTTACAGCGCTCCTTCTTCCCCGTGCCCAAAATGACTCCTATACCTCTCCCTTGGGTCACCGGTAGCCCCACCCTCTCCACAAATCTACAAGCGATGAAGTTGTGGGTGACCCCACTATCAATCAGAACCATCACCTTGTACCATGCAATCTCCCCTTCTAGCTTCATGGTAGAATGCAATGTCAGTCCGGCTATGGAATTGAGTGAGATCTCCACCATAGCCAAATGAGGGTGCTCTTCCTCCCCTCTATCCTCCTCAGCCGCCCCGGTATCCTCTTCCTCCTCCTCTGAATCCCCCACTATGATCACATGTAGTGTCTTCTCCTTACACCTATGCCCAGGTGTAAACTTCTCATCACATCGGTAGCAAAGGCCCTTGGCTCTTTTTTCTTCAGCTCTGAATCAGTCAGTCTTTTGAATCCCCCTTGATTCACTGCTGTAGTGGTTTTCTCCTTGGCTACCTCCTTAGGAGGAAGGATAGTAACTGCCTTTGGGCCTCAAATCATGAGTGGTGGTCGGTAAGTGGGGTAAGATACCTCTGATCTCCTCAGTGGCTCTCCTTTAGCTTGTCCTCTACAAGCTGTGCAGTCTCCATGATCTTCACTAAACCATGTGGATCAACTACTCTGATGCCTGCTCTGATGTGGGGCTTCAATCCCTTCATGAAATTCCCCTCCAAAAGGTCATCTGGAATTCCTCTCAATCGGCCTGAAAGTAGCTCGAATTGCTCCCTATACACTGCCACTGTGCCCTCCTGCACTAGAGCCACAAACTGCTCATAGTGTGTACCCTCGCTGGATATCCGAAATCTATGAAGTAGGAGGTTTTTGAACTCCTCCCAGCTCCTAACATGTTGTCTTCCTTCAAGCCATTGGAACCAGGCCAACGCCTTTCCCTCTAAACATACCGGAATCGCCATCAACTTCTCCTCTTCTGTGACGCCATTTACTGCAAAATAGCGCTCCACCTTGTAGATCCACCCATAAGCATCTTCTCCTTCAAAGATATGAATCTTTAATTTCCTCATGCGGTTATCGGCTCGGTTGAAGATTCTTCCATCTCCCCATGTCCCTTGAGTGAATCCTTCTCCTTGTGGTCTTCCCCTCCACTCCCCAGGGTAAGGATTATGAGTCCCCCTCCATGGTGGCTCTCTTGGTTCTCCATAGCCCATACCGTAGTCTTCCTTCCTCCATAGCCTCCTCCCATATGCATCGTGGTTCCCCCTTGCTCCCATGTGGCACGGTTCCCTTCGGAAATCCCCCCATCTGATTCGGCCATCCCTCACGTGTGCCGTGGGGGCCCACCGAGCCCATGTATGGCCGGCCTCCTTGACCACCGGTCATCCCCCAAGGGCCGCCCACTCCAGACCCTTCTCCCCCTTCCTTTGACCATTGCCCCTGCACGCCCTCTTTACTCTGGATTACTCCTTCTTCCCTAATTTGAAAATTAGGGTTAGGTTAGAGTTCGGCACCGGCGATTTCCCTTTTTCCTTAGGATTCGATTGAACAACTTGGGCTTCTACCAATTTACGGATCATCTCTTCCATTCCCCCAAATCTCTCCTCTAGGGTTGAGAATTTTCCCTCCAATGAAGAAAGTTTCTCACCCACTTCCTCCTTCAATTGGCCCATCTCCCCTTCCAAAACTTCTACATTCTTTGCTGCCATGCCGTCTAGGATCGAGAGCTCTGATACCAAATTGATACGCCCTAGGGTTTCTCAATTTCTATTTCCTTCAATGAAGAAGACTTCTCTACCAAATCCAAATGAAAGCAATCACAAAAGAATAGGGAAGAAGAACAAAAGCAATTGCATTAAAATCCAAGAGAAAACAAGATAAGTTTGTCCACTTCGAGAAGGACAAAGTCTCCCACTACAAACCCTAGAAAAAGCAATAAGAAAACAAGAGAAAAGTTCTATTCAGCATAAAGAAAACTGGACCCTAATTCCCCCCTTAATACCATCCCAAACTCCTCTCACATCCCTAAATTACCCCTTGAAATCAACCCTCCATTTTCCCTTCAGAATTCCGCCCCCTCCATAGAAGCCGTCCAATCAAATAGGTGGGCCCATGGGGCCCACCGTGGCTCCCCCTTGGTTCCCTGCGGGTTCGCCCGCCCGCCCTCCTCTCCGCCGATAGACCCGCGCGGGTCTAGAAGGATGGACCGGGTGAACCGGTCCATCAGAATTATCGAGAAAATATCAAAATGGTCCCTGAGCTATGTATGAGGGCTGTTTTAGTTCTAGACCATCTAATGCGTCCAAGTTAGTCACTTCTTAAATTCAATCCAAAACAGTCCATTGAACCCTCAAATATGATCCAAAATAATCCAACATAAGGGCTATTTTGTATAATATTTGAGGAGTGGGACTAAGTTAAACACATTTATAATTTGGGACTATAATTGCACCACACAAATAGTCCATGGGCAATTTAACTTTTTCTCATAAATTATCAAACTGAATTATTTATCATGTATTATTGTTTGTGATGATTGCTTTTATGTGTTGTTTGGAATGGCATATTCATAAGGGAAATAGGTGACACGTGAATGATTATATTTTGTGTTTGCATCTCAGCACTCCATTAAATTGACATCTACACTTTAAGCATTGCCGCCTGTTTATTCCAACCATTTTTTTCCTTGATTTGTAGGCTATTGAGGACTTGGGGAAAGCTTTAGAATTTGAGTCAAATTCGTCTGATATTTTACATGAAAGGGGTTAGTACATTTTTACATTTCATGAGTATTTAAGCTATATCATAAATCTTGCTATGGTGCAGTCTGCTGTATGTCTTCCTGTCATAAGTTCTCTCTCATGTCTATTCCATAAAACTTATTTTTATGAAAGTTACCTCCAAATAATTAGCCAATGCAGGAATCAAATGATTTAGTCCCCAAAACTATTATACTTTTTTTTGTTAAAGCAGGAGGGCTTTGCTGGGAAAAAGTATCAAAGAGAGTTGAATCATAGTAAAGATCCTGTCTTCACAATACCTATTATAGGGTGGATCAATATGAAAAAAATAAATAAAATAAAAGAAGAAATGCCAACGCTAGAATTATTTACAAATAAATTTGTTGGAACTTTTAACCCAATTTATCTAAATAACTCACTTGTCACACTTAATTATTTTGATAGATTTGGGGCATTATAGCTTCACACCTTAAAGAAATTTCTCCCTCCAAATGCGCACAATTCTTTATGAGTCAATTTTCAGGCAATTCAATTAATCAAATCACATCAAGACATTTCAAAATGAATAGTTTGTTGTTAGAAGGCCTTGTAATGAAGAAGAATAGGTTATGTCGGCCACATTACCTCACCTTCCTTGGTAGCAATTAAGCATCACTCGAACATTACACAATCCATTCGAGCACAAACATCTTCTCACACCAAATCAAAAAGTAGGGTAAGCAACCTTGTTACTGTGCTTTTCCATGATTTCTCAGCAAATTATACTGCAGGAATTGTTAGTTTCAAGTTCAAAGACTATCATGCCGCAGTGGAAGATCTGTCTTCTTGTGTCAAATGTGATAGGGAAAACAAGTCTGCATACACATACTTAGTAAGTTCAAGTTTGTTTCTTTACATTCTTCTTTTTTTTGCTTTGATTTTGAGATGAAGCAATGATATTTTATAATTTGAAACTTTAAACTATACAGGAAATTGTATAAATATGCCTTAACTTTCATACTAGCAAAGCAGAAAGTGAAACCCCCTTAACTCAGAAATCATTACATCCCTGAACTACATGGCAACAAGGATATTCATTGCTGACTTCTTGCATCCTCAACTTCGTGAACTTCCCACTTTTGTTGGACTATTTCCACTTGCTAAAGTGTGTGCTGCCCTTTCTATGCTAGAGACCAAGAATAAAATTTAGTTTACTCGAGGATCATCACATATTTGTTGCGCCAATATTCAAAAGATTGTTAACCAAGTTCATAATATAATATCAAAAGGGACATAAAAGCACACGTTTCTTTTGTGGACATAACATTGTCCCTTGGATATTATGCATGATAATTGTTTCAATAATTCTATCTCAAGGGTTCGGTGGGGTGTTTCACAAAATTTGAGATCTATGTGAGTAATTATTGAATTACAAGTTTGCTGTCAATATTTTAGGATTGCATTCTTAGAAATTTTCTTTCATGTCATGGGGTTTCCCTTGGAGTTCCCTAAAGCTCCAAAGCTTTATCCTATGAAGCATAGAACCCACTTGGAGTTATCTCACCCTTAGGGATAAACTTTAGGGTTAATTTGATTCAATTTGAACCAAATTTAACTTGAATATTCTTCTATTTAGATTCTCTTTGCTTGATGCTTTCTTTAACTAAGATACACATTTCTAAATAACCTTTAAAGTGTTTAAAAGCATTCTAACAACTCTTAGGATCAAATCTTGAGTTCTTTTTGCTTATTTGTTGGAGCGAAGAACAATAAAGGGTTTCAATTATTTAGTAGACTTAATCAACCATGTAACAACTCATCCTTTCAATCCATTTAGAAATTGATAGGAAATACTTGTAGATCTCAAGTATTTCTATCAATAGAGACAAAATCAACAAACAAACTCACAAAATCTGAGGGTAAATCACACCAAAGTAGTTTTATTGCAAGGGAGAAGAGAGGTGATGGAGGGAAAGGTGCTTGGGGGTTTCGGCCAAGACTAGGAAAGGCTCGGTTAATTTCATATTTCTGGAATTAAAAGTGGGTGATTGATTAGAGAGATTAATTGTAGAAAACACAAAGGAAAAAAGGTGAGAGAGGCGGCTAATTATCTCCTTAATTGGAGTCCTTAATAAGGAAGGAAATAATTGGGAGAGAGGAGCTGCCAAAGGAAGAGGAAAGGGGGGGGGGGGGGGGGGTGTTGTCCACATTCAATGGATGTGTCTAGGTGCAATGAATGTTGAAATTGAAATTAATTCCAATTCAATTTCAGATTTGAGATGATTGGGAAAATTTCTAAAATAAGTTTGTTTTAATTTGGAAAGTATTTGAAATTCAAATTCATTTGAATTTGAATTGAAGGATCTTCAAAATTAGGAAGCTCTAAATTAGGAAAGCATTAGTGTGGAGATTGGAAAATAGAATCAAGGGGATTGGGGTTAGCATGGCTAGCAGCTGGGGTTGGCTAGGGAGAGGCTGGCAGCTAGGGAGGGCTCGGTTTGGGTGATTTGGGCGGGGGGCAGACGATGGGGGATTTGGGGATGGTGGGCCGGTGGTTGGAGGGTGGGGAAGGGCTTAGCCGGTGGTTGGAGGGATTTGGCCGGCGGTTTGGGAGGGAGAGGGAGGCGATGTTGGGAGGAAAGGGGAGCCGATGGGAGAAAAGGGATGGGGAGGTAGACCGTGAGCTCGGACTCTTCCGACGGCTGATGGGTATTGCCTTTTCCCTCACTTAGAGACTTCTCTTTTCTCTAGAGCTCTCAACGCTCAAGGGAACTAGAAGGCTGAAAATTTTCATTAATCTATCATTAACTCATATAATAGTGAGGGCCCTCATATATAGATCTCAAAATAAAAGAAAACACAAAGACTCAAATGCCCTCAGGACTATAACATAAATTAATACCTATTGGGGGTACAATGATAAACCAAAACATAAATAAAAATAAAATACATAAATGCATCATAAATAAAGACTCCGAATCATAGCCGTCGATCTACGATTCTTCCGATGATAGATGCGCCGAAATCCTCTGTTGATATCCTCATCAAAAGTCCACTTTATTGCAATTCACACTTTTAAGTTTCGTGATTGGCTATTTTTATTGAATAACTCTTTTATATCTTTGTTGTCTCGTTTAAATTGGTATCTTCCAAAACAATCCAACATCATTTTTGTAAGAAGGTAACTGAGTCTACATTGATTTGTTGTCAGTATGCTATGATTTTTGGGCGTGTGTTTTTCCAGATATCTCTTTTGCAATTTATGAAAAAAGTAATCTCTATTTTTTGAATTATACCTTAGCCATCTCGTTTATGTATAGGAATTATTCTTTATTTTCAACATGTTTCCTCAACTGACAATTTATTAGAACTTTTTTTTTTCTTTTAGTTTTCACTATATACACTTGCCTATCTTATTTTCTTATATTATGCCATATCTGCCAACTGTTTTGTATGCCATGCATCAGCTACTCGCCATTGAACTATTTAATTCTGTTGATTCAATAAACCTACAATATTAATATTTCAAATGATTTTGGCTCTAGGGTCTTGCTTTGTTTCACATTGGCGAATATTGTCAAGCCGAAGAGGCGCATCGCAAATCAATAAAACTTGATAGAAGTTTTCTAGAAGCATGGACCCATCTTGCGCAGGTATAGTTTATTTGCATATTTCTTTTTTTCCTCTTAGAAACGTACTCTAGTATCATTTTGTTGTATTGTTGGGGAATATATGCATACGTCTCTATTCTAAACGTACTCTAGTATCATTTTGTTGTATTGTTAGTGCTTTCTTTTTTTTTAATTGAAAATTAAGATTTAGTATTAAATAAATATCTCCATAATTTTAAGTATGATTATCATTGTTTGAAGTGATGTATTAAGATATGCTTTCTTTTACAGTTTGTGGCTTATTTTTTGCTTCCACTTCACAACACGTTAACTTTCTTGGAGTTTTTTCTGGTTTATTATTCTAGTATATAATATGTTCTTTTGAAATAGTTTAAAGACATCCACTACATTTTATATAGAGTTCCACGATTCCTAGAATAAATATCTTTTTAGTGCTGTTCATTTTTAATTTACCAGCAAATGCTTATCTTACTGTGCAGTTTTATCAAGATCTGGCAAAACCAGAGGAAGCATTACAATGCATTGAGCAAATATTACTTGTTGATGGAAGGTAATACTAGCAAATGTATATTTTTTTCTTTGTGAAGTGCTTTAATGCCAGGTTTTGATCAAGTAACTAGAAGAAATGTTTTTACTTGTGGTTTCCTTTGTGTATTGCTTGATCTATCTTTTAGGTTTGCCAAAGCATACTACTTGCGTGGGTTACTATATCATATGATGGGGCAACATAGGTAATTTATGTTTCTCTTATCATTACATACATTTGTATTTAGCATATGCATTGCCAATTTTTTTCAATCTTTTATTTAGCCGTAGAAAATTATTGTTGCCATGAGCATATAAAGTACATCTTGATTTAATTTTTTGTAAAATTTTGCAGGATTCTTATTGTTTCCTTTAATTGTCAATGTTGAATTTTTAAGTGATCTATTTCTATGTTTTATTGGAGCTTAAACCTTTTATCTTTCTCATGGTGATTTCATTGCATTATATATGGCGCTGACTTTCTGGAAAAAACATTATACTTTTTATATAGGGATTTTGTTAGTACTATTTGTATTTCATTAGTTCTTATTTCATCTTTGAACGTCAAATACATGACATAGGGTGATCGAGGAAATTTGCAGTAGAACGAGTTATGAAATTTTGAGATGTGGGGGCGTCAACCTTGATCCTATGGGTAAGATAATGAATATTATCTGGGGGTAAATCAAGAAAGAGAATATGTGCTCTTAGAGATTGACTTCAACACTGCCATTGCCAGGTCCCAAGTCCTGGATGAGAAAAGTGGAGGGTTGCGTTAGGTAGTCGACAGCCAGCGTAAAACTTGTCGAACAATAATGACATGAATCCTTTAAGAAATTGTGTTAATGCTAGGGCGTCCCCTGTAAGCGACGCGCTGTATGGCCTGAATACAGTGACAAGTGTGCAAGGGCCGCTGCACCGGCGCCCGGGTGCAGTGTTAAATAGGCAAGGGTTTCCACATCAAGGATTGATGTGGGCAAAGAAGCTAGTCCATGAAACTAAAATTAGGATAGGAACTTGGAATATAGGTTCTCTTACAGGAAAATTAATGGAATTAATAGATATTATGATTCATAGGAAGTTAAATATTTTGTGCATTCAGGAAACTAAATGGGTTGGTGAGAAGGCTAAGGAAATTGATAGTTTAGGATTTAAACTTTGGTATTCGGGTCGGAGTCGTACTAGAAATGGTGTAGGTGTTATTATAGATAAGAGTTTAAAGGATAATGTTATAAAAATTAATAGAATTGGAGATAGAATTATAGCTTTAAAGATTGTTGTTGATGATAAGATTGTTAATATTATAAGTGCTTATGCTCCTCAAGTAGGTTTGGATATGAGTTCTAAATTAAATTTTTGGAATGACTTAGAAGAATTAATACAAAAGATACCTCTTGAAGAAAGAGTTTTTATTGGAGGAGATTTAAATGGACATGTTGGTAAAGAGGTAGATGATTTTAAAAGCATTCATGGTGGCCATGGATTTGGAACGACGAATGAAGGTGGCAAGACCATATTGGATTTTTGTTTAGCTTATGATTTTTCAATTGTTAATACCTTATTTAAGAAAAGAAATGAGCATCTCATCACTTATAAAAATGGATATAGTACAACACAGATTGATTATTTTCTTATTAGAAAACTAAATCGTTTAGATTGTAAAGATTGTAAAGTTATTCCGAGTGAAAATTTATGTACCCAACATCGATTATTAGTTTTGGACTTTAAGATAAAGGGGCATAAAATAAAAAATAAAGTAAAACGATTTTCTAGGATTAGATGGGAGCATTTAAAGAATATTAACAAAATTATTTTTGGAAATAAGATTTTAGATCTTAAGATTTTGTCTGTGCATGAGGATGCTAATATTATGTGGAAAAAAGTGGCTAGTGATATTAAGAATATTGCAAAAGATATCCTTGGAGTATCAAAGGAAAAGCTCCTAATAGTAAAGTAGTTGGTGGTGGAATCCAAATGTGCAAGAAAAGATTAAAAATAAGAAGCTTTGTTATAAAAATTGTTTAATTTTAAAAATTCTGATAATTGGGAAATATATAAAGTGGCTCGTAAGGATGCTAAGAAAGCAATATGCGATGCAAAGACATTAGCTTTTAGTGATTTATATAATAGATTAGATACTAAAGAGGGAGAAAGATATATGTATAAGTTAGCCAAACAAAGAGATAGGAGTAGTAAGGATTTAGTTCAAGTGAAGTGTATTAAAGATGAAGATCAAAAAATAATTTTCTTAGATGTTGATATTCAACAAAGATGGATGAGATATTTGCTAAACTTTTTAATGAAGATTGTGAAAATAAGATTGACTATAATGACCTTAGCACCCTAAATGAAAATAAAGATTTCTGTTTTTATCGGCGTATTAGTAAAACTGAAGTTAGAGAGGCTTTAAAGAAAATGAAGGGTGGAAAAGCTGTTGGACCTGATGATATTCCAATAGAGGTGTGGAAATGCTTAGGAGATGAAGGAATTTCATGGCTTACTAAACTTTTTAATACTATTTTGAAGACTAAAAAGATGCCAGATGAGTGGAGAATGAGCGTGTTAATTCCTATTTTTAAAAATAAAGGTGATGCACAAGATTGTGCGAATTATAGAGGTATTAAGTTAATGTGTCATACTTTAAAACTTTGGGAGCGAGTTATGGAGCATAGGTTGCGGCGTGATACTAATGTTTCTCAAAATCAATTTGGTTTCATGCCGGGTAGGTCGACTATGGAAGCCATACATTTATTAAGAGGTTTGATGGAGAAATATAGAGAAAATAAGGAGGATCTACATATGATATTTATTGATTTAGAAAAAGCATATGATAAAGTTCCAAGAGAAGTGCTATGGAGAGTTCTTGAAAAGAAAGGAGTCAATAATGCTTATATTCAAATCATTAAAGATATGTATGCAGGAGCTATTACTTGTGTTCAAACACAAGGTGGATTGACTAAGTATTTCCCTATTTCGGTTGGGTTACATCAAGGATCAGCCTTAAGCCCATATCTTTTTGCTTTAGTCATGGATGTTCTCACTAGACATTTGCAAGAGGATATACCTTGGTGTATGCTTTTTGCTGATGATATTCTTCTTGTTGATAAGACTAGAGAGGGAGTTGAAGGTAAACTTGAATTATGGAGGTCAACCTTAGAGTCTAAAGGTTTTCGCTTGAGTAGATCTAAAACGGAATATATGGAGTGTAATTTTAGTAGTAATAGACCTAGTGAGGGGATTGTGACTTTGGGCGATCAAGTCATTAATAAGAGTGCACGTTTTAGATATCTTGGATCTATTGTTCAGAGTGATGGTGAAATAGATGGGATATTATCAGCAGAATTCAAGTTGGATGGTTGAAGTGGAGGAATGCATCGGGCTTGTTATGTGATAGAAATGTACCCCTCAAACTTAAGGGAAAATTCTATAAGATGGTAGTGAGGCCTGCAATGCTTTATGGTGCTGAATGTTGGCCATTAAAAGAGAAGCATAATACTAAGTTAAGTGTGACAGAGATGAGGATGCTCAGGTGGATGAGTGGCTTTACCCTTAGAGATAGGATACGAAATGAGCATATACGTGAAAAGGTTGGAGTAGCTCCAGTAGAAGATAAGATTAGAGAGAGTCGCCTTAGATGGTTTGGTCACATTAAACGGCGGCCTTCCGATGACCCGGTTAGGAGAGTAGAGGTATTAGATTTGACTTATGTTAAGAAAGGTAGGGGTAGACCTAAAAAGACTTGGTTAGAAAAATATTAGGAATGACCTTTCTTTCTTAGATTTAAACGAGAATTTGACTTTTAATAGGACACAATGGAGAAAAAGGATTCATGTAGCCGACCCCACGTAGTGGGATAAAGGCTTGATGTTGTTGTTGTTGTTGTTGTAGAGATTGACTTCAACTATCATTGTTGAAATTGTAGTGGCCAAAAAATGATTATAACCTTCGTGAGGAAGATTATGATTATGAATGTTTTAATGAAAATGACAGTGGTAAGTTTGGGTTGGTGTCATGGCTTTGACACGATAAGTTTGTTGTGGAAGTTCGTTTAAATTCTCATGTAACTTGGCAGGAAGCCTGGTACCTATCTTAATGCTATGTAGTTGATTCCTTCTTGGTGGTTAACAAGCGTTCTACTAATTGATGCCCTTTTAGTACCTATTTGTGCAAGTGCTATAATCTCCATGTCATGGCAATAGTATCAACTTTTAGCCTAGTAGTGTTTTACCTAACATCATTGTATAATGATGTGATACTATGAAAATTATAAATAAGGCAATTGATTGTCTATTCCTTAAATTGATTAGTTTGGGCATTACATTTATCAAGTTTATCTTGGATCTATCTTGCATTGAGTGTCTTGGTTGTATGTTATAATGATGCTATATGGCAAATTCAGTATAGGAAGATAACCAAGTCATATGCAAACAAATTATCATAATAAACAATTTATTAGAATTAATTATATACTAATTTCTTTGTGAAATACTCAATTTTCTTCTACTATGATATTGAATTTAGAAACTTCAAATATGCATAAGAATAATGTAATTTGGGATCATATGGCTGTAAGCATGATTGTTAGAACCCATAGTTGCTATGGAAGAAAAACCGAAGTAGTGGTTGAAGAAGGAAATCTATGACTGGATTTGAGGTTGAAAAGCATATTAGCAAGCTCTGGATATGGGTGTATACATTTAAAATAGGAAGGTTATCATATGTATGCAACAATAAATTTTTTCTTACATTTGTGTAGGATATTTTCTTTGTTTTCTCTTTGGATTAGTCTATAAATTACTTTATATTAAATGCTTTGAATCAATAAGAAAGAATTCCTTTTGGGTTTTCCACATGGTATCTGAGCCATTCTTTTTTTCAATATCTATTGCGTCTTGGCCTTCATTGCCCGACGCATCTTCAACTTTCATCCCAGTTACGCTTTACATCTCATTCTTTTTAACTCGATGCAGAGCCTTAGTGGTCCTGTCACTTGCCTTTAGGGCCTTACCATCAATGGTGATGTTGATCATAACTCAATAATTGCAGTGCGAGGTCAATCTCTAATTTTTCTAGGATTGATTTCCTTGCTACCTAGCCCTTTTCATTATTGAACTCAACAATTGCTTGGTGCCAACTTCCGTTGATTGTCTTTTGTCATTGATCTCTTGACAATTGACACCTGCTTCTTTTGCAATATGCTTAGAATGTAGATCCCTAGTGCCACAATACGCGCATCGCTCTTAAATTGCCATAACCTTTTTTATCTCTAACTGTTACTTGCTTTAACAACAGTTATCTAGAGTCTCAACAACCAATTCTTCTATGGGTGTAAATAAGTTGAGTCAAACTCGAGTCAAGACTAACTCAAGCTCTACTCGCTTACTCAATTATAGGCTAAAGCTCATATGACAATCTTGAGTTTGGTATGTTGAAAAATGATGGGGTTGAGCTCAAGCTGAAGTTGTGATAGAGACTCATTAGAGAAGGATGGGTGCTTGCTAGAGATGGAATCAGCTGGACCTTGATGGAGAAAGCAACGATGGCACGGACAGTGTTGGGGGAAGTCATGTTGGGAGCTCTCTAGAGATGGCATCGACAATATTATGACCCAGTTCAGAGACTAGAATTAACGAGGCGTGAATAGACGGTTGAATGGTTGGTTACATTTTTAATTTACTAATAATCTAATTCCAATATACAAAAATGGCCATTAAATCCTAAAAAATTTTGAAGTAAAATGCTATAAGTACTCCTCTCTGAGCGTCGTGCCTACGGTAAATGTTTTCTCTTCTTTTATTCATTTTAAGCTTTTGAATAATACATATGTTAATTTATAATATATTAGTGAGTCATAAAGAACTCAGTGAGCACATTATGCTTCTAAATTATAAAAATATAAGAACTTTGAAATAATATGCATGCTCATTTTGAAACATAAATTACTTATATTTTCAATTGATCATTTGAATATGATCAATAATGTTATATATATATATATATATATATATATATATATATATATATATATATATTTATCTTTTATTTAAGTAATACAACCGACAGAGGAGATATCGTCTAAAATAGTACCAATGAAGGTACTTATTTTTCATTTTCATTTTCTTTTCCAGAACCTTCTACATTTACGCATGCGAGTAGATTGCATCCCTAGTCAGTACCATAAGGGGTTATACGCCATTATTCAAAATGCACATGTAAGTGGTGTTTCAAAAAGGAGGATTGGTAAGACTATCACATATCTATCTAATCATTTCATTCATATAACATTCATCAACTTTATTTAGTAATATAAAACATAACATGCTAATTATCATTTAACTCAAAATGACCAATTAGTTGAGTATGTAAAGGGTAAATTATGATCTAGCTTGTAATAAAAACTAAATAAGCATATATCATTATCTTTCGATGTATTTAATTTTTAAGAGAATATAAAATCATTACTGTAATTAAAAGAGATGAACACTCATCTTGAACCTAAGTATTGTGAGTCACACCTCGGGTTCAGAAGGCGGTACACCTTGGCAACACGGGACGTGATGAAGGGATAGAAATACCTGTTTTGTATTCACAGAGAGAAGTATACATATACATGAGATATAACAAGATATATATATGCATTAGAGTAAATAGAGGAAATAAAATAAAGAGCCAATTCATTAATAGAAGTTCAAATAACAAATACATCAAAGTAATAAGAATTCTGATACAAGCCAACATAAATATAAATAAAACGAAAAGAAGAAAAGAAACTATCCAACGCTAAAAAAACATTAACATATCCAACTACTATGAAATAATAAATACCAAAATAGTCTACTGCTGGTAACCCTACTCTTGAGGTGTCGGTTCACCAAACATGCCTGCAGGACCTACTGAAAAATACAACGGGTGAGTTTGATATATTAAACTCAGCAAGTAATTCCTATCTATCAAAGCATAAACGACAAATGAATGAGAAATGTAATATGAACAACCAAAAGATGAGAGTAATAATTTTTAATCACTATGTCAAAAATAAAAAAATAAAAAATTATCATGAGATATGCTATATTTTCTACAACATTTTTTAATATGCATGTAGATATGTCAATTGGCTATTAATGCCAAATTATTATATTGTTTACAAATGCATCATACTAAGTATTCTTATATCTCATAATGATCTGTAAGTCATTTCTCGTTTTCAATTCATATATACTCATATTTTCTTTTATTTATACATATATATTTATTATCGGTTTATCATATACCCATCACGAGAAGGTAAACACCATCCTAATGAAATCCAGTAATTTCCTGTAGAGTCATCACTCTAGGGGCCCATAGACCCCGGCTAGCCAAAAACAAATAGGGTTATACCGACATACTCATAATCAGACAATGCTAGTGCCGTTACAAATAATCAGCATGTGTTATGTAATTCAGCATGACAATTACCATTTATATAATCAACATGATTTATAACAAGAGTATCATGTACTGCAATAAATAAAATTGATATGATTTGTCAAGAATATATTTATTGCATTCAAATAAGAGCATCATGAAGATACAAAATTTTATATACTTGAGGTTATACAACAATAAATCAAGAATATTCTTTTTATGAAACTTACTAATTCATTATGAGCAATAGCGAAGATTTACTACATAATGATTTCAATGTGATCCATAAAAAATATCACTGATCTGCACAATATTAACAAAAATTAGAATAGAACGGGCAAATTAAATAATTATAAAAGAATTCTGATACAAATATCTCGGATTACACCCCTAACAAAGAAGGGTATGCTTATACCAAAATAAACAATAGTTACTTACCTCTAGGCTAGTGACATAAAGCCCAAAGCCAAAAAGATGCGTTACTGGTCACGCCTTGAGGATGACACTAAAGGGAACACATCCTTGAAACATAAAGCTTATACAAAAATCGAGCTTAAATTGAATTTCATTAATCAAGCCTCAAAGATTCAGACAAAAAACAATTAAATTGAAAGCATCCAAAATGACCTAGATTCCGTAATTTATGAATTAAATTCTAATCGAGAATGAGAGCTTACAGTCATGAAGAAGAGCCATCCAAAAATATACGAAACCAAGAAAATATATTCAATTAAGATCTAAAGCCACCAATCAAATTTATAAACCCAAGCAATCACTAATAAAATTTTAAAATAACTTACTTTTGTTGAATGATCTCAGTCAATATGAAAAAAATGGAGGAAGATCCAACTTTTATTCAAGAGAAAGGAGGAAAACTCCACCTCGCTTAAAGAGGTAGAAGATGGAGATGTCTTCTTTGCTAACAATGGCTACTGTAATCGAGAGATAAATGAAATGGAATATAGGGAAGAGGTTTGGCGGCTGCTACGAGAGGGAGGGAGAAAAATATGACGTACTAGGCTTTTCTTTGCCTCCTTAAATGGCGAGAGAGAGCATGGGGCGTGATGGTCAAAATGAGCAAGAAGAATCGCATGATTATCTCGATGAGAAGAGATAGAAGAAAAAAGTGCGTGAATCAGCAACTGCTGTGTTCGGTCTTGCGCTATCCGAGCAAAGGGAGGAGCAGGAGCAGGAGCACTTGTGAGGCTCAATGCGTGTGGAAGAACCCGGGTCGGTTCGGTTCGATAGGTTATAACATTTTGATACTTAACTCTTTCTCCTTACTCTCATGTTGATAGATTTATCACCTATATGAAGACCTTAATGTTAAAATTTAAATGATAAATTGCTCGTGATTTAAATTTGTTTTATTCTAAATTAGTTTCTCTCATATATATTTAAATTATATGCTCTCATTTTCTCTTTTTAAATTTATTACCAAATCAATAGCTAAATTAATGATATTTTAAATTTATTTAGAAAATTTTATTCTTATATATATATATATATATATATATATATATATATATATATATATATATATATATATATATATATATATATATATATATATATATATATATATATATATATGCCAATTATTACTAATCTCTCATCATTTATATTGTTTGTTCACTTGCATGAAATAATTAATATTGCTAATTAAAACTTATAATAATTCTCCATCTTTTAACACATAATTATTTATAATTTCTCATCATTTTTTTAAATTATCCTTAGCTCATAAAATTATTGTTATTCTAAATCTAATTTATTATTTTAATATAACATAAATTTAATTATTCATTATCTAGTTTAATTATTCTCTCTCTCACAAATATATATTAAATATTAATTTTCTTAGTACAAATCTTACCTCTTTGTTGGCCTCGTTTGCCTTGTTCACTCGATCTCCCGAAACACAACTCTTCTCTCTCTCGGTTGTTTCTCAAGAAATTATTCTGTGCGGAGTCCGGATGGTAAAGTACTGTTCGGATGTAAGTGTACACTGGGTATAATTTTGTACATAATTTGAGTTTTTTTATACACAGTGTACAAACACTGTGTACACTCACATCCGAACAGTTCTTACCGTCCGAACTCCGCACTGAATAATTTCTCCCATTCTCACTCCGTCTCTTCTCTAATTTATAAAAAACGAAGTCTACGACGCCAAATGACGGAGAAAACTTGAACCCTTTGGCTTTCATGACACCAAATTACGGAAGCGAGCTCTACAACTTCTGCTTGATGGGACTGTATCATTCGTCTTCTGCAATTCCAGAAGACTGAAACGGCACTGAGCGTTTTGTTCGTCTTCCTCGTCTCCTTCGACTTCTTCACGCGACTCCAAGTATGAAAAATCCCGCTTCGTCTTCTTCAACTCCTCCACGTGACATCCCCCGGATTCATGATATTACAAATGAGAAAAGCAGTAGAGAAGATTGTCACAATGGGAGCTCGTTGGATAAGACATTGATGGGGTCAATGAATAGGAAGTTGCAGCAGGAGTTCGTTGGAGATGGTCTCAACATGTTTGCTAATGTTTGGAGAAGAAAAAGAGTTCACAAGACTTGCGGTTGCCTTCCAAACTTAGGATAACTAAAGTGGGGAGAAAATTGAGAGTTTATATTATCAAGCTAGCTTTTGGGCCAATGCGTTAAGCCTTCTCAAGATTGACGTGAGCTTGTTTAATATCATTGTTTAAAATAATGATCGAGGGGCACACCTATTTTTAGGGGGATATTTCACTTTGTGAAGATAAATACTGTGGCCACTTCCATTCTATCTCTGACAATTCATGAACAAATTGATCTATAAACACCATTGAATTTATCTTTGAATATAATATGCTAAATACCGAGAGTTCTATTACTAAATTCTTGTCCAACCCATTAAAACTAAAAATTTGTTTTGATTTATGTCTCTATGAGTATCCATCAAGTGTACTCAAACAAAAAGAATTTTATTAGACATGACACTAGTCTAAAACACACTCGGGCGCTAGTAATGAAGATATTGGTAAATTCTGACCTTCATTTGCATATACAGTATGTTGAAAAGAACCTTGATCTTCCTATTGCTGCTATAAAAGGTTCCAAAAGCTGCACGAAGGAATCTTTATATCCATTGTTTGACTATGCGTATCTTAAATGCATTTGGCCACACTAAAAAAATTCATTGTGTCTGAACACTATATTCCAAACACTTTATCTAAAGCATTATCAATATAAGAATGAAGAAATGCTTTGAGAAAAGAAATAGATACATCCGGAAAAAAAAAACATGGAAGATTGTTAATAAGCTTAAATGAAAGAATATATAAGGTTGCAAATGGGTTTAAATTGTAAGTTATTAGGTTGATGGCCCTATTGAAAGATATAAATCAAGAATGGTTGCTACAGAGTATACAAACATATATAATTGATTATTAGGAAACATTTTCCTTTGCGTCGAAGGTGAACACTAAGAATTCTACTTTCTCTGGCAGCCTGCTTCAATTAACAACTTTGACAATATGATGCGAAGAATGTCTTCCCATGTGTAGATCTAGAAGAAATTTTCACGAACATTTGTTTAATACATGAAGGGAAGGGATCAACTATTAAGGTGTGTAAACTAAAGAAGGCAATATATAGCCTAAAACAATCAGATAGAGCATAGTTTGGGAGGTTTTAAGTATTGAAGGGAATATGGTGTAGAAAAGGTCAAGAAGATCATGCCATCTTCATAAAAAAATTGGCCACAAAGGAATGAATACACTCATGGTGTATGTTAATGAAATCTTTTTTATCAGGAATGATAAGGAAGGAAATCAAAATATGAGAGCATGTTTAATTAAGGAATTTGAGATAAACTAGCTTGGAAAATTGAAATATTTTCTTGAAATTGAAGTCTTATGCTCAAAATAATAGATCTTAATCTCTAATATATCTTATGCTCAAAAAAAATTATAAACATTGTTGCCCAAATTAAATTAATCTTGATTTATTTTAAATTAATTGAAGTAAATCTTACCTTAATTTAATTTAGATTTAAATAAATTGAATTAAATAAAAAAATTAATAAAATATACCCGAAGCGGGTCGGGTTCGGGTTCGGAAAACCGACCCGTTTTCATTTATTTTAAATTAATTGAAGTAAATCTTACCTTAATTTAATTTAGATTTAAATAAATTGAATTAAATAAAAAAATTTAATAAAATATACCCGAAGCGGGTCGGGTTCGGGTTTGGAAAACCGACCCGTTTGAAAAAACGGGTCGGGTTCGGGTTGAACAGTGTCGGGTTAATTTCGGGTTGGACCCGAACCCGACCCGTGACCCGTTTTTGACAGCTCTAGTTAGCTGATATATATTTTTCATAAAGGACTTAATGGAGTAATGTTTCTTGAAATCATATGCATGTTGGGGATGTAAGGCATCTATTCTCTAGTTTTAGGGATGTGTTGGAATCAATGGGTGCCATAGAAGAAAATCAAGGCTGGGGACCGAGAAGGAAATCTAGGACAAGATTTAGGTGTGAAAGGCATATTAAGATGCTTTGGATTTAAATCTAGGTGTATATATTTAAAGTTGGAAGGTTATTATATGAATACAAGCTTATATTACTTTTTTTGGTGCCTTGTTGTAGGTGAGTTTCCTTATTTTCTTTTAAGATTAGTTTAAGTCAATATGTACGGAGGGTGCTGCATCATGGGGAGGATTTGGATTGTAAATTCAATAGGGCATAAAAAATAACGGAGGAAAAAATTTGCTAAAATAGTGAATTCTGAATTATCTGAACAAATGAGTCCTCAATGGTATTTGTGTCGATTCCTTAAAGCACATAATAAAATTAGGAAGCCAAAATGTGGGCTGCAAGGCTGCAGGGAATTTTTATGTGACTTATCAAAATAAGTTTTTACAGAAGTGGCCTAACAATTGAAATCCCAAATTACCTCTAAGGGTTTATTACATGACAGCCCTCATGAAAATAAGTAACGGAAATAAAGAAGATAACAAATAGTTGCTAATTAATTAAAATACATAAAGAAAATCCTTTCTAAATTTCTATATAGATAATCAGCGATTGGATGGTGCTCATAATACAATGTGGCATAAAAGTTAAAAATGTGAAATATCCATTTGAAGATATTAGGTAGAAAGTTAATGTTCTTGCGTGAAGTATTTCATTTTATAAATTGCTTTATTGATCAATGTTTAGATGCTAATATATTTACAGTATCTTGCAAATATGTTGAAAACTGTGATTTAGCATGAATCAGTAAAGGTTGTAGTTCAAGAATAATCTCTTTATTTCTTTGTTGTTGTGGTACTATACAAATGTAGGAGTTTACAATTATTGGTGGGCTACTGGTACCACTTTTTCATCATTATTATTTTGTTCTTCCATACTCTGATAGTGTTAGGGTTGTAACTTGTTTTGTCATACTTTTCTTTCTGTTTTTCTAGTGGTTCTTCGGCACCATTGCTGGACTTCAAATTGGGAGATAAGTTGCACAAAATGGAACATAAAACACTAATGATATCCAATTGCATATTAATATGAAAATTTAGCTAAACTTTTCTGGATGACGTGAGGTCTTGGATTCTTGGCCTATTGGATAGATAAGATTATGAAGTGCTCTTTCTAACACTTATATCCATAAATTCTGAAACATTTTTCTGTGAAGTTTTTGTATGTTGGTTTTTTCATTCTTCTTTTTTGTGCAAAACATTTTTTTGAGACTGGATTGACCTGTTGATTTGAATCAAAAGAGCATAAGTACTGCTTTGCACAGTTCCACAATAGGCTTTAAACATTAGGTATGTGAATTGTGTTGTTGTTGTGTAGGGTGAAGAGTTTAGTTGAGGAAAATGTCTTTCAAGATGTTAAGATTCTAAATATACTTTTCTTGAAGATTTTGTTTATTGTTCAAGCTTCATATTAATTCCCTTTCTTGCATTGATTTACATAAAAAAAAACTTCAACTTTTCAAAATTTTTGGATTTTTGTGTTGCAGGGCTGCTGTGAAAGATTTAACTTCAGGACTGAATATCGACAGTTCAAACATTGAAAGCCTGTACTTGCGGGCATCATGTTACCATGCCATTGGAGAATATAGAGAGGCGGTATTTTCCTTTACTCCAGTGCCTCCTCTATTAGTGATTCCTTTGTGTTATAGCATATAGCTTTTTTGTCCTACTCTCTGTGCGCATTTGTTCAAAGTCAAGTGTTGCAATTTGACCTCACTTGTGTTATTCATCAACTATCCCAATTAGAGGCTCTGTTAAAACTATCAGTAGGTCTATAAATATTCATTGTTCAATATTTTCTTGTTATTTATTCTTCAACTACAGGAATAAGCTGGAAGCATTGGTAGTTCATGACAGCGTTTATTCTCCTCAAACAATTATTCATAAGAAACTTTGGCAAAACATCCATTTTATATTCTGAACTAATTATATCGTTTGCTAGTTTTAGCTCTTAATTTTTGTGTTTGTTCTAGTTATCTGTTAGAAATTTTGCTGTTTATTTACCATTTTTGGAAATAAATGTTTCTGGTTAGCTCAGGCACTTATTAATTTTTATAATGGATATCTTATATTTTCTTGCACTTTCGTAGAGCTAGATTGTGGAAATATTTACCAACATTTTGATTTGATCAATAGATGCTATGTTTAATACTGATATTCACCTAAATTTATGGATTCTCTGCACGTTTCATTTCCCCATCTCAATGGATTAGTCTATTCCATGAATTTCAGGTCAAAGATTATGATTCAGTCTTGGATTTAGAGAATGATTCAATGGATAAGTTTGTGCTCCAGTGCTTAGCATTTTATCAGGTACTTGTTTAGGGTTTTGGAGATTCTTGAGTTTTGTAATTTCTGTATTGATTTGAATAAATTTGGTATCGTCTTTAGATGCTCAGTTGCATTTAGGGAAGCTCTAGAAGTGCTTATCCACGCTTTATCTCTTTATATAGAGGCATGCTGGTTGTTTTCAAGGCTTTATCTTTAACTTCATAGTTATCTCGCTTCCTTTATGTTTTGTCTCAGCGAATTCATTAATTTTATGTAAATGGTTTTTAGTTAGTCATTTGACTCATAACTGCAGTTGAAAAATATAAATTAGGATAAGTTACTGATAGGTCCCTCATTGTTTCCATAATTTGCATTGTTTTTCTTGTTGCTCGTAACCATCAATTAAATCTCTTATTTTTATGATAATCAGAAATTTAACTTTCTTTTTTACCCCTCTAAATGGAGAGATTAAGTTAATTTTTCAAAAAACAATAAACTAGGCTTCTGCTGTATTTAGATTTCAGTGTGTAGCATTTTAGAAGGCACTTTTTTAAGTTCGGGAAGTTTGAACTCATGCTCTTCTTGTGCTTGTTTGGAAGGTCGATTGCATTTAGGAAAACTCTCAAGCTGCTATCAGGCCCTCTTCTCAAATTCCTTGAATAGATGCATGCTGGTTGTGCACAGGCTATAATTAGATTTTGCTTTTCTTATTAGTTCGTCTACTTTTTGTTCCATGATTTCATTAAATTATCATGTTGGTAAATGATTTTTTAGTTCTTCTACGAGTGTGAACTTGGCACTCAGCACTCGACACTAGGCGCTCGGCAATATTGTTGAGACATATAAATTAGGATAAATTGCAAATATGTTCTTCATATTTATTAAAATCCGCTGATTTATTTTTACAACTTTTAAATTACTCAATTAGGTCCGTCAGGTTCATGATAATCTGGAAAGGTCCTTGTGGCAATTCATCAAGTTCAAACATGACAACTATATTTTTTCCCTTCATTTTTTTTAAGGAAAATCAACAATGAGGGAAAACGCGAGGAACCTATTTGCAATTTATCTTATAAATTATGTCCCCCATGGGCAATCAATTGCAGTACTACAACAACAATATCAATCCTTTATCTCTATCTCACTACGTCAGGTCACAATCAATTCTAGTAGAATAATCAAAATAAAATGTTTAATATATGAACAATCTTTCTTCCTTTTTCTATAAAGATAATATTTTCATTGAGGAAAGAAAATTATTATGCTTCTACATTAGTTTTACAATGGGGTGAGCAAAATCAACATTCAATGGGAAGTTATCTTGCACTAATCATTTTGTACTTGGACTAGTCAAGAAATATATGGATCCATTTGGTTTGCTACTGCTAAAACATATTTATCTTGTACTAATCGTTTATATCTTGCCATATGATGCAGAAAGAAATTGCTCTTTACACTGCTTCAAAGGCCAGCAGTGAATTCTCTTGGTTTGATATTGATGGTGATGTCGATCCCCTCTTTAAGGTACTGATTTTAGTTGCTGTATGGATATGCATTTCCCATGATATTAATGTCTGGATTGTGAATCATCTTTTAATAGATTGATTTACTAAGGGTTACTTCCAGTAAATTTTTTTTTTTTTTTTGGTAATTGAAAAGTTCGGCATAACCTTCTAATTGATAAAAGCAAAAAATCCAAAGATTACAAAATGATTAAAAGTTATAAGAGCTCCGGAAAACAACAACATAAATAAAAAAGAATGTAAAGTAGTTCTCAAGGATTCTTGGCTATACAGTTCTCCCCCATAAACTTGTTAATTTTGATCCTTTTCTTTTCATTAGCACCGTTGATAAAAAAGTAAGCCAAATTGATGATGTAGAATCAAAGAATCTTCTCATCTTTATTTATGTTAGAAAAAAAAAAAAAAAACATCTAACATTCCTTTCTTTCCATGAACAAAAATAGGGTAGAAGAAGGCAATCCTCAAAACCTGAAATCTTTAATCATGAAGTCCTTTCTCCAGAATTTGAAAGTGGAATTCAAGGTAACAATAGTCTATAAGCTGCCAAACAAGTTGTGAGTGTCATACAAATGTTAGATATAGAAGAATACCTGAAAAAGGTACGGAAATCATCTTCCACCTTCTCAGAGCAAAGTAACACAATATGGAAAGTTGATTATTCCTTTGAAGAGAAGAGATTTCTTGGGATTTTTCTCTTGAAAAGAAACCATACAAATATTTCAATTTTGATTTCCATATCCCGAAGCAATAAGATATAGACCTCATTCATAAGAAATGATTAGAAAGAGTTGTCAAAAAATATACTGGTAAGAAAAATGAAAGCTAGAAAGGGATTACGTGATCAAGATCCAGCTTGTGTGGACTGATTTAAAATGATTAAAAAAAGGAAAGTACAAATGTTCCAACCACTAAAATTCCAAAATTGAAATAAAATATCTTGAGCAGTTGAAATGGATCAATTTATTGACTGATTCTTAATGATATGCAGTAGCACTAGAAATACCAACACTACAATTCCAAAAGAAGCTATAATTAAGAACATATCTAGTCCTTGATTTTAATCAATTGAAAGAAAACAAGCTTAAGCATCATTACCAAGAATAAAGAAGTTATCTCAAGGGCCTTCATGCAGAAAGAACTGGCTTGCTCAAGCTACTTTGGTATATCAGGAAATTTGTCTTTAAGGAAAAGACATCATGAGGATCAAACACAGAATTGATAATAAGAAGTGCTATTTGTATTACTCTTCCTCCACCATGGAACTTGCAGCCATGCTGAACTAGTGAAAACTGGATTGGAATATTTTTGAATCTATGGCTAAGGAGTATCAAATCAAATTATATGAAGAGCATTATACTTGTTTAGTGGATCTGCTTGGGAGAGCAGGTCATGTTTATGAAGCTTATAATGTTATATCTTAAATGCCATGCAAACCAAATGCAGATGCTCTTGAAACATTTCTTAGTGGATGTAAGGTCCATGGGAAGGCTGAACTAGCAAAATGAGCGACAGATAAGCTCTTAGCATGGAACCGAATGAACCTGTGAATTATAAGTCAATGTCTAACATCTACGCATCTTCTCAGGTTTGGGAGGGTGTAGCAAAGATAAGGTGTTAACTAATTAAAAAAAAAAAGAAAGGTGGTGTAACAGAACAAAAAAAAAAGGAATGATGAATGAATAAAAATTTCCGAAGAGTTGCATCTTGTCGCATTTTCGAGCCGACCCCACATCGTCAAAACGATACAACTATTCAACTCAAAACTGTTATTTAGCGATGCCGTCAATAAAAAGGAGAAAATTGTAAGGAGGTTCTCACATTCTTTTTTTCTTTTCCTCGCGCTCCTGTTCTGATAAAGCCCAACCGAATGTCGGACAGAACTCCCACCTCCACCTGCTTCGTCCGACGTCTCAAACTCCACACGCCGGTCGGTGACACCGCCTTCGATAGCGGACTCGCCGTCGATCAGTACCCCGTATCCAATCGCAAAAATAATTTCTTGACCATAGGTAAAATCCCGCCACCTCTCACGCGCAGGCCGATCACCTTCTTGCTTACTTCCGAAACTGTGCTCGTCGAGTCTGCTTGTGCCTTTTTCTGGCATGGTCAAATCCCTACACTGTCGTCTTCAATGGTCGAAGTCCACAAGCCGCACTGCCTTGTGCGCATTCAATCTTTCCTTCCAATTCCTCCGCTAGCCTCTGTCCACCTGATTGCTGACTCCGACGCCCCTTATCTGTTCCGTTTGAGATTCCTCCCCCAATCCAATACCCTTCTGACTTAAGCCTAAAACAATCCCTTTGAAATATATATATATATTTACTTTAGTAATTTTGCGAAGTAAATATGATCAGTTGATATAATGAGTTAAGGCTTTATTTTCCAAATGACTTAATAAAGTTACTTCAGTAACTTTGAAAAAATTACTTCAGTAATTTTGTAAAGTAAAACCAATTAATGAACTTCAGTAAATGCATCTTTTAGATATGTTAAAAGATATTACTTCAGTAATTTTTTTTTACTTAAAAAAATATGATTAAAAATATTGCTTCAGTAAATTTTTTTTAAAGTTAATTCATGGGGAGTTGCTTTATTTTGCCAAGTAAATATAAACCAATTACTTCAATATCCAATTACATTATTTTAAATGTAATATTATTCAATGAAATATTTATGCGAGCATCGAATAAACAAGAAATTAAGGAAGACCTTACACCGTTGATTTTAAATCCGGTCGAGGAGAATTTCAAGGGAAGACCTCGCACCATTGACCTTAGGTCCGACCGAGATGGTTTTAAAGCGAAGACCTCGCACTGTCGACCTTAGGTCTGACCAAGATAGTTTCAATTAAAGACCACTCGCGCCATCGACCTTAGGTCCGGGCAAGATGGTTTCAATTCAAGATCTCGCGCCATCCACCTTAGGTCCAACTGAGATGGTTTTAAATTCAAGGCCTCGCGCCGTTGATCTTAGGTCTAGCCGGGAAGAAATTATCGGCAAGTGCCATCCCGGCCTCCCCGCAAGGGAAGGGGACGCCGGGAGGCTGCTAAAATTGCCTTAAAAATTTGAAGGGAAATTCAATTTGAACATCAAATATAATGTTAAAATTAACTTTAAATATTAATTAACTAATTTAGTTAGTTTATTTAATAGAAAATTGATTGATTAAAATTAATCGAAATGATCGTTAGAATTTTCTATATCATCTGATGCATGAAAGTTGAGGAGTTGCAAAAACTCATTCTCCTCCCGGCCTCTTAACGACCTTTGCAATCATTATTGCAACTAAGTTCATTTGAGTTTTTATTGAGAGCCTACTACCAAAATTTTCATAAGCCAAGAGGGGCGAACATGTTCTCCCAATTACTTTTATCTTGCTTCTTATCATTCTCCCAAATGTCATCCAGCATAAATGAGAACTTTTTGTACATCATTTTTAGTCCAAAGACTATCTTGAAGTGCCTCAAATATCTCCAAATGAAACCTCTCATTAAGAGATTCCAATATAGGCAATTGAAACTCTTGACACTTTAAATTGTTGTGGCATTCCAAATACTATTTCTCTTAATATGTTAGAAGTCTCTGACTATCAAAACATCACCTCTCTTTCTGTAGCTAATGAAATAGTAAGACTTGCAATAAATCATCTCATCTCCTCCAACTTAGAGTTGATTTTTTATCACTCAATGTAGATTTAATTTGAAACAAATTGAATAGCATTTTAAATCCAAGAGTCTTAAAATATAAGAGCATTTCAAATCGTAGAGTTTTAAATACGAGAGCATTTTAGATGAAAACTTTAAATCCGAGAGTTTTAAAAATCCAAAAGTTTTAAAATTGAGATTAATAAAATTAATTAAAAAATTTGTTTTGGTTAATTGATTTGTTAAATTATGAAAGAAAAAAATGCATGAAGAGAAATATTGTTTTCCACTAATCAGACATATACATGTAAACTCAACTCTCAACACAAATCTTCACAAACTCTAAAACTCTCCAAACAAACAACACTAAGAATAAGACACAAACTCTCCAAACAATAACACAAACTGAAACTCTCGACATTTTACAGTGGCTCCTACAACTATTTAGGAGTTCTCTAAACTGCTGCAAGTACCACGTAACTGCAAACAAACAAATAAGAATCAATGCTGAAAAATCATAAATCTACCTAGCGCAGGTAGAACAAAGTACTGGAAGAGTGTAAAATGCAACACAACAGTGCTAAAGTAAAGTAGATAACTATTGTAGTAAGAAAAAGCTATGAGCACAAAACAACAAACACACTACTGGAAAAGCTAGGGTAGATAGCAACCGCTGTCAAGTGCAAAACCATATGCTAGTGTCAAACCTCTCAAACAATTTGGGCCACTTAACTTACCGGACTAGGTCATAAGACCATCATTAGGCAACTTCTAATGAAGCAATAAGATCTACCCAACTGAAATCTTCGGGCTACCCTTAGTAGTGGCCATAAGTCCTATTAACTGGGCTACTTTCTTATGAAGTCATAAGTCTCTACCCAAATCTAATCACACGGATCTCTTGTTGAAAAATCAAGGCAAAAAGCCTCAGAAGAGAATTTCATCTTTAAATAATGCTTTGAAATACAGTAATTATGATACTAATCTCATGTTGAAAGCATGTGGAATTTCTATCGTAAGATTGATCTTTTACAAAACACACAAATTCATGGGCATCTTAATTTAAATTTTAATGATTAAATTGTAAGACTCACTTTTCATGCAACTTCTTTAGAGAAGTCATAAGACCTATCCGAACAATTAAATCTGCTGGAGCCTTGTTGTAGAGTTAGGTTGTAAAAACCATCTTTAGGCAACTCATAAATAGAGCTGTAAGCTCCACTCCAAATTAAACCTACAGAGTACTTTCGATGAAAGTTGTAAGTCACAACCCAAATTCAAACACATGGGGTACTTTCTATGAACGCCGTGAGTCCCGCTTCAATTCAAATTTTTGCGTAACTTCTAAATGAAGTTATAAATCTCAAACCAAACCAATTTATGGGTATTCTAATAGATGTAAACCAAAAAAACTCTCAACAAAATTAAAATCCACCTCTAACCACGTCAATCTACTCGGAATCCCTGAGAGGAGGCAACTCATAGCTGCTAATCAGATTCCCTGGCACTACGGTCAATGATTGTTAGTGTTGGTAGTTTGAAACCTACGGTATACCCGAGACAATGGAACCATGGGATCTTGATCGGATTTACCTCCATTTTTCTCACAATTTAGACTAAACAACCTAAAATTTATTCATCCTTAATCGAGAGTTCTCCCATACGTGTTAAGAGGGATAATTACCTATGAGTGCTTGCGCTCATGGGATGTAAGGACCTCATATCTAATTAAACCCTGACACTATCCTCAGGAGAAATTTGATTAATTGCAATTTGACTTTAAGGGAAATGAAATCCTACAGCTGCAAAGAGGGATTCATGCATTCGTGACGTTTTTTTTGAACCAACAGCTTGAATTGATCAATTTGAGAGAAAAAGCTTCATACGAATGTTTAGATGGAAATGAATGTGCAATGCTATTATGCCGCATTTTATCACGAGAATATAATGAAACATCAAAATTATTTTGATTTCTGGAAGAGTTCGTTGAATTGAATGATAGGATAATTTGCCGTTGTATTGTTTTGAGGCTTATTTTCTTGAAATTGTCACTCGTGGACAATTTTTGTAAGGTTGGAAAGTCATTGATTATTTTTTCTAAAAGAACTAATAAAGCGTTTAGAAAATAAGAAGACAAGCTCAATTAGGTTGGAAAATTAAAATTTATAATAGATTTTGTTTAAAGGTTGATTGTGTGTTGAAAGGAGAAAATGCTATATTTTAATTGAAATGACTCGTAGCATCTCATAAATGATTCATATATGTAGTGGCAATTATAATCTAATTCCATGATTCTATTTATGCGTTCCCCAATTTGTACTACTTTGTGTTAGCTTTTAGTCTTGTCATGATTTTTTTTTTCAGAAAACCTAGCCTGGAATTATGTTTTCTGGGTCAATGAAAACTATGCATGATAATGCATTACTTAAGATTTCCATTAAAAAAGAAAAGGAAAAATCCATCAAATCAAGTTAAAATTAAGTATATAGGGTAATGAATACCGTAAAGAAGTAGATCATGCCAACAATCAGATTCTAGCTAGGTCCAGAATGCCAAAAATTGTCAGGGTAGTTATTCTGAACTGCTTGGAATATAGTAAATTTGGAAAATGGAGAAAGACTTTCTTGGGATTGAATAAAGCTAAAATCATCATAACTTACTCCTTTAGAACGATTTATTGTAACATTTGTGAATGCAACTGTAGTATCATATGACTAAGAAATAGTAAGCGTAGTAGTAGGATGGCAAATATTTGACCCAAGCATGGCTGTAGGTATATTAGATGACCCAACTTCTAAAACTAAAGGACAGAAGAGGTGTTTCCAATCAATAAACCATCAATGACAAGTGAAGGAACCAATTCAAGAGATGACTCTAGAGTAATATTCAGATCATGAGAACACCCCACACGGGCCAAGACAAATGGAGTAGCATCTATCATATTCGAAGAACTCAATTAATTATGAGTATTTATTGCACAATTATTGTGAAATCGAAAGTGCTAACCACAATTGATGAAGTATTAGAGGATAATGATAGGAAGTGCTAGTAGAAAACAATTATTCGTTGGCTGAAATTGAATTTCAACAAAACCAGAAAACAAATCCAAGAAAAATAGGGAGAACATGCAAATTATCTTTTTATTGCAAGATATATGAAGAAAAATAGCAAGATATAATAGATCTTTAATTTGAGAGGAAGATCCAACTCTCCAAGATCTCTAGCCACCAGCTAGATCCCAATCAACCTAGAAACAAACCATATTCAACAAATAAGAGATGAAAGAAAACTGAACCCTAGGTAAAAATTACTTAAAGTACACCCATATTAATTTTCCTTTTAATTTCTCCCCCATCCCCCTTTTGAAGACAAACAAAAGGGGCAGAATTATTGCAGGCGGAACTTCCGCCTGCTATACGTGATTGCCAGTCTCAAGGACTGGCTAGACCGGTCTAACAATACCCCCTTTCCAAAGACCCACTTTGTCCCTCAAGGTGGAAGAATGGAAACTGATGCTTTACCCTCTCGTATAGCTCCCATGTGGCATAATAGTCAGGTAAGTTCTTCCATTTTATCAACATTTTATGGATCCCCCCTCTCCCCTCCGCACCCCTTTCAGCTCCAGTGGTTCCAAAACCACCTCTAAATCCTCTATCAATATCATGGGTAACTCTGAACTGGATGCATGATCCCCGATAGCCCTCCACAGCTGTGAGACGTGGAACATCGAATGTATAGTAGTGGTCGGGGGTAACTTTAATTGATAAGCCACTCCTCCAATCATTTCCAGTATCTCATAGGGACCAAAGTACCTCGGGGTCAGCTTCTCATTCCTCCTGTTAGCCACCGTCCTTTGTCTGTATAGATGAAGCTTCAAGTATACACTATCCCCTATTTCAAACTGAATGTCTTTTCTGTTCTCATCCGTCTACTTCTTCTTGATCTGTTGAGCCCTCAATAAATATCTTTTTAATTCATCCAACACCCTATCCCTCTAGGGTCCCTCTCCTTTAAGTACTGCTCTAATGAAGAGACTGGTGTGTTACTTTGCCCAAAATGTACCAAGTGAGATGGGCCCCTTCATTACAATACTGTGAAAGAAGTAATCTGGGAAGCTGAATGATATGAAGTGTTGTACCAGCACTCCCCCCATGGCATCCATTTGGCCCATAGCCGAGGTGTCTCTGAAGCAAAATATTACAGGTATGTCTTCAGGATCCTATTTACCACTTCAGTCTGCCCATCCGTCTGGGGTTGGTAAGTGGTGCATTTCTTCAGCATTGTCTCCTGTAGCCTGAACAACTCTCTTAAAAAATGACCAAGGAACACCTTATCTCAGTCGAATACTATACTCCGGTATCCTATGCAGTTGACCACCTCTTTGATGAATGTTGCTGGCACTGTCACTTCCGTATAGGGATGTCGTAGGGGAATGAAATGAGCATACTTGCTCAATCTTTGCACCACCACCAAAATCACTGTAAACCCTTGATATTTGGGTAACCCATCTATAAAATCCATGGTGACCTCCTCCCACACTCTATTTGAAAGAGCTAGGGGTTGCAGTAATTCTCTTAGGGCCATGATCTTGTATTTGCTCCTCTGGTATACTTCACATCTATCCATCATCTCCTCCACATTCTTATACATCCCTTTCCAATACAACTCTGCAGCCAATCTCATGTTTGTCTTCTACACCCCTGAATGACCCCCAACAGTGCCCCCGTGGAACTCCTGCAGAAGATGCGAAATATGAACCGATGTCCGTGGAAACACAAATCTCCCTTGGTACATCAGCCTCTCCTCCTCTAGGGAATAGCCAGGGTGGCTACTTTCATCCCTTAGTTGATCCGCCCCCTAATTCTCCTTAGCTCCTCGTCCTGCACACTCCTTAATAACCACCCAATCCAACATCAGTGGTACCGAAATGACCAACTCCTGGAGCTCTTCCAAGCATCTAGACAAGGCATTAGTTGCCTTGTTCTCTAGCCCCAGTATATAATGAATTTAAAATTCATATCCCAATAGCTTTGACAGTCACCTTTAATACTCCTCGGTCACCATCATCTGCTCTAAAAGGTATTTCAAGCTCCTTTGGTCTAGGTCTGATTGTCAGCATCTTGCTGAAGTATGCCATGGGCCTATTATTCTGTATGAGCACTACTACAAATTTATACCCTGATGCATCAATCTCTACCACAAAAGTTTGGCTAAAATCTGGTAGGGTCAGGACTGATACCATGGTTATGACCTTCTTTAGTCTCTTAAAGACCTGGGTAGTTGCCTCTCCCCACAACTATCCTTCTTTAGCTGCTCTGTCAGTGACCAAATTATAATGTTGTATCCCCTCACAAACATCCTGTAGTACCCCATCTACCCTATGCTAGGTAATGGTCATTTTAACATTGCCTCAATCTTGGCCTGATCAACGACTACTCGCTTATGGATACCACGTGCTCCAATTACTCCACATTGGGTTGAGCAAAATAACACTTGTTTAGGTTGGCCCTCAGTCGATGCTTCTATAGCACTTCTAAAACCACCCTCAAATGTTCCAAATACTCCTCATCCAACTTGTTGTACACCAAGATGTCATCAAAGAAAACTAGTACAAATCTTCTAAGGTATGGTCGGAACACCATGTTCATGAGGAACTGTAATGTAGCAGGGGCATTGGAGAGGCCAAATGACATCACCAAAAACTCGTGGTGTCCTTCATGTGTCTTGAACACAATCTTCGGGAGATCCTCTTCTCTCATCCTAATATGATGCACCCGAACTTCAGATCCATCTTTGTGAATACCAACGCCCACAAAGCTCATCTAGCAACTCATCTATCATTGGAATAAGAAACTTGTCTGGCACAATCTCCTTATTCATGGCCCGGTAATCCACACAAAATATTCAGCTCCCATCCTTCTTCTTAACCAGTTAAATTAGGCTAGAAAAAGGACTCACGCTCGGCCTGATGATCCCTGCCTCCAACATCTCTTGGATCAGCTTCTCAATCTCATCCTTCTGGATCTGAGGGTAGCGGTAAGGCCCTCAAGATGATAATGTGCTCCTGCTCCATCTATAATGGCAATCCTTGAGGTGGTTGAAAGACCTCGTTGAACTGATGTATAAGTGGTTGTATTGAAGGATGAATGTATACCCCCTCTAATTTGATTCCCTCTAAGCTCTGCAAATCCACCAGAAATCCTCCTCTCGGCTCTTGTATGGTTTTCATCATGGTTTTGAGAGACACCATAGATTTGGATAACCCTGCATCTCCCTTGATCACCACTCTTCTTCCCTCCACTACCAACTCCATCATCAATACTCACCAATTAACCTTAGTATCCCCAAAGGTTTGTAGCAATTTCCTCCCCAAGATGATATTAAGTGCTCTTTAACTCCAATGGAAGGAAATCCTCCCTCAATTGGACCTCTTGTATGGTCAGAACCACTCCCTTACATACTCCTTTATCCATCTCCACCTTTATGCCAATCATCACTCCATAGCACCCTGTATCCATCAGTTTCACTGCCAATTTTTCTACGACTTGGTTGGAGATGAAACTATGGGTAGCCCTCTTCTCTATCAATATTACCACCTCCCTATCTGTTATTTCTCCTCTCACTTTCATGGTGTGATTTAGAGTGAATCCCACTACTGAGTTCAAGGAGATCTCTGTCATATCTAAGTTTAGCTCTTCATCCTCCTCTACCAATGCCTCACTCCTACCTCCCTCTTCAGCTTCCTCGTCATCACAAATGGTGAGAACTTGAAGATTTTAGTCCTTACACCTGTGTCCCAATGTATACCTCTCATCACAACTGAAACACAGTCCCTTCTACCTCTTCTCCTGCAGCTCATTCTCAATGAATTCTTAAAGTTTCACCCGTTTCCCCTGCCTAAAGGCTTCTACTTTAGAGTTTCTCGAAGGATACCCGGTGTCGGCTGTTGACCTTGATTTTGTCAAACCCATGGGCATGGTGGACTGAGTTGACCAAGTCAACCTTTGACTTGGTCAACCCAAGTCTTAATGGGTCAAAATTGACCCATTAGGCCCATTAAGAGCCCAAGTTGATTTAAATCCAATTAAAACCTCTTCATGGCCCAATACCTCATCCCCATTGGCCCTCTTGGCTGATTTGACCAAGTCAACGATTGACTTGGTCAAATCAAGCCTTAAATGAGTTTTAATAGCCTATTTAGAGCTAATGAAGGGCATTTTAATTGGAATTAATGCCTCCTTAATAGCTAAAATTCAAAACTCCGTGGTTCCACTCCTAATTTCCTCCAAATCACCTCAGGATTTGATCGAAGCCGTTGATGGTAGGGTTAGGGAGTTTAAATATAAAATCCTTAGTCTATTTTAGGATCTTTTGGATCTTGTTCTCTCTCCAAGCCCCCAAACTTTCTAATATTTCGTGTGAGCACTCTTGGAGAGTCTTCCCATCTTCCCCAACCAAGATCCGACGAGCTCGAGTCGCCGGCGGCGAGAACTCCGGCGAAACCAAGCCCCACGTCCCTCCCGGGCTGATTTCCGCTTGATCCGAAGAGAACCAGGGTTCGACGTCAACTGGAGAAATATTGCTGCAGTTTCAACGAATCCAACGAGCCCAAGAACGCAAAAATCGGACGGTTAGATCTCTCAAAATCCTTAGAATAGCTCACATCACATGGGTTTAAATAGCTTTTGGAAAAGCACTTTCTAAGCCAAACGAATACTCCCCAAAGATTTCTGTACATATGTAGATCATATGTTTAAAATTTCGTTGAATTTTGTCATGTATTTTGAGAGAATGAGGCGTTTTTCTATTCTAGGGTTTCGATTCGGTTCTTTGAACTGCATGAAATCGCAGCCGTTGATCTTTAGATCAACGGCTGTAATCTTGTTGTTCTGTGTTTGGGCCGAACAGCAGATCGCCTGTGTTGCCTACGTGGATTAGTGGCTCAATCATTGGCATGAACAGCGGGTCCAATCCCGTCGCGCCAAGTGTCGCATGCTGGATAATTCGGATTTAAAATCGATTTTAAATGTTTTTAAACTATATTTTCTTCAAAAAATCGCCAAAATTTCATTTTTGAGCCGAAAAATGTGTGCAATACCTCGAATTGCTCGTATTCTCGGCCTCTATATTTTAAAATTATATTTGATTCAAAAATTTTGAGTATGTTTTAAGATATTTTAAAAACAGTAAAACTGTATATTTAATTTATTATTATTATTATTATTATTTTATAATACTATTATTATTTTGTTTATATATTATTTTGAATATTATTACATATTATTTGTGGTGTTGCTTTACTGTTATTATAATAATTATTATTATTTTGATTTTTTTTTGTTATTTTTATTATTATTAGTATAATTATTTAAAAAAAGTATTTTGATAATTAAATACTATTATAATTATTTTAAATTATTTAAATTACCTAAAATATTATTAATAATTAAGATGTCACCATTATTATATTTTAAACTATTTTTAAATTTCAGAAGTTTGTTTACTTTACTTTCATATTATTTAATAATTATCTTTAAACATTAATTGCCTTCTAATTATTCTTTAAATAGCTTTTTATTGTGTTTAAAGTTAAAAAATTCATAACTTTTTCGTTTTCGATCCGCTGTCGACGTACAGCACCTTGATTTGAACGTATTTGATTTCTGCATACTTTAAAGGTTGTTTTGCTTAAAAACTTTTTTATATGTCTGCAGTTATTTTACAAACAACCAACAGCACTATTTTAAAACTATTTAATTATTGTATGTAAGCTTTGAAAATTCATAACTTCTTCGTTTTAAGCCCGATTTTAACGCACAACGTCTTGTTTTGAACGTATTTAGATTATGCACATTCTGGAACTAGTCTTACTTGAAATTTTTGGGTATGTGTGCAATTGTTTTCAAAAAAGCCAGCTGTACTATTTTAAAATTATTTAATTATTGTCTTTGAACTTCGAAATTACGTAGATTTCTCATTTTAAGTCGGATTTTTGTGCACAACACCTTGTTTTGGGTGTACTTTGAATTATGCACAGTTTAAAACTATTTTTGTATAAAATTTATGTCTGTAGTTTTTGTTATGCCAAAAACAGTGAAATGACACTATTTAAAAAATATTATTTTATTGTGTTTAAACTTCGGAAAACCATATATTCGTCGTTTTAAGTCGGATTTCGATGTGCGACCCCTCGTTCTTTTCAGCAAGACGAGCTTTATGTTTTGGAACCATTTCCAGCCTCTAATTTTGGCTGTATGAATAGATTCTTGTTTTGATCTTATTATTTGGGTATTTTGATATTTATATATTAATATAACAACTATTTTTAGGATACAAACTACTTTCAAATCGCTTGAGACTTCGTTAGTGTAGCCAGTGGGTCTCCCTTATATGTATTTATCATAAATTGATCTATTTTTAATTATGCTATTTTCCAAAGATTTATATATTTGTAAGTATTTTAAAATATTTCAAAATTACTTATGTATTAAATCCTAATTTTGGGGAGATCCGCTATTCGATGAAATTTTAGACATGAGTTCTATGAATGAAGAGCAAATCATGGGGGAGTGGGTTAGTGAATGGTTGAGTCTCAATCATTCACTAATCCTTTCTTTAGGTCTCTTTCTTTTTTTTTTTTTTCGTAGATTGCATGTATAGGATTGCACCACGAGCACTTAGCCTAGGCTCGCCTAGATTTTAAGGACATGGTGTGTTTATTTCATTTTCGTACTCCCATGCATTTATTACCTTGAAGGTTAGTTAAAACATCACTTTAAACCTTGATAACGCAGTGACACCTTAAGGATAACAATTAAGGACTCGTCTAGCAAATTTAGAAGTTTTCTAGGAACTAGGATAGATCCCGGATTGACATGAAAATTTCAACACTTAAACCTAGTGACATCATAAGCCTTTCATAATTTTCTGGAAATTTTTAGGAGCTTTTAGAGCCCTTAGCTAACCAACCATAATTAACCTGCTAATTAAGACCTCGAGACCTTCTGAAAAATACAATAAATACATATTAGGTCAAAAAATTACCCATAATAGCTTGAATTGTTCCGAATCTGACCCTTGACCTTAGATAAATAGGGCTCCCTAGTTTGACTTTAGGTTGACCCTTAATTTGACCGTAGGTGAAAATTACCATTTTGCCCCTAATAAATTATTAAAAATTATTAAAAATCCCAAATTTTCCCCAAACACTTGGGATTACTTTCTCTGGTCATTCCTGACCTTTGGAGGCGATTCTAATCAGTTTGGAGCTTGTTTGGAGCAAAACAGTAAAAAAGGCCCTTTGTTAGAAAATTTAGAAAATTCCTTTAAATACCCCGATCTTTAGAAACCCGTGATTTGGTCATGTATATTACTACTCATCGAGGTGTGTTGACGATAGCCTCTATCCTCAATGGTTAGTCGTATGCACGATCCAATCTGTCCCTTCCAATCGATCCGTTTGCGCGGTGCTCTTTCGGAGGTCCACAGGTTTCTGGCGACCACGGTGGGACCAGTTTCTCTCTCCATCTTTGGATTCTATATTATCCTTTCTTGTGTGTACTCCGGGATTGGTACTCCTTAGATTAGGTCCGTCCCACTCTTAGTTAGGGTCTTTCCTTAGTTAGGATTTCTTTCCCTTAGCTAGGGCTCCCCCTACTCTACTTCTTTTCAGCCTTACAGGCTATTCCATATCTTATCCGTCCTTTATCAGATCTATATTTATTCATATCCATTCTTATCAAATCTTTCATTCTTTTGTGATTTTCAGTCTAACTAATTCATTTCACTTTCTTTTCTTGGCAGCAGTGCCATGGCTTCCTTCGTACTTTCTGTTACTTTTGCCTTCGGTTCGGACGTGCGGGTGACTCTTCCTGAGTCCCTGCTAGCTAGTCCGCCAGTGGGAGGAATCACTTTTGGTTCCTTTACTGACTCGGCCTTCGTCACTCTTGGCGGGCCGACCCCGGCGGAGGCTGCTGCATTCTCTCCTCCTCAGAGGAGAGGGCGCGCAGCCATGCGCCCTTTTGGACGACCAGCTGCTCGGCAGACAGTCCGGGCATCTGCTCGTCCAGTTCCTGTACTCGCGCAGCCAGTGCTTGCTGTGGCTAGGCGACCAGTGCCTAGGCCACAGTCTGTTCCAGTTGTTCGTGCAGCGGCCAGGCGACCTGCGCCTGCCGCTCCTGCTGCTCAGGTTGCCCCGGCCCTTCAGCGCCGGCATCCTGCTGTAGCGGTTCCACCTATTCGTACAGTGGTCAGGCGACCTGCGCCTGCCGCTCCTGTTGCACAGGCTGCCCCGGCCCCTCAGCGCTGGCAGCCTGCTGCTGTTGTTACTCCCGTCGTTCCGGCAGAAGTACCTCGCGTTCGGGTTTTCCCTCCCGCTTCCACTAGGAAGAGGGGTGCCCAGACCGAGGTGCCTTCGCCCTCTTCTGGCAGGGTTTCCGTTTTCGCTCGGCTTTCTCACCCTGAGACTGCTGGGCAGACCCCTGTGCTTCCAGTCGTTACTGTTCCCCCTGCCACCCAGGCAGTGGGTTCAGATGTCCCCTCGACCTCCACCTCCGGCCTTGGGAGAAGGGCAAGGAGGAATAGGAATAGGAGGTTGCGTCTAGCTGCGTCAGAGGCAGAGAGGCAGCGGATTGCAGATGCCATCGTTCACGATGAGATAGTTTAGAGACAGAGGAGAGTGGCTCCCAGGCAGCGGAGGCCACGTCCAGTTGTTGTTGCACCTGCTCTAGAGGTGATGGTAGCCCCCGAGTTGGAGGCAGTTCAGGGAGGACGCTTCTCCCCACTGACGCATAGTGGAGATGAGGAGGACGTTGCCTGCATAGCGGCGGCTCCTCCTGTCGCCACTACTCTACCTCGAGCTAGGTTACCCAGGGACGCTGGTGTCCGAGCCCTCACCCAGAGGATTCGGAACATCGTCCGCCTAGCGCGTGGCAGAGTGCCCGTCAGTCGGGAGGGCTTACTCCGTCAGATTTCTCGGGCTACCTTCCAGTTACGATGACAAACTGCGAGGAGACTCTACAGTTGACAGAGGGGGCAGACACCGCAGCAGCCAGCACAGACAGTTCCAGCAGTTAGGCAGCCAGCGGGTGCTCCTGTGGTAGGACGACGCCCACGTCGTCGAGGACAGAGACAGCAGCAGGAGCCCGCCCGGCCTCAGGTCGGTTCAGTAGTGGTAGCTCCAGAGCAGCCAGTTACCCATGTAGAGCCCCGTCGCAGTAGACGTATTTGGAGACGTCGACAGGCGAACACCCTAGCTGAGCCAGTATAGTCAGTGGAGACAGTACGCCCAGTCGGGCTAGTACAGTCAGTACAGTTAGTCGAGGCAACACGACCAGATGAGACAGTGCAGTTGGCAGAGGCAGTGCAGCAGGCTGATGCAGTAGATCAGATGGATGTGGCAGTTTCTCCCGAGTTCGAAGCGGTACCGATGACTTGTGATGAGGATGCAGTAGTTACTACTGTTGAGTCACCGGATCGAGTTGAGACACCTTTAGCTCCTAGTACTCATAGGATCACTTCTCATATGAGTCCCTACATAGAGGCACTTCGTCGGATCTTTTCAGAGGATGACTCATTCGAGGATGAGTCAGATGAGGATATACCAGTACACCAGGTCTGTGAGACTACCCGTCGAGGTCCCTCGGATGAGCAGAGAGAGCCCGAGGACCAGGATGAGAGGGAAGACCCCGAGGCAGGAGGGTCTCCGAGATCAATAGCTACGGACACCACAGTCTTACACTTACAGACTCAGATGACCACTGGGAAGATCCATCTCCAGGACAGTGATTCGATACAGCCTTTAGATAAGACTACTCAGACAGTTCAGATGATATCTAGTCCCGGCCACAGTACTAGCCAGTTCCAGCCATAGTGATTACTCCACAATTCTGAGGGAGAGTGGCAGCCAGCACTCTCCAAGGAGACTTAGCAGATGATTGAGCAATCTATACAGAGTTTAGAGGCAGTTGAGATGAGGCCTCCCAAGGCCAAGTCGACAGTTGCCACTCCAGCTTCTTCATTAGCACTAGTTTTTCTTTTCTTTCTTCTGTTATAGTGCTAGATGAGCACATTTTCTTTTTACTTCTATCTGTACTAGAAAAATATGTTTAAAAAAAATGATTGTAACCTCAAAAGGGAAGACAGGCCCCCTTCCAGCACTTGGGCTGGAGGACCTCGTTCTCTCTTATTTTGATGATTAATCAATAAAAAATGATGATTTGCAATTATGATTGACTCTTCTACCTCTTATAGCTTTCTAGTGATGACTCATGAAAGAGTATGATCTCTCTATCTCATCTTAGGGGTGAAGAGATTTCTTCTTTTAAACTAAAATCTTTTTCAAATTGAAATTGGATTTAGAAGTGAAAATTTTCTCTATTATCTTGTGATTCTCTATCTCATAGATAACTATAGTATATTGATGAATGAAACTTCATAATTTTTATAATCAAGTTGTTCATTCTTATCAGAGGATAGGATTTGTTTTGTAGATCATTCTTCCTTACCCAAGAGAAGTAAGTATTCTTCTCTTGTATTTGGGAGATGATCTTACAACTGAGAAATAGTTTGCTTTTAGAGGTTTGGAAAAGGAAGCCAGTTACAAAAATGAAAAAATGTGCAAAGCGCCAAAAGTGAAAGATACAAAGTGTATCAAGTAATTGAAATTTGTGCAAAGCACATGAAAGTTGAGAAAGTGGCTCAAAGAGCCCAAAAGTTATAAGTAAATGGCTTTACTTTCTAGTAAATTTCTAAATCTCAGAAAATCTATATCCTTTTGATATTTTTGATACTTGAGTCTGAAAATTATGATTTTGAAATCATCGTTATACATTGATATCCTATAAGATATGGAAGTATATTCTCATACAAGAAATAAAGAAAATTAAATTTCTTTATCTAATTTAAATTTCTTTTTTGGATTTGATTTCAATTCAAGAGAGGTAAATACTCATATAAGTGAGATGTCATGATTTAGCTAGTATGAAGCTTGATGTGAGTTAATAAATTTAAATTGAGGTTCTTTTTAAGATTAGAGGGAGTTAAATACTAAAAACTCCTTTGGGATATGTGCTCACTTATCACTTTTGACTGGGTCCACACCCTCCTATACTTGTTATGATCGGTGATGTTGATCCTTTATTTTAAAGTGAATTGCTTCTTCCTATCAGCCCTACTCTGATAACTAAAGCCCCCAGTCCATTCATATGAGATGAATGTGATAGGGGATGTCTAAATCATTGATTTAGACCATTGAGAGATGTGATACTGGGTCCACACCCTCCTACTTTTGTTAGGTTTGGTGATGTTGATCCTCTACTAGGATGAGATTCTCTTCTCCCTATCAGTCCTGCTCTGATAGCGAAAGCCCCCAGTACATTCACATGAGTTGAATCTGATCGGGGATGTTATAGTCTTTTAGATTAGACTCTTTTGAGATATGATATTAGGTCAATGCCCACCTATGTTAGTCAGGTGGGGTGATAGTGATCCATTACACCTATGAGATTCTCTTCTTCCTATCAGTCCTGCTCTAATAGTTGAAACCCCCAGTCGATTCACATGAGTTGAATCTGATCGGGGATGTCGTAGTCTTTCTAGATTAGACTCCTTCAAGAGAGGATATTGGATCCACATCCACCTATGTTAATCATGTGGGATGATAGAGAGCCATTATTCCTATGAGATTCTCTTCTCCCTATCAGTCTTGAGCTGATAGATGTAGCCCCTAGTCCATTCATATGGGTTGAATGTGATCAGGGATGTTAGAGTCATTAGTTTAAACTCTTTTAAAAGGTAGGATACTGGGTCCACACCATCCTGCAATAGTCAGGTGTGGTAGTGTTGATCCTCTATCTTGATGATTGATTTTAGTTATACATCAAGTTCACTATGATTGTGCTCCTCAGTTTATTCACATGAGTTGAATGTGATCTGAGTTATCAAAACCAATGATTTATTTTCTTATAAGATCTTATGTGATTTTCTCTCTCCTCAGTTTGGTTCATGTGGCGAATATGGTCTGGGATATCAAAACCAATCACAATCTCCTTTATAAAAAAAAAATGAAAAAATATACATGTGATAAAAAGAGGAAAGCTTTTAGTAGAGTAAAACCAGTTGCGCTTGTCACAGGAGGAACCCGATAATACTCTCTAAGAGCATAAGTTCCCCAAAGTTCTTTTTCTTCCCTCTCCTTTGAGGTACCTTAGTGTCTGCCTCAAGGATGAAAGCACAGATATCTGAGCATGATTTTCCACAACTTTAATTATCTTTGCTAAGTGATGTAGTACATTGTGTTTTGAATGTTAACATCACTATCTTGTGAGCTTGGGTCTTTCTAAGGAAGGGTCAATCCCCTTCTGCCCTCTTTTGACAGTCTATTATCTCATTCATACATTGTTTTGAGCTGTTAGAGTAGCCTCATGAATGTGGTAGTATCACTTTTACTCCCCACAAGGTCCTACCCAATTAGGGTAGGTGTTACCACTGTGGCTCTTTGATGTGTTATCAATATTATTCATGATTATTGTCCTCAGGTAGTGAGTGTGTCCCCTTACTACATTGAGCTGTTTCTTTAGTTGCGATGTAGTATATCTTGTCTCAGATGTTAACATTGCATCCTTAGGAGCTTTGGTTTTCTAGTGGAAGATCGGCTCATTGGTTTCTTTACTCACTTTGGTCTTCGTACTCTACTCTTAGCTGCCAGAGTGGTCTTATGAATGCGATAGTGTTACTTCCACTTCTCACAGGGTCCTACCCAGTTAGGGTAGGTGTTACCACTGTGGTCTTATGATAATCATAGATCTCACTCATGATTATCAGATTAGGTGTCAGGTGTGCTCCCTTGTCACCTCAGAGTTATTTTCTTAGTTGTGATGTAGTACACCCTCTCTCAGGTGTTAGCATCACATCCTTAGGAGCTCAGATTTTCTAGTAGAAGACCAGCTCCCTGGTTCCTTTACTCACTCACTTTTAGCATTCGTTCCCTACTCTTAGCTGCTAGAGTAGCCCTACAGATGTTGTTTGGTTGTTTTTCACTTCTCGCAGGGTCCTACCCGATCAGGGTAGGTGCTACCACTGTGACCCTTCTGATGTTTTATTAATCTTATACATGATTACTATCCTCAGGTAGTGAGTGCGTCCCCTTACTACCTAGAGTTGTTTTTCTTGTAGTGATGTAGTATACCTTGCCTCGGATATCAACATCACTACTTTGAGAATTTTGAGCTTCTAGCAGAAGATCAGTTCTCCTACTCCTTTTCGTGACCTATCCTACCATTCATGCACTAGGCTCAGTCGCCGGATTAGTCTTATGAATGAGTTGAGGTCACTTTCACTTTCCACAGGGTCCCACTAGTTTGTGTGGGTGTTATCACTGTGAGATTTTTCTTAGTCAGAGTTGTTGCCTTCAGTAGAGAGGGTGCTCCCTCACTACTCTGGCCCTCTTTTCCTTACTTGATGATAGGAGGCGTCATGCCTTAGATGCCGGCCACCATCACCTTTTACTTGAGCTTTTGATTCTCTAGATGAGATTCAGCTCTTTCAGATACTTTTACCACTTGTTTCCCCATTGAGACCCCACTCCTAGCTGCCGGAGAAGTCCCTTGGATGTTTTGATACCACTTCTACTTCTTACAGGGTCCCCATCACTTAGTGTGGGTTTACCACTGTAGCTCCTTTGAGGAGTGTTTTTGCTAGGCTTAGTCCTACTTTCTGTAGCAGATGTGCCCCCTCGCTACTTCAGTTCTTTTTACTCATTTGGAATGAGATTGCCCTTTCGTACACTCTACTGAGGGTGTATCTCTTCCAGCTTTGGTTAGGAGACGTCACACTGATGTCCCTCCTTTCCTTTTGTGTAGGGTTAGGGTTCCCTAAGAGATCCTGATGGCATTTGGATACTCATGGCCACGACGATTTGTCCTCTACCATGTGGTTACCAGAGCGCTAGAAGGGATTCCCGAAGTGGCTCTACCCTTAAAATTATCTCATTTATTTACTTCTTTCTCCCTCACATCCCTACACAGATACGTGTTAGGCAGATGTTGAGGTGACTTTTATCCTCTATCCTGCTGTTTGAAATGAACAGACAGGTAGTCGGTTTACTTGGTAGAGAGGACCTGACAGAGCACCTGACAGGTACTCCTCACCACGCTTTTGATTGTCCTGTTTTGATCAGGCAGGCATCAGAGCCTGACTCTTTATTCACTCAGTTGAAATGACTGAGTGGGTATTGAGCCCTTCTTCATTTGCAAAGCCGAGCTGGTTGAGCAGATGTTGAAGCTTACCCGTTGAGTGAGCCCGACAGAGTCCCTGGGAGGCGTAATTCCTCAACAATTCTCTTTTTACTCGGATGTCCTGTAAAAGACTACGCAGGCTTCCACTTCGTGGTTCATGAGCTTCTCGCTGAGGTCAGGCAGAAGTAGTGGCCACCCCAATCCACTATTCCGAAAGGAGCAGGAGGGGCGGGATCCTTTTCACCCTCTACCCGCTGTCCAGATGCGGTCAGCCTAGTAGTTGGTTTTTACCTACCGTTCAGTGAGCCCGACAGAGTCCCTGGGAGGCGCAATTCCTCAACACCCCTTTACTCGGATGTACTGTAAAAGACTACGCAGGCTTCCACTTCGTGGTTCACGAGCTTCTCGCTGAGGTCAGGCAGAAGTAGTGAGTCACCCCAATCCACTGTTCCGAAAGGAGCAGGAGGGGCGGGATCCTTTTCACCCTCTACCCACTGTCCAGATGCGGTCAGCCTGGTAGTTGGTTTTCACCTACCGTTGAGTGAGCCCGACATAGTCCCTGGGAGGCACAATTCCTCAACACCCCTTTACTCAGATGTCCTGTAAAAGACTACGCAGGCTTCCACTTCGTGGTTCATGAGCTTCTCGCTGAGGTCAGGCAGAAGTAGTGGCCACCCCAATCCACTGTTCCGAAAGGAGCAGGAGGGGCGGGATCCTTTTCACCCTCTACCCGCTGTCCAGATGCGGTCAGCCTGGTAGTTGGTTTTTACCTACCGTTGAGTGAGCCCGACAGAGTCCCTGGGATGCGCAATTCCTCAACACCCCTTTACTCGGATGTCCTGTAAAAGACTACGCAGGCTTCCACTTCGTGTCTTCTTTACTTTTGCTGAGGTCAGGCAGAGGTATCGAGTCATCCCAATCCACTGTTCCGAAAGGATCAGGAGGGGCCGGGATCCTTTTCACTTTCCACCCCGCTGTCTAGATACGGTCAGGCGGGTAGCTGGTTTTACTTGGTAGAGAGGGCCTGACAGAGCACCTGGCAGGAACTCCTCGCCTCTTTTCCTGAGTGTCCTGTTCTGATCAAATAGGCACCAGATTTTGTGACTCTTTTGTTTGTTGTCCTGAGTTGATCAGACAGATACTGAGTCATCCCAATCCACTGTCCTGAAATAGGCAGGAGGAGATAAGACTTTTGCACCTTCTATCCTGCTGTTTGAAATGAACAGACGGGAAGCTGGTTTGACTTACTTGGTAGAGAGGGCCTGACAGAGCATATGGCAGGAACTCCTCGCCACCCTTTTCCCTGAGTGTCTTGTCCCGATTAGGCAAACACCAGGCTTTGTGATTCTTTTGTTTGCTGATCCGATTTGGTTACGCAGATACTGAGTCACCCGAATCCACTGTCCTGAAATAGGCAGGAGGAGGTGGGACCCCCTTCACCTTCTACTCTACTGATTCGATATAGTCAGACAGATAGTTTGTGTGCTTTTGCTACTCTACTTTTGGTCCTCTCTTTAGCTCTGCCCACTCCATAGGACAAGGCAAGGAGAGATACCACCTTACTTTTTCACCCTTGTGGTGATCTTTACCCTTGATTCTCTCTTTGGCTCTGCCCTCTCTATGGGGCAAGGCTATGGGAGAATTTCTTTACCTTCTTCACCATAGTGGTGACCTTTACTGTTGATTCTCCTTTCGGCTCTGCCCTCGCTATGGGGCAAGGCTATAGGAGAATCCCCTTACCTTGCTTTCACCGTTGGTTTCATCCTTGGCTCTACCCTTGTTAAAGGATAAGGCTAGGAGAAGACCCTACTACCAGTTCACCATTTTGGTGATTCTTTACTTGTGCACTGCTGCTTCTTTTTCTTCTTCCCTAGGCTCTGCCCCCACTATGGGGCAAGGCCAGGAGAAGAATCTCCTTCTTTTTCCACTATATTTCTGACATTCTTTCACTCATGATTTTCACTCAACTTTTTGTGGCTTAGTCGGTCAACGCCAATACGAGCAGTTCACTAGTTGTTCGCGGCTCCTGTTGGGGGTCCGTTTGTTGACCTTGATTTTGTCAAACCCATGGGCATGGTGGACTGAGTTGACCAAGTCAACCTTTGACTTGGTCAACCCAAGTCTTAATGGGTCAAAATTGACCCATAAGGCCCATTAAGAGCCCAAGTTGATTTAAATCCAATTAAAACCTCTTCATGGCCCAATACCTCATCCCCATTGGCCCTCTTGGCTGATTTGACCAAGTCAACGATTGACTTGGTCAAATCAAGCCTTAAATGAGTTTTAATAGCCTATTTAGAGCTAATGAAGGGCATTTTAATTGGAATTAATGCCTTCTTAATAGCTAACATTCAAAACTCCGTGGTTCCACTCCTAATTCCCTCCAAATCACCTCAGGATTTGATCGAAGCCGTTGATGGTAGGGTTAGGGAGTTTAAATATAAAATCCTTAGTCTATTTTAGGATCTTTTGGATCTTGTTCTCTCTCCAAGCCCCCAAACTTTCTAATATTTCGTGTGAGCACTCTTGGAGAGTCTTCCCATCTTCCCCAACCAAGATCCGACGAGCTCGAGTCGCCGGCGGCGAGAACTCCGGCGAAACCAAGCCCCACGTCCCTCCCGGGCTGATTTCCGCTTGATCCGAAGAGAACCAGGGTTCGACGTCAACTGGAGAAATATTGCTGCAGTTTCAACGAATCCAACGAGCCCAAGAACGCAAAAATCGGACGGTTAGATCTCTCAAAATCCTTAGAATAGCTCACATCACATGGGTCTAAATAGCTTTTGGAAAAGCACTTTCTAAGCCAAACGAATACTCCCCCAAGATTTCTGTACATATGTAGATCATATGTTTAAAATTTCGTTGAATTTTGTCATGTATTTTGAGAGAACGAGGCGTTTTTCTATTCTAGGGTTTCGATTCGGTTCTTTGAACTGCATGAAATCGCAGCCGTTGATCTTTAGATCAACGACTGTAATCTTGCTGTTCTGTGTTTGGGCCGAACAGCAGATCGCCTGTGTTGCCTACGTGGATTAGTGGCTCAATCATTGGCATGAACAGCGGGTCCAATCCCGTCGCGCCAAGTGTCGCATGCTGGATAATTTGGATTTAAAATCGATTTTAAATGTTTTTAAACCTTATTTTCTTCAAAAAATCGCCAAAATTTCATTTTTGAGCCGAAAAATGTGTGCAATACCTCGAATTGCTCGTATTCTCGGCCTCTATATTTTAAAATTATATTTGATTCAAAAATTTTGAGTATATTTTAAGATATTTTAAAAACAGTAAAACTGTATATTTAATTTATTATTATTATTATTATTATTTTATAATACTATTATTATTTTGTTTATATATTATTTTGATTATTATTACATATTATTTGTGGTGTTGCTTTACTGTTATTATAATAATTATTATTATTTTGATTTTTTTTTTGTTATTTTTATTATTATTAGTATAATTATTTAAAAAAAAGTATTTTGATAATTAAATACTATTATAATTATTTTAAATTATTTAAATTACCCAAAATATTATTAATAATTAAGATGTCACCATTATTATATTTTAAACTATTTTTAAATTTCAGAAGTTTGTTTACTTTACTTTCATATTATTTAATAATCATCTTTAAACATTAATTGCCTTCTAATTATTCTTTAAATAACTTTTTATTGTGTTTAAACTTAAAAAATTCATAACTTTTTCGTTTTCGATCCGCTGTCGACGTACAGCACCTTGATTTGAACGTATTTGATTTCTGCATACTTTAAAGGTTGTTTTGCTTAAAAAAATTTTTTATATGTCTGCAGTTATTTTACAAACAACCAACAGCACTATTTTAAAACTATTTAATTATTGTATGTAAGCTTTGAAAATTCATAACTTCTTCGTTTTAAGCCTGATTTTAACGCACAACGTCTTGTTTTGAACGTATTTAGATTATGCACATTCTGGAACTAGTGTTACTTGAAATTTTTGGGTCTGTGTGCAATTGTTTTCAAAACAGCCAGCTGTACTATTTTAAAATTATTTAATTATTGTCTTTGAACTTCGAAATTACGTAGATTTCTCATTTTAAGTCGGATTTTTGTGCACAACACCTTGTTTTGGGTATACTTTGAATTATGCACAGTTTAAAACTATTTTTGTATAAAAATTATGTCTGTAGTTTCTGTTATGCCAAAAACAATGAAATGACACTATTTAAAAAATATTATTTTATTGTGTTTAAACTTCGGAAAACCATATATTCGTCGTTTTAAGTCGAATTTCGATGTGCGAGCCCTCGTTCTTTTCAGCAAGACGAGCTTTATGTTTTGGAACCATTTCCAGCCTCTGATTTTGGCTGTATGAATAGATTCTTGTTTTGATCTTATTATTTGGGTATTTTGATATTTATATATTAATATAATAACTATTTTTAGGATACAAACTACTTTCAAATCGCTTGAGACTTCGTTAGTGTAGCCAGTGGGTCTCCCTTATATGTATTTATCATAAATTGATCTATTTTTAATTATGCTATTTTCCAAAGGTTTATATATTTGTAAGTATTTTAAAATATTTCAAAATTACTTATGTATTAAATCCTAATTTTGGGGAGATCCGCTATTCGATGAAATTTTAGACATGAGTTCTATGAATGAAGAGCAAATCATGGGGGAGTGGGTTAGTGAATGATTGAGTCCCAATCATTCACTAATCCTTTCTTTAGGTGTCTTTCTTTTTTTTTTTTTTTTTCGTAGATTGCATGTATAGGATTGCACCACGAGCACTTAGCCTAGGCTCTCCTAGATTTAAGGACATGGTGTGTTTATTTCATTTTCGTACTCACATGCATTTATTACCTTGGGGGTTAGTTAAAACATCACTTTAAACCTTGATAACGCAGTGACACCTTAAGGACAACAATTAAGGACTCGTCTAGCAAACTTAGAAGTTTTCTAGGAACTAGGATAGATCCCGAATTGACATGAAAACTTCAACACTTAAACCTAGTGACATTATAAGCCTTTCATAATTTTCTGGAAATTTTTAAGAGCTTTTAGAGCCCTTAGCTAACCAACCATAATTAACCTGCTAATTAAGACCTCGAGACCTTCCGAAAAATGCAATAAATACATATTAGGTCAGAAAATTACCCATAATAGCTTGAATTGTTCCGAATCTGACCCTTGACCTTAGATAAATAGGGCTCCCTAGTTTGACTTTAGGTTGACCCTTAATTTGACCGTAGGTGGAAATTACCATTTTGCCCCTAATAAATTATTAAAAATTATTGAAAATCCCAAATTTTCCCCAAACACTTGGGATTACTTTCTCTGGTCATTCCTGACCTTTGGGGGTGATTCCAATCAGTTTGGAGCTTGTTTGGAGCAAAACAGTAAAAAATGTCCTTTGTTAGAAAATTTAGAAAATTCCTTTAAATACCCCGATCTTTAGAAACCCGTGATTTGGTCATGTATATTACTACCCATCGAGGTGTGTTGGCGATAGCCTCTATCCTCAATGGTTAGTCGTATGCACGATCCAATCTGTCCCTTCCAATCGACCCGTTTGCGCGGTGCTATTTTGGAGGTCCACATCGGCCGCTTGGATGCTAAAAAGGTGGTGATCATTATGTACGAGCCTCCAGAATTGCTGCCTCTGCCCCCCTTTCCAAGTGCTTATGATATTCCACTAACTGGGTTAGCTCTATAGCCTCTCCCAAATCACAGAGCCTCATCACTCTATTTGCCGTTCGGATCTCTAGTTTGAGCCATTTCCTAAAGTTTTCCTCTAATACCATCTCAGAAAGCTGGTCAAGTCAGCTAGTCAGGTACTTAAACCTCTCATGATACTCCATCACTGATCCTTCCTATGTCAGAGCGAAGAACTTTTCATAGAAGTCCCTCGAAAACATTCCAAAAAGCAGTCCTTGTACTCCCTCCAGTTTCGTATGGGCCGCCTTATGTCTCTCCATTGGAACCAAGCTAATTTCATTCCCTCCAAATATAGGCCAACTATTGTTAGCCTCTCATCCTTCATCAACACATTAATGGTGAAATATCTCCCAACCTTGTAGATCCACCAATGTGCATCCTCTCCCTAAAAATTCGGCATCTTCAGCTTTTTTACCCTCAAATCTCCTCCATTCCTCTGATTCCTCCATAACTTTCCATTCCCCAAGCGGGTGGTCCCCCCCCCCCCATGGCCCCGATCATCACTTCTAGGCTCGTAACCAAACACCTCATCAAAATACTCCCTCCTTTCATAATCAACACTTCTATGATCATAATCAACCACTCTTCTTTCAAATTCCGCTCCCCTTCGTTCATAATCAACCCCCTCACGCCTCTGTCCATACATCCTACCCATCTCCTCCCTACGAATAGGCTCTAGAGGAGGTCTTCTCTCTTCATCCTCCAAAATCCCCACATCGTGATCATCCCTCCGGCTGCCTGAGTTTGCATTCCCTCATATTGGCTCTCTTCCTCTAATGTTGCTGGTTGGTTGTGAAGATCCAACACATTCTTCACCATCTCTTCTAGGTTGGAAAACTTATCCTTTATTAATGAAATTTTGTCCTCAACCGTGGCTTTGATTTGGGTCATTTCTTCTTCAAGATATTCTTCCAAGGCATCAACTTTCTTAGCCGCCGTAGGTACCCTGATCTTTGCCAAACAAAAAAAACAGTGAATTTGGCCTTCAAACAACAGAAATTAGGACTTTGGAGGGGTAAACACAGTAGAAATCAGCAAGGAAAGGCCTCTATTTCAGCCCATGACACCGCTCTGATACTAATTTGATAGGATGTTCTTGTAGAAAACAAACCCAAGGAAAATAGGGAGAAGAACTCACAAGTTCTCTTTTTATTGCAATATATATGAAGAAAAACTTCAAGATACAATGGATCTTCAATTTGAGAGGAAGATCTGGCTCTCTCATATCCCTAGCCGCTGATCATATAAAACGGCGGCCTTCCGATGACCCGGTTAGGAGAGTAGATGTATTATATTTGGCTTATGTTAAAAAAGGTAGAGATAGACCTAAAAGACTTGGTTAGAAAATATTAGAAATAAACTTTCTTGATTATATTTAAATGAGAATTTGACTCGTAACAAGACACAATGAAAAAAAAAAAGAATTCATGCAGCCGACCCCACATACTCGGATAAAGGCTTGATGTTGTTGTTGTATGCTGATTCTAATTTACATGATTATACAGTTGTATTTCTTGGCTGTTTTTTTTTTCCCATATTTATATTTCTCCTGCTTTTCATAAGTTTATTATATTATTTCTCAATATCATTATATTTCTAAATTGATTGATGCTTCTATACCAATTTGCTCTGTTTCTCAGGTATCATTTCTTATGATTGGTTTGGAAGCCGTTACTTTATGTTTCTCTTTTTTATGGATTATTCTTTCTTATTGACAAAGTGAACTCATTTCAGGAGTATTGGTGCAAAAAATTGCACCCAAAGTATGTATGTGAAAGAGTTTTCAGGCAACCTACTTTACGAGATTCATTGAAGAAGGGTCGACTCAAGAAGCAAGAATTCCCTTTTACAAAGCAAAAAACGAACCTTCTACAGGCAGCAGATCGTATAGGACAAAAGATTCAGTATCATTGCCCAGGCTTCTTGCCCAATAAACGTCAGGTCTGTTGGTTGATCCTTTTTAATCCTTACTGGAGTTGTAATGCAGAGCGCATGTAAGTTGCAAAGAACAGAATTATCATGAAGCTAATAAAGCGCTTTGCAGTATCTATTTCCTGATAGCAATGCATTTTCATAGTAAGGTTCTCTATTTTAGTCGGAACTTCTTGTCTATAGTTCCATTGATTTTGGGTTTGGTGTTTTTCCTAAAACAATGAGCACTTGGTACCATCATGATTGGCTAGTCTCGTAATTTACTTGCAGCACTGACAACTGCCGTTTTTCTTAATATTCCTTTGTAACTTCTGCTTCCTGCTGGTGTCACCACAGTAATGCACTATGCCAACTATCAAATGTGGTTCTTAGAGTTACTATCAAACCAAATGGCCCATGTTGCAACCATGATAGCTGCATCTTAGTTTGCTATTCACCACTTTTACCATGCTTTTAATGCATCTTTAAAACTATCAAGCCGTTTTAAAAGTTTTTTCTATTTTTATTCTCTGTTGTTGCTTAGATACTTAAATTTTTCTTATCTTGAATTTGAAATTTTATATTGGTTTCATTATCTCATTCTAAATATGAATCTCAATTACATGAGGTAAAAATAAACTTCATAGTTTTGTTGGTCCCACTTAATTGAAGAGATGTAGTTGATCCAAAGTGTTTATCACCTTCTTGTGCTAAATATCAATCAAAGCCTTACATTTTCCCAACTTAAAGTGTTGTTAAATCATGTAATTTTTCTAGAATCAACTACAAATATGTTGGGGTTCGTGTTATTTATGTTATCGTTTGTCCTATATATCTGTTCAGGTGTGATTTAAACATCTTTTAGTTTAGATGCGTATTTATCAATGCATGCCCATATGATAGAAGTGAGTAAACATATACACAATATATATTTCTAAAACCAAGTCCAGCTGTTATTTTAACTGTTCATTACTTTAAATCTGTTATATGATATAGATAGTTGATCTAATGCTTAACTCATTATGTATCTTTGAAATAACAATTTTCTTCTCTCTCCTTTAAGAATCTGCTTCTATTTCAACGGTACCTCTAAATATATTTTTCAGTATCGAATGGCTGGGCTAGCGGCAATTGAGATTGCCCAAAAGGTTGGAAAGGCATGGCGTTTGCTTAGAAGTGCTAGTAAAAGTGGAAAAAAAGCTAGGAGAAGAGAGAGGCCTACTATTCAGAGCTATAATAGAGGTGGCGTTTGTTGTAGTACTAGCAGCCTATCAGAAACATCAGCCTCGTATAGCTCGAGTGAAGATAAATTTTATTCCAACCGTACCTTTTCTTGGAAGGATATTTATGCAATAGCTGTCAAATGGAGGCAGATCTCAGAGCCTTGTGATCCTGTTGTTTGGATCGACAAATTGAGGTAAGCATGAAGCATGATATTATAATAATGCCCTTTTTGAAATTCAGTAGTTATGCTTTTTGACAATTGGTAAAATACTCAGGTTGATTAACACATTTTTCCATTGTGCTTCCATGACTACTTCTACATGTTTTAATGTTTAACATGATACTATTGCAATGGATTCCCTATTAATATTACTTTAAATCAAATACACTTGTTAGAAAAAAATGCAAGTAGTCATCCAAAATGTCAATAAAATTGAACCCTTTGAACATCATTTTTTAGGGACTTGTGGGCTTTGAAAATCTTCACTTTATTCTATTAATATATTCGGTGAGTTCAAGTCGATTATTTAGAAAACACATTTTATATTAGATATGATACTACATATATATATCATCCTCTTATTTAAACTTTATGATATAGTTTGAGGTTTTTCATAAGAACAAGCTCCTATGATTAAATACCCCGCTCGATAATAAGAGTGAACTTGTTTTGTAAGATTAGTCTATAGGCTCTAAATTATTTTGCTTTAGTAGCAATCGTTTAAATTGGGTGATAGAATATACTATATTAACTTTGAGTGGATGTTGGGAAAAAAGATGACTAACCCAATCTAGATAAAATGGCTTTGTTGCTCTTGGTTTTCATGAACCATTGTCTATGTTTTCTGTCAACTCAACCATGAGTTGCGCTATCTGGTGGAACCTCATTGGCCTAGGATAAAAGCTTATTGAAGGGGTCAATTTTAAGCTAACCTTGGTAACAGAGGGTCTCGTGCCCTCTTCAGGCATGCCTTATGGCTACGACTCATAAATTTAGTTGCTGGGGAACACCCAAGCTTAGGTTGTAATTATAATGCCTCATAGTGTGATTAGTCTAATAACAAATTATCTCTGGACTTCATCTATCTCTTCAACATGTGCAATATCAGATGATGGCAAAATCTACGATCTCAATCTTGCAACAACTCTTTCTCATGTTCTTAGAGACACTAAGATACTTGCCGCTTGGTGAACTTGACACTATCATGAACTAGAGATGTGTAAAGATGAGATTGTCATGTGAACTAGCAAGAAAATGCACAAAAGATGATTGATACCATTGAATATGATTGTTGTACCGATGGTGGGTGGTTTAGGATCATTTAGTGGACTGATAGTTCATGACATCATCTTTGATAAAGTTGGATAAATGAGAAAGAAATCAAATATTTTCGAAGGATTTTGACCTGAGTGGTAGGTGAGGGACAGTGTGAGAAACAGATGCCTATGGTAGCATCTATGGGCATGACGAAAAATAAATATAGGGTTCCATACAAACCTAAGGCAATCATCATAGGAAAACAAGCACGTGAGAGGCAAGCGTAGCACAAGAGCGTTCTAGGCAGCCTGCATGGGAGACCAGCTATTTTTATTCTGTTATCTATGGCTCCATTAGCTTGCTTTTCTGAAAGATCCATTTTTTTTAAAAATGGTTGGGAAAGGGGGTTGGTATTTAATATTTTCTGAAAGATACATTTGTTTAATTATTAAACCTTAATAATTCTGTCTTTTTTTTTTCACAATCTCACATGAAATTGTTTGTTAATTGAATCTACTGATATATTTATCTATACAATTTGTTTTTTTTTTTTTTTTAAAAACTTGATTGCAGTGAAGAGGCTGATTCTGGAGTTGGTTATCAGATTCCAATTCTTCTTGGCCAAGCAAAAGTTGTCCGCTATTTTCCAATGAATCTGAGGTGTAATAATGAATCTTCTTAAATGCTAAAAGGCTTCTTGAAATCTGATTCATAATCTTTCCAATTCTGCAGGACCCTGAATGTTGTGAAGTCTATCATAAGGAAGTTGAAGTACGTGCATGTTGATGATAAAGTTTTTAATATCTCTGAAGCTGAAACACTGAAAAAGGCAAGACGTTTTTACAGTTTATGGTTTAAGTGTTCAACTTATATGCCATTTACAGATAAAACAGTAACTCTTAGTCTGCAACAGCTTTATTTTGATGCTTAACTTGTATTACCTTGTTTTTATTTAGCCGTGGATTTGAAGTAGCACCTAATGGAAGTGGGACTTGGGGAATGTTTGGTTGGCTGAAGTCAGTTATTTGATGTTCTATTAACAAATGCCAACCATTTTGTTCAATTGTATCATTAAATAATTATAAATGACATTTATTTTGACGGCATTTGGATGCCAGTCAAATCTATCGACTTCTACATGCCTGGCTATCTCTGACTAATATAAATAACAAAAAGAATGATCATAATCATGATTATGATAGGAAATACTTGTATGCACAAGTAAACCTAACCCCAAATCAAGTATCTAAACAAAGACAACTGCTGTACACAGCAGAAAACAGCCCAAAACAGTGAGAAATCTGAGAGAAAATTGAGAGAGATCCGTAGGAATTCAAAGCAAACACTTATATTCCACTAATAGATGAAAAACACTTGCAAGATACAATTTTCCTTCAATTCGAGAGGAAGGAAAAACTCTCCACTATCTCCGGCAACGCCAAGAGCCAAGAACAAACCCTAGATCTCAAATAAAATTCAAATTCAAGATGAGAGCCAAATTCTCACCATAACTCTTAATTAAAGACAAAGGAAAATTACAAAATACCTAAAACAGCCCTTCATTAAAAAATTTCCCTCTCAAAATCGATTTAACCCCAAGTGGGGCCCACAGGGGCTTCTGCCCCTCTTGTTTTTTCCGCCCAGCCAGGGCTCCGCCTAGAATAAACTTGGACCGGTCCTGGTTGGACCGGTCCAGCCAGCCCCTCCTGGGCCGGCCTAACAGTACTCCCCTCCCAAAAACTCACCTTGTCCTCAAGGTGAAAGTCGGGGAACTGTTGATTCACAATTTCATATGGCTCCCAGGTGGCTTCGTATTCGGGAAGATCCTTCCATTTAATCAACACCTCCTTGTTTCCCTTTTTATCAACCCTCACCCCTTCCAGCTCCATGGGTTCCATGACCACCTCCAAATCCTCTGTCAAAGATGCTGGTAGTTCAACACTAGCTTCCTGTTCCCCTAGCACTCTCCTCAGCTGTGATACATGGAACACCGGGTGTATAGTAGCGGAGGAGGGTAACTTCAGACGATACGCCACTGCTCCAATCTTCCCCAAGACTTCATAGGGACCAAAATACCTCGATGCCAGCTTTTCATTTCTTCTGTTAGCTACTGATTTCTGCCTGTAGGGTCTTAGCTTCAAGAACACCTTCTCCCCCACTTCATATTGTATGTCTCTCCTGTGTGTATCGGCTCGCTTCTTCATAATTTGCTGTGCCATTTCTAGATGTTTCTTTAACTCCTTCAACACCTGGTTTCTTTCCTCTAGATACTGTTCAACTGAAAACATCGGCGTGTTTCCCCTTCCATAATGCACTAAATGTGGGGGGTCTCTTCTATAGAGTACCTTGAAAGGGGTCATTTGGGATGCAGAATGATATGAAGTATTATACCAATACTCTACCCATGGTAACCATTTCGCCCACTTACGTGGTGTTTCCGAAGCAAAACACCTCAAATAGGTCTCCAAACTCCGATTTACCACCTATGTATGTTCGTCTGTCTGTGGATGGTAGGCGGTACTCCTCTTGAGAACAGTGCCCTGCATTCTGAAGAGTTCCTTCCAAAACTAACTAAGGAACGCTTTGTCTCTATCTGACACAATTGAACCAGGGAATTCGTGTAATCTCACCACCTCTCTAATAAATGCTACTGCTACTGAGACTGCAGTGTACGGGTATCACAGAAGGACGAAATATGCATGCTTACTGAGGCGGTCCACCACTACCAAAATGACTGTGAATCCCTCTGAGCGAGGTAGGCCATCAATGAAATCCATGGACACTTCCTCCCAAACTCTGTTTGGAAGTTCCAAGGGTTGGAGTAGCCCTCCTGGTGCCATCGCCATGTACTTATTTCTTTGGCACACCTCACACCTTGCCACCAGCTCATCCACATCTTTATGCATGCCCTTCCAATAGAGCTCCACTGTTAGCCTCCTATACGTCTTTTGAACTCCTGAATGGCCTCCAACTGCACTGCCATGAAACTCCTGCAACAAGTGGGGGATATGTATGGAAGTTCGTGGCATCACAAACCTTCCTTGATATAATAGTCTCTCTCCCTCAATACAGTAACTCGGATGGCTACTCTTGTCTTTCTTCAGCTCTTCCCTGATCTTTCCCAACTCTTTATCCCACTGGCTTTCTTTCTTGATGGCCCCCCAGTCAACCATCATGGGTACTGAAACTGTCAACTCCTGAAACTCCCCCACACACCTAGATAAGGCGTCAGCCATCTTGTTTTCCACCCCTGGTCGATACTGAATCTCAAAATCGTAGCCCAATAGTTTTGACAGCCACCTCTGGTGTTCCTCAGTCACCACCCTTTGCTCCAGCAAGTATTTTAGGCTCCACTGATCCGTACGAACAATGAAATTTCTATCCAACAGGTAAGGGCGCCACTTCTAAATGGCTAAGACGATGGCCATCAGTTCTCTCTCGTACACTAACTTCAATTGCGCCCTGGTCGATAACACCTGGATGAAATAAGCTATAGGCTTATGTTCTGCATCAACACTGCTACCAATCCGTATCTTGAAGCATCAGTCTCCACCACGAATACCTGGCTAAAATCTGGGAGAGCTAGCACTGGGACGGTCGTCATGGCCGTCTTCAATCGTTCAAAAGCCTGGTTAGCCGCCTCTCCCCAAAGAAAATTATCCTTATTCAGCTGCTCCGTCAACGGTCAAGCGATGGAACTGTACCCCTTTACAAACCTCTGGTAGTATCCCGTTAGTCCCAAGAAACCCCTCAACCCCCTGATGCTCTTGGGCATGGGCCATTTCTGCATTGCTTCAACCTTTGACTGGTCGGCTGCCATTCCCTCTTGAGACGCTACATGTCCCAAATATTCTACCCTAGACTGGGCAAAGCTGCACTTCTTTATGTTAGCTTTCAACTGATGTGTCTGTATAATCCTCAAAACCTCATTCAGATGCTTCAAATATTCCTCCTCGGTTTGGCTGTACACCAAAATGTCATCAAAGAAGACTAGCACAAACTTCCTCAGGTGCTGCCTGAACTGTACATTCATATTAGGCCTTGAAGGCCTTTAACAAAAGAATTCACTAACAAATGCATGAAGCCTACGAAACCCGATCCCCTATCGGCAAGCTGATAGGGTCGACAAGGTTTAGTCAATGAATGACCCCACTCCCCGATGATGGCCGTGTTGAATAGAAAATCTCAACCGGAGGGGTTCACAAATATTTTCAAATGCCACTCAAATACCTACAAAATTCAATGCTCCCAAGAGTCCAAAACTCCAAAAATGCCACTCAAAATCCTAAAATTCCAAGATATTTAAAATTGAAATCAAACCAGCAATCACTCAAAGCAAAATCCATCCACCATCCGCAATAGTTTGCTGAGGTGGACAAATCTAAAAATTACTTCAACTCACAAAGAGTCAAATGCCTAGTCGAAAATATCACTAGGATTCATTCTCAAAACAGTCTCCTGCCAGTAAGGACGTGGTATGTGTCATCTGACCGACGGTTTGCCGGCAAATGGCACCGCAGGATAAATGGTTATAACCCGGGGCCCTCTGAACCGAATGGTTTTGCTGCCAAATGGCACCACGAAATACCGGTTATGGCCAGCACCGTTACGTTCCTTATTGGCATCAAATCCTTGAGATATAAATCAATAGGATATGATCGATAGGGTACAAAGCCCTCCGTTAGCTAAGGTGGATTCAAATTTGTCCCCTTAGGCAAATATTCAACCCAGGTCTATAAGGTCCCCTTGGACGAAGCAACTCATGGCTGCCGACAAGGATCCTTCTGTCAGGTTGGGTCGACTACCTCCTCTGACTAAGTAGACCAGGGACCACGATGGCCTGGGACGATAGAACCATGGGATCTTGATCGGGTCTATCATCCATTCCCCCACCATCCGTTTTAAGTGCAAGATGGTGCAATCTTTAATTTTAAATATTGAATTTCCCAAATTCCCAAACTTCCAACATTTTCAAATACCAATGTTCATGCTGCTACTATTTTTCACATAACACGTATTTATACGTATCTGATCGACGACTAGCCTTAATCGAAAGTTCTCTCTCGTGATCGGGAGGGGTAATTAACTATAGGAGCTTGCGCCTATAGGAAACCAGAACTCAAATCATAAAGTCCTCGCAAAATGAGGGCGAAATCTCTGGGTAGTGTCTTATCTACAAACCCATCTGTCTTCCAAAATTTACCTTGGAACTTATTCCGTTAAAACTCCCCTCGCTTAAAGCAAAAAACAAATCATGTGCGCGGCAAGGAGGCCGGGGCCGAATTTTCGGACTGAAAGGTAGCAGGGGCGTTAGTGAGCCCAAATGACATCACCAAGAACTCATAGTTCCCCTCGTGTGTTCTGAACGCTGTCTTCTGAATGTCCCCTTCCTTCATTCTGATTTGGTGGTAGCTCGACTTCAGATCCATCTTAGAAAACACAACTGCTCCATGCAGCTCATCTAATAACTCATCGATCACTAGAATGGGGAATTTGTCCGGTACCGTCTCCTTGTTCAGGGACCTGTAATCCACGCAAAACCTCCAGCTCCCATCCTTCTTTTTGACGAGTAAGACTGGACTAGAGAAAGGACTCACACTAGGCCTGACGATCCCTGCTTCCAACATCTCCTTAATCAGCTTCTCAATTTCATCTTTTTGAATCTGGGGTAGTGGTATGGTCAAACACTGATCGGTGACACTCCCTCTTTCAGAAGGATGGCATGCTCCTGCTCTCTAGGTGGCGGCAATCCCTGGGGTGGCTGGAACACCTCCCTGTATTGCTATATGAGCTGTTGCACCACCTGTGGAATGACTCCTTCTTCCCCCACACTGACCCTCTCCAAACGTTGCAGCTCCACCAAAAATCCCCCTCCCACCTCCTTATGGATCTTATCATGGATTTGAGAGATACGACTGCCCTTGACAACCTTGTATCCCCCTAGATCACCCTCCTCTGCCCTTCTATCATCAGTTTCATTTTCAAAGCACCCCAGTTGACCTTGGTCTCCCCCAAAGTCTGTACCCATTTCATCCACAGGATGAAGAACTGGATAGAAGTTCATGGACCAAAAAACAAGAAGGAAAATAAGTGAAAAAAATTTTTACGAAAGATAATTCTTTCTGACATAGTTTAATAGAAAAATAGATATAAAAATAAGAAAAAAACTTCTAGTGTTAATGCTAGATGACTAAAATGGACAAATGTTTAGAGAGTTTTTAAGTGGTAAGAGGAATTGTGAAGGTTTAAAGGTAGATTTATATAACCATAATTAGATTCACGATCATGCATGGATTGATATTAATGTTGAGCGTAGTTGAAATAAAAATATTAAGATGAATGTGAGACAAAACTAAGATTGATAGCTTATTAAAAGATTATATTAGGGAAAATTTGGAATGACATTTACTAAAGATAAGGTGACTAAAAATAAACTTAGGTGGTTTTTACATGTACATTGAAAAGATAGAAAATGCATCCTGCTAGGTGAGTTGATAACATTAGTATCCAATGATTTTAAAGAAAAGGGCTAGACTTTGGGTTACATGGATAAAGTTGTTCAAAATTATTTGTGAATAACAGGTTTAACACATTTGACAACACTTAATAGAAACAACTGAAAAATGAGGATTCATAATGCCGACCCCAAATAGTTGGGATAAGTTTGGTGTTGATGATGACGATGATGAGACTTTATAACTCATGTGCACTCAACTGTTGTGAAGGGAGGAGGATTCATTTAGCCAACCATTATGTTTACTTGAAATACTTGAATCTATATGACTTTTTTTAATGACAATTGACTAGCTTTTCACTCATTTGTAATGTGAAAACCACATTTACTTATTCCTAAGCTTGATATTTGTCTTTTAACTTCCTTTAATGCTTTAACCCTGTTTTTCATATCCTAGAAGTAATCGTTTTAGTAATCTTTTCTTGACTTGAACTCTTTATATATTCATGTTTGATACATTCACTTTTACCTATGGCTTCATTTTTTTTAGATAGTGGACACAATTGTTTTCCTAAGTTGATATTTTTGGGGTTTTGCTCAAAATATTTAGCAAACCTTTATTTAAATACCTTAATATGAATCTTTATTTTATTTTTTGTCCTATTATTTGCATTGTATTAGAAGAAAGATTTTTGTTGGTCATTTAATTCCTATGCTTCTTGATTATGGGTTTACTTGTACTTTCAAGCCATTGAGTGTAAAGATATGTCATTCACAGATAGCACATGTTGAATCCTGTTCGGAACTTTATGGAATTATTGGCAAGAATTTCTGGGTTACTACTACGTGCGACAGTACAGCTTTTGAGGGGTAATCCTGCCTATTTAATTAAAATTGTTAGCCTTCATCATGTGCTCTTATGATTCAATCACCAACTTAAGCTTCCTTGGCTACAATAATTACTCATTACACATGCTCAAGTGTAAAATTCTTTCAGCTTTATGCTATACTATACTCTTTTTTTTTTTCCAGGAAGCAACTTGAAGGGACACGGATTAGCATTCGCAGGATGTATTTCCTTGAGAAACTTTCCTGTTGTTGCAAAATAGTGCACACATTTTTCTGATTTATAACTTTAGTTGATGTGCAGGGGAAAATTGGGATTTGATTTTGCAATTCAAACACCTTCGTCTTCTTCTAGATGGGAAGATTATAATAGAGAAATGGAAGCAGCATGGGAGGTATATCGTCTCTGTTGATTGAATGAAGTAGATTTTATGTTGGAAATTCCTAGCTGTTTTTAGCTCACGGCTAAATAGAAGTTTTATGGCAAATCATCTATAGTACTATGGAAGTAAAGAAAAAAAAACATTCTCTCATTACTTTGATCTAAGAATAGCATCTTTAGATATAGTTTGCTAATTTAGGAATTGTAGTCAACTTCATATTCTGAGTAGTTGACTTTGAACGATCCTTGGCTATTAGATTGATCGATGTATAATCTCAAAACTCGAAAGTCCATCTTTCCCAAAAAGTGGAATATAGTGTAGATGGATGGAAGAAAGGTGGGATTCTCACCGTCAATACATGGGGAGAACCATCGGCGGGAGAGAAAATTGGGGTGGATATGATGGGTTTAAAGACGTCTGAGAGTTGAGCAAGACAGAGTTCTTGCCAAAGGCAAGAAGACGGAAACGGGAAAAGTAGTAAAAGCCAGAGAATGGAAAAGTATATTATTGTATTGTTTTCGTACAGGAGATGATATATATAGACTAAGTAAAGCAAGAAGGTACAAGGGACAGATGACGTGGACCAATACTTTAACAGCCCCCCTCAAATTAAGCATTCTGAGATTGAATGGTTAATTTGGATCTTAGTGTGGTGAACTGATTTAAGGGTAGGGGTTTAGTAAGAACATCGGCTATGTTATCCACAGATCTGACGTGTTGTATAGTGAGTGCCCCGTGCTTGATATGACCGCTGATGAAAGGATAGTCTATTTCTATATGCTTCGTTCTTGCGTGAAACATTGGGTTGTGAGCGAGTGCTATTGCCGACGTGTTGTCGCACTTGAGAGTTGTAGGTGCGTCTTGGGGTATACGAAATTCTGAAAGAAGACGGCGAAGCCAGAGTATCTCGGAGGTAGCCGATGATAGCGAACGATACTCCGCTTTGGTAGAAGATTTGGCCACCGTGACCTGTTTCTTTACCGACCATCAAATTGGTGCCTAGAAACATGCAGTGACCTGAGATAAACTTGCGATCGTTTGGATCTGCAGCCCAGTCGGCGTCCGCATAGGCGTTGAGCTGTAAGGTTCCGGGTTGTAGGGGAAGACCGAAGTCTACTGACCCTTTGATGTATCTCAAGAGCCGTTTGAGATCCTGATAGTCTGTGATGCGCGGCTTGTGCATGTGTTGACAAATAGAGTTCGTTGCAAAGGCTGTGTCTGGTCTGGTAATGGTGAGGTATTGGAGGGAACCGGCGAGTTTGCGAAAAAGTGATGGATCCTGGAACGGTGAGTCGTTGGCTGAGGCATTGCGTTTTGTGCCCATAGGTGTAGCGGCCGGTTTACAGTCCATAAATCCGGCGTGATGTAAGAGTTCACGAGCATAATGGGCTTGATGAAGGAAATAACCCTGCTTTGTCTTATTTACTTGTATTCCTAGGAACAGCGAGACTTCGCCAAGTTGTTTTAGATGAAACTCGGAGTGCAGCTGCTGTAAGATAGAAGCGATTTTGATGTTGTCATTGCCTGCAACGAGAATGTCGTCAACGTATATAAGAATAAAAATATGAATGAAATTTTGGTTATAAATGAGCAAAGAAGGGTCCGCTTTGCTAAATTGGAACCCGAGAGAGTGGAGGAAGGCCGTAAATTTCTGAAACCACTGGCGCGGCGATTGTTTGAGCCCATAAATTGATTTGTGTAGTTTGCATACATGCTGCGGTTGTTGGGAGTCTATGAAACCGGCTGGTTGTTTCATGTAAATTTCGTCTGACAGGTCTCCGTGGAGAAAAGCGTTAGTGACATCAAGTTGGGTAACTGGCCATTGATTTTGTAGAGCTATGGTGAGAAGGATGCGTATTGTCACCATTTTGGCTACCGGGCTGAAGGTTTCGGTGTAATTGACGCCGAATTCTTGCGAACAACCTTGTGCGACTAGTCGTGCCTTGTGTCTTGCTATTTGACCATTTGGGTGCAGCTTGGTCTTGAAGGTCCATTTACACCCTAATATGGGTTTGTCAGTAGGACGAGGGACGAGGGACCATGTGCCGTTTTGTTGGAGAGCAGAGAACTCTGCCTTCATGGCTGTACGCCAGTGTTCGTGTTCAGATGCCTGTTTGTATGACGTGGGGGTGGAGTTGGTGGTTGGAACCGCCGATAAGTCGAAGATGAGTTTTGGCTTGCTTATGCCAGCACGTAGCCTAGTGAGCATCGGGTGAGCTGGAAGGGGCTGAGTGCTGGTGTGACTGGATGAGTTTGTTGATGTTGTGGTATGCTGCGGTGTTGTCCCTTGAATTGGTGAGGAAAAGACAGTTGATGTGCTACGGACAGTGGGTACCTGTGAAGACGAATTAGTTAGTTGGGATGTTGGAATAAGAAGCAGAGGATTGTCTGTCCTGGGCGGCGTGTCTTTGGGCTTATTTGTTGTGGTCAATGTGAACGGGAAAGTATTCTCAACAAATTTAACGTGCCGTGATATGTATAGACGTTTGGACTGAGTGTGCAGACAGCGATATCCCTTGTGTTGAGAGGAGTAGCCTATGAAGATGCATTCGGATGATCGAGGGGAGAGTTTGTTGATAGCGTGAGGTTTTGTCCACGAAAAACAGAGACACCCGAAAGTTCGAAGATGATCGTATGAGGCCTCTTTACCATGTAGACGATAGTACGGAGATTGGTTTGCTAAATTCGGGGAGGGTAACCGATTTATTAGGTAGTTAGCCGTGGATACAGCGTCCGCCCAAAAATTATGAGGAAGACCCGCAGTGTGAAGGAGTGCCCGAGTTGTGTCCAGAAGATGGCGGTGTTTGCGTTCTGCGGTACCATTTTGTTCAGGCGTGTGAGGGCAGCTCACTTGATGATTGATACCGTGATTGATCAAGTAATCCCGAAATTCAGTGCTGTTGAACTCTCCGCCGCCATCAGACCTGAACGTGTGAATGCTAGAGTCAAAATTGTTTTTAATCATGTTATGAAGTTGTTTAAACTTAGCAAAAGTCTCGTTCTTGGAGGTAAGCAGATATAACCAAGTGAATTTTGTAAATTCATCAATGAAAATAGCGTAATAAAAGAAACCATTCATCGAAGCTATTGGAGCCGGACCCCATACGTCCGAGTGGATTAACTGGAACGGTTTATTACACACAGAAGAACTAGGTAGAAAAGGCAACTTATGGCTTTTAGAAACGTTACAGGAGACACAATCTTCTAAAGAAGAGTGAGTGCCGGCTAATTCCGGTATTTGTGTTGCTAAAGAACTTAGCAACCGAGAGTGCGGGTGGCCCAAACGGGCATGCCACCGTGTCCGAGCATTGTGAGAAGCCTGAAATGCGGTGGTGTGCCGTGTGTTTGGGATCCTAATGTGATACAGCCCATGTTGTTGAGGTCCCCGGAGAAGCGTTCGATTGTCCCGACGATCCTTAAATTTAAAACCGTTAGCGTTAAAAGAAACTAAAATGTTATTGTCAGATGTGAGCTTTGCAATAGATAACAAGTTATGAGAGAGAGAGAGAAGGAACGTGAAGGATATTGCGAAGTTTCATCTTACGATATGAGTCTGGTAGAGGTAATATTCCTTGACCTGCATTTTGAATGGGTAGATTGTTACCATTCGCAATTGAGACGGAGTCTTGGCCGGAGTACGGGGTTGGGTTTTGAATGGTGGAGACATCTGAGGTGAGATGAGATGACGCTCCGGAGTCCAGAATCCAGTCCCCGGTGGATGAAAATTGTTGTTGAACGGCCAGAGCCCGCTGGCTTGAGGGAGGTGCATACTGTAGGTTGCATCTATGCCAGCAGTTAAGCGCCTCGTGACCTGATTTGCCACATATTTGACAGATAGGTCTATTGGAGGTATTTCTTGAGGAGTTTTGTGTGTCAGTTGTGGGCAGATTTCCGGTTGTGGGCAGGTTTCTTGAATTGAAATTCCGTCCGCGATACCGAGTAGCCCTTCCGCGATTGTTTCCGCGATGTGTGGAGAGAAATGCCGCTGCGTCCGATTGAGCCTTGCCCTCTTGAAACCGTTCGTGCTGGAGATTAATCTCCTCGCTACTCAGTAGCGAGTATAGAGTGTCGAGGCTGATGGGGCTCATAGACGTTCTTATGGCAGTTTTGAATGGATTATACTCAGTGGGAAGCCCGTTTAAGATGTATAGTATTACATCTTCTGTGTCAATCTTGGATCCTGCGGCTGCAATGTTGTCCACGAGAATCTTGATTTGATCGAGATATTGATGTATGGTGCGATCCTTCTTCTGGATGCTGTGTAATTCGTTTTTAAGTTGTATGACTCGTGAGCGATTTGTGGGTTGAAGTCGCTGCTCGAGTGTAGTCCAGACTTCGTGGGCGGTTTGAAGAGCGAGGACGTAGGGAAGTATGGATGAGGAGATAGTGGAAAGAAGAGCAGATACCAGATTTCTGTCAATGAGTTTCCACATATTGTGTTCTTTCTTGGACGACTCCGGAGGGCATTCTGTGATTCTGGTAAGATGATCTCCGAATCCATTCGCCATGAAGTGTTGTTGGAGTTGCAGCCTCCATATTGCGTAGTTGTCGGTGTTTAGCTGTGTGGATACCAAGTTCTTGGTGTTAGAGATCAAGAATTTAAGGGGTGCAGGAATAACGAATTCAGCGAGGGCCTCGGAGATGTCCGAAGTCGTCCGGTGCGAGGTAGCTGAGTTTTGGTCGGCCATGGAGTTTTGGATCTGAGCCGTGAAGCGACGTTGCTCTGATACCATAAAGACGTCTGAGAGTTGAGCAAGACAGAGTTCTTGCCAAAGGCAAGAAGACGGAAACGGGAAAAGCAATAAAAGCCAGAGAATGGAAAAGTATATTATTGTATTGTTTTAGTACAGGAGATGATATATATAGACTAAGTAAAGCAAGAAGGTACAAGCGACAGATGACGTGGACCAATACTTTAACAGGGTTTTGCTAGTCTGAGCGGTGAGCCTGGTTCCCACTATCCAGCGGCGTAACATATTTTTGAAGTCATTTAAAGATTTAATTGTTATATAAATAAATATAATGATTTAGGTGATACATAAGAATTTTACGGTATATCCCTTTTCCTTTGTGAGATGATTCAGTTGTTCATGCTGGTGCTGGGGCTGACTAGGATATTGTCTGCATTTTAAATTATCATATTTATCTTTTATTTTATTTCTAAATAATGTTTTTTTTTTTTTTTCTCACAAGATTGTTATGTTTTACTCTTAACAAAATCTTAAATATCTGAATACAGGACCTATGCACTGCATGCTGCGACGAGCTCTATGGCTCAAGTGATCCGAGTTTGCTTGAGAATGTAAATGATGCAATCCTAAGAATGACATACTACTGGTAAAAAAATAGTAAAATATTATGATTTTATAAATAACAGTAAAACAAATATCATAGAAAAATTGACACGCGTCAATTTCATAAGATCTCAGGATCTCCTAACCTTCTCTTCTTTATTGATCAAATTAAACCTGTAGGTTTAACTTTATGCCGCTGGCGCGAGGGTCTGCTGTTGTTGGATTAACAGTTATGTTAGGGTTATTCCTTGCAACCAACATGGATGTAACGGCTAGTATCCCACCCGGTGTCCAGGTGGACTGGGAAGCCCTCCTATCCCCCAACTCCCAGTTATTTATCAACACTATAAAAACATGGCTATATCCATCCCTCAGATATAACGTCGCTTGGAAAGACTATCCAGATGTAACTTCGACGTTCTCAACCACTGGATCAGTAGTTGCTGCCTTGAGTAATTATTTTTTATCGTAATTATTCTCTTTGGTCTTAAGGTATGTCAAACCATCTTGAAACTCAAATTTGTCTTTGTGATCACTTTTGTTTTTATTTTTAATTTAATTTTATTTTATATAAATTTTAATATGAAATGAAATATATTTGTTATCTTAAATTATATTTTTATTTATTTATGAGATGATGGCGGTGTTTGCCAGCGAGATGGCAAGGGCAGCCAATATTATTGCCGGCTACTGCTACTACCATTGCTGCCTTGATAGCAACAATGGTAGTAGCAGTAGCCGGCAATAATAGCTATTTGTAAAACATTCAAAACATCTAAAATTTAATTCAAAGTGTTTTTAGAAATAATTTTAGTTTTTAAAAATAAAAATAGTAAAACTGCACCAAATAAATATATATTTTAAAAACAAAAATGATCCCAAATAGACCCTCAATGTTTCTCTTTTTGAGTTCTGAGCTTGCTTTATTTTCAGGTATACTCTTCTCAGCCATTTTAACGAGGAAATCATATTTTAATTATAGCAATTTGATGGGAAGGCTTTCCTTGTATGAATTGTAAAGAGTTAAAGGTTCAAAAAAGGTACTGTTCTATATCCTGCGAAAACTGATTGCATTCATATCTCCTTTTATTTTCCTAATTATTTCTTGTATATTCTGCTGATGTTAATAGCAATGTGCCAGTTTGATGTTTTATTTTATTTGGTTAAGGTTTTTTAATATAATGTTTTTTGTTCTTTTTATGCTTGAGAAGTTCTTACTGTAAGTTATTGTTGGAATACTTCGTTAGCAAAAGCAATTGATCTTTTTTTCAAAATTTGATTATTGATATTTGTGTTACAGTTAGTTGAAACAATGACAATGTTCCTGGACCCAATTATTTTGATATTTGATTGACGATGATAGACAAAGTTTATCAAATTTAATTTTCTCAGATTATTTTGGCTCAAATTTAATCAATAAAAAATGTTTTAGTTATGAAATTTACTCGTAGCATTAATATAATATAAGAGTTGATTGATTAGTTATTCATTATATTTATTTTAAAATTTAATGATTAGAAAATTTAATTGATTAGATTTGTTATGACTTATTTAGACCTTTGAGTAACGTTTAAGTGCTTCAAAGTATGTAAATGTGGATTTACCTTTTGACTACTTCTACATCCCAGTTTGTATAGGAATGATGTTAATTCGAAATGATTATCTCAACTTGAAATAATCCCTCTTTTCATTTGAAAAGGAAAGAAGATTAAATATCAGACATAAATCATTAATCAAGTAATCTATGCAATGACTGTTTTAACAAGTCATTGCCTTTTTTTTAATTTATTTAAGTACCTGATCAAATTATGAGGTATTATGAACAAATCTAATCAAGCTTACTACAGGTGCTTGTATTTGGAAAATGATGCCCAAGCTCAATAATGTTTAAATGGCCTATCCAACACAGGAGACTCCTTGCAGGATTTTGAAGGGATTAATCGTTATATAAGGAGAATAATTGGATAGAGAAAGGAATATTTTATTGGAGTTCTAGGTTTGATATTAGCGTTTGTAAGAGAGAGATGATGGGGGAACAGATTTAAGGCAGCACTGTTATCCCTTTTTTTTTCATTTTTTGGAAGGGAGAGTAAAGGCAGGTTTGATGTGGTATGCAATGGAAGAGGCAGGCTAACAAGAACAATCAACAGAAGGCAGAAAACGTAGAAGGCTTGAGCCTGTAAATCTATTTCATCAACTGTTGAGTTCATCTTCTCCAAGAGGAGAAATACAAAACTAGAGAGCTAAAAATGGCTATGCAGCCAAAAGAAGGAAGCTGTACTAACTACCAAAACAGGAAATGCAAAAGAGTAGTGGCTGCTCCCTAACGGACTTTTCTACTCCCACTAACAGTGCTAATAAGAACATTAAAAATTAAACAAAACATTTAAAAGATAGAGTGCTAATAAAGTAACGGTAACTAGTTGAACGGAGATCAGACTGGGAGATCAAACGGATCGGACGGTCAGGCTTGTATGCGCTGCATCATTCTCCCCCTCCATCAGTAGAATCCGAATCTGTAGATGAGAGATTCGTAGGAGCTTCGTCGGGTGGATGGTACTTGGCCAAGTCACCAATATTGAAAGTTGCAGAAGTATTATAGTGAGCGGGCAAGTCGATCACATAAGCATTTGGATTAATCTGTTTGAGCACTGCAAACGGACCGATCCTCCTGGGACTTAATTTGGATTGATATTCCTGAGGAAATCTTTCCCTCCTCATTCTGATCATGACTAGATCCCCAGGGGCGAAGCTGCGTTCTCGTCGTCTTCTATTTGCATCCTCTTTATACTTCCGATTAGATGCATCCAGTTTTTCTCTAACCTCTTGAAGCATTTGGGAGAACTGGGCGGCAAAGTCAGCGGCGAGCTTGCTCGAGCACTTGGGCAAAACGGCCAAATCTACCGTATGATTCGGGAGCTTAGTATACACAATGCTGAAGGGAGTTTTTCCCGTTGATCGGTTGGTCATGCTGTTGTAGGCGAATTCAGCTTGGCCTAATATTTCGTCCCACCCACGCGGATGCTCCTGCACTAAACATCTAAGCATATTGCCCAATGTGCGATTGATGACTTCGGTTTGCCCGTCCGTTTGAGGATGGTAAGCCGAACTGAGCTTGATATCGGTCTGCAATCGTTTCCACAGCTCTTTCCAGAAATGGCTCACAAATTTAACATCCCGATCGGATGTGAGACTCCGGGGAAGTCCGTGTAGCCAGACTACTTCAGCAAAAAAAATACGAGCAACGTTTAAAGCGTCGAAAGTCTTCTTGCACGGCACAAAGTGAGCCATCTTTGAGAAGCGATCAACCACCACCATAATGGAGTCGTAACCTCGTTTAGTACGTGGTAAACCCAGAACAAAATCGAGGCTGAGGTCTTCCCAAATGGATTCCGGCGTCGGTAACGGTATATACATTCCCGTAAGCTGTCCGCCTGTCTTGTAGCTTTGGCAGACCGGACACCTTTCTACAAATCGCATAACGTCGCGATGCAGATGGGGCCAGAAAAATCGTGCTTGTAGCTGTAAATAGGTGTTTCTTCTTCCCACATGGGCTGCTAGTCCACCAGAGTGGATCTCTTTGATCAGTTGGGGACGCCAAGAGGACTCAGGAATGCATAACTGATTCAATTTGAACAAGAAGCCGTGCCTTATAGAGAATTCTTTGTCATTTTCGCCTTGCAGACAATCAGCCCAGATTTTCGCAAAGTCAGGATCCGTGGCATATAAATCCTTCAGGCATTCTAACCCAGTAATCTCGGTCCTCAACTGGACCAACAGAGCATGGCGTCGGCTTAGTGCATCGGCTACGACGTTCTGGGCGCCTGACTTGTGCTTCAACACGAAAGAAAATCGTTGCAGGAACATAACCCATCTTGCGTGCATACGGTTGATGTGCTTTTGATTGTTAAGGAACTGTAAGGCTCGGTGATCACTGCACAGAACAAATTCCCGGTGAAGCAGATATGGCTCCCATTGCTTCAGGGCTCGAACAACCGCGTATAGTTCCTGCTCATACACGCTCCATTTCTGCCGCGACGGGCAAAGCTTCTCACTGAAGAACTCCACGGGGCGAGTGTCCTGGCTAAGCACTGCCCCAATTCCGATACCTGAAGCGTCCGAGTCAACATGAAATGTTTTGTCGAAGTCAGGTAGCGCCAAAACAGGGGCGGATGAGAGTGCCAACTTGACTTCTTCAAAGCTGCGGGATTGCTCTGTATCCCAGCTGAAACTTTTAAATTTTAAGCAGTTGGTAATTGGCGCCATCAACGAACTGAAATTTTTGATGAATCGTCGGTAGAAATTGGCCAGGCCGTGGAAGCTGCGCACCTCTGTGAACGACCGGGGCACTGGCCAGTTGACGTAGCCTCCACCTTGCGCTTATCGACTTCAACACCTGCGCCCGAAACAACAAATCCAAGAAAATAGACAGCTGAAGCAGCGATTTCGCACTTACTTGGGTTTAGGTAGAGCTGATTCTGCCGTAACACCATAAAAATATTCTTCAGATCGACCATGTGATCTTCCATAGTTTTGCTATACACCAGGATATCATCAAAATAAGCCACGCAACAGATGTTTAGAAAAGGTTGAAGAATATCAGTCATCAAACGCATAAAGGTCGAGGGCGCGTTGCACAGTCCAAACGGCATAACTTTCCACTCGTACAGACCTTGGCGGGTCTTGAATGCCGTCTTCCACACGTCGCCGGGCCTGATGCGGATTTGATGATATCCGCTGCGTAGGTCCAATTTCGAAAACACCGTGGCGCCGGACAGCCGCTCCAACAGCTCCTCAATTCTCGGAACAGGGAAACGAAACTTCACTGTGATTTTGTTTATTGCCCGGCTGTCCATACACATACGCCACGAACCATCCTTCTTAGGGATAAGGAGGGCGGGAACCGCACATGGGCTCAAGCTTGGTTGAATCAAGTTATTCTTCAGTAAATCATCCACTAATTGCTGTAGGATTTGATGCTCTTTAGGACTTAGTCGATGATGTGGTAGATTCGGAAGAGTAGAGCCAGGTACCAAATCAATTTGATGTTGCAGGTTGCGCAGTGGAGGTAATGAAGTTGGCTCCTCTGATAGTAAGTCTTTAATTGTTCCAACAGGTGCTCCACGCTGGGTTGGACAAGTAAGCTACAGCTTGGTGCAATCTCCCGAAAAATTAAGGCAAACATGGGGCTGTCGTCGGAACAAGAGGTCAAAAACCCATTGCCAGTGACCAAATGCAAAGCAGGCGTAGACAATTCAGCCTTATTTTCAACTCCCTGCGATTGCGGTAACAGCCTGAGGCGTTTGCCTTTCCATTCCAGCGCATAAGTATTGGCTCGCCCGTCGTAGATAGCACCCGCATCAAATTGCCAAGGCCGACCTAGGATAAGGTGACAAACATCCATTTCTACGACATCGCACAACACTTCGCAAGAGTAATGTTTCCCAATGGAGAACGAAACCCGCAAGTCTCGGTCACCATGATTTCCATCCCTTTTTTGACCCAGCTGATTTTGTAAGGTTGAGGGTGCTTCATTGTCTTTAATTTCAATGCGTGAACCACGGCGCGTGAAATCACATTTTCCGTGCAGCCACTGTCAATGAGGATGTCACAAACTTTGCCGGCAATGGTGCATTTGGTTTTGAAAATGGCATGCCTTTGAGATTGCCCAGATTTTCGTGGCGCTAGCAGTAGTTTTTCGAGAACACATACTACCTGTTCCCCTTCATCACCGATAACATCTTCCACGTCTGCCAGCAGTTCATCGTCAACTAGTACGCCGTCCTCCTCTGTCTCCCCTTCTAGCAACTGCAATTGCTGTCGGTTCGGACATTCATTAGATTTATGTCCGGGTTGAAAGCACCGAAAACATTTGAGACCCTGAGGTCGTGGATACGGGTTTTCCTTGAAAGGAAATTTCGGCTTCACAGGCGCTTGCGGTGCGGGTCCGAGTTTGGCTTCACAGGATTAGATGGTCCGCTAGTATCTGCTACAGCTGGGGTTCTTCTTACAACAGTTCCTGGAGGTTTTATAGCCTCATTGCCACTTTCTAGGAAAGATCTCCGATGAGTGCTGCTACGCTGCTGTCGTCCCAACTGTATTTCAGCTTTGAGCGCAAAGTTGACGGCTTCCGATAAAGACCAAACGGAGCTCATTTCCAGCTTGTCCTGAATGCTATCCTTCAGCCCGCCAATATAACGTGCAACCAGCTGGTTGGATGTTTCATTCAGATCATTCCTCGCCGAAAGGCGGTAAAATTCTTCCGTATACTCACTGACTGGTCGATTCCCTTGAACACAATGTTGATATTTCATATACAACATTTGCTCGAAGTCGGTGGGGAGGAAATGTCCCCGGAGGAGCTGCTTCATCCGAGGCCAGCTCCTGACTGGTCCACGACCCTCCCGTCGACGAGATTGAAGCAGCTGAGACCACCAAGCACCAGCACCCCCCTTCAGACGACAAGCCACGTATTTGACCTGTTTCTCCGCCTCTATCTCCATGTAATCAAAAAAATTTTCTACGGCATGCTCCCAATCCAAATAATCCTCGATGTGAAGCCGACCATCGAAGAAAGGTATATCTAGTTTAACTCGGAACTCACCATGATGCCTGTCTCGCCCCGTGAAACGGCGATGCCGCCGAGGTATCATATCAGCGTCCGAATCCGACAATCCATCCATATTTAAGCTAAGCCGTTCCTCCTCCGAGTCAGAAAAGTCCGGTGGCAATGCGTGACGTTGTCGTCGTCGCATTGGGAATACACGATTGACATCAGTCGGCGTATCTGTGGGTGGAGCTGGTCTCACCATTCGCGGTGGCGCTTCACCCAATCGACCGAACGCCGGTTCCCTTCGTAAAGCAACAGTAAGACGCTCCACCGCAGCGGCAATGTCATCCAGTCGCTTCTCAACTCCAGCGTGCGCAGCCCAAAGTGCCTCCAGACTTCGGTTTTCCTCGCTCGTCACACGCTTGCTGGACTCTGCCATCTCTCCAAGCCGCTGGCTCTGATACCAAGTTGATGTGGTGTGCAATGGAAGAGGCAGGCTAACAAGAACAATCAACAGAAGGCAGAAAACGTAGAAGGCTTGAGCCTGTAAATCTATTTCATCAACTGTTGAGTTCATCTTCTCCAAGAGGAGAAATACAAAACTAGAGAGCTAAAAATGGCTATGCAGCCAAAAGAAGGAAGCTGTACTAACTACCAAAACAGGAAATGCAAAAGAGTAGTGGCTGCTCCCTAACGGACTTTTCTACTCCCACTAACAGTGCTAATAAGAACATTAAAAATTAAACAAAACATTTAAAAGATAGAGTGCTAATAAAGTAACGGTAACTAGTTGAACGGAGATCAGACTGGGAGATCAAACGGATCGGACGGTCAGGCTTGTATGCGCTGCATCAAGGTTGGAGGGAGACAATTGAGATTTTGCTCTTTCACAAGGAATAAATGTATAATAAGGAGGATAACTTAGTAGGAAAAGCTGTATTGAGATAGGAAAAGCTGTATTGAGAAAGGAAGAAAGTTTACTGTTGTATTTCCCTGGTTTCTTGTTGCGGTTGGGCCTAGCATTTAAATGCAAGGAGTCTGTATTTAGATCCAAGTAGTTAAGTCTGTTATGAATAAAGAGCTAGGATCATTTTAGATGAAAAGTGTTATGAGCATTTGCAGCTTTTGTTGATTTGGTTTTATTTTGTTATCATTTCCCTGTAAATTAACAGTCTAGCTTTGTTTGTTAGCTTGTTCTCGAGTTGAGAGAACCTGTTCGTAGCCAGTAGTTTGGTAAATGTATCTAATTGTGGCTCATATTAAGGGTTGATTGATCTCTATATGTTTGTTTCTTGAATGGAAGATAGGGTTGGTGGTGAGGGTGATTGCTAATACGTTATCACTATAGAGATTTGTTGGCGCGGGGAGAGGAATGTCTAGATTTTGATGGAGTGTTCGAAGACATATTAGATTGGTTGGCAAACTATTGTCGAGATGCTTGATAAGGCTATAGATAGCCAGAGCGCAAAAAAGCTCAATATAGTGGGAGCGCAAAAAAGCTCTATATAGGGTATTTGGTGAATCCTTGTGGATGTTTCATGTAAGTCTTTTCAGGGAGATATTTGTCACTAGACTAAAAGTTTCTGTGCAGTTTACTCAATGTTTATGCTTGAAGCCTTGAGCAACTAATCTAGCCACATATCTTATAATTTTAGGCTTCGTTTGGGCGTCTTGCTTCTTGCTTTCTAAAATAATTTTTTAATAAAAAAAAATTGAATTTGATATTTCTGTACTAGAAAGTCATTTTAAAAAGCAGTACAAAAGTTATCCTAAATAAATCCTTAGTTATCTGAATTAAGGTTTGAGATGGAAATGGTCGTATGAAGATCTATGTCCCTTGGGCTTGTAATGCCTGAAATTTAGCTGGCACTGTTTGACACTAATGTGTCTTTTGTAGCGGATGAGTATCTTATTGGACCGGTGGAGGCAAAGCTGTAAAGTAGCTACAAGGTTTGCTTGGGTTTATCATGTCCTGCATTAAGTCTCTTTTGCATTAAGAGGTTGATTGTAATTAGAATTGGAGATGGAATAGCTTCCAGAGGCTGGTACATTGGTGAGGAGGGAACATTTTGTTTTGGAAATGTGTCTGGAGCCAATGTTTGATTGTTTTGTTGCGACATTGGAGGGGCTGAAGTTGTAAATGGTGTAGTTGTTTTGCTAAGGCTGTGGAAACATTGTGGTGTTCAGAGTTTAGTTTGGTAAGGAAGCGATTGATATTGGGACCAAGGTGAGGGAACAGTAATGTCAAAGGTGGAGCCGGGGTTGTTGGGATTAATTATTCTGTGCGGATGCCGAACGTCGTCCGGAGATCAACTAGAATGCGTCACGTCACCCCTATGCTTTGTACCGCGGCTCGGTACTGCTCAGTATCGCTACTCGGTACCACTGACATGGTGCATTATGATTGTTCTCTGGGCGGCGTTCTACGTTCGGTCTCCGCATAGAATAATTTCTCTGGGTTGATGATTTGTTAGTTTTGAAGAGAGCGTGTTGCAAGATGCATGTTTTTTTGGTGATGAGATTGTGGCATTGGCATCCTTACTGAGCTGTTGCATACCCTAGGTAAACATAGATTGGTGGTATTGGTGTGACTTTATTGGAGTAGGGATACAAGTATACAACCACTGAAGGCATTGGCATCAAAAGGTTTTAGTTGAGAGGAGGGTGATTTGTTGTGAAGGATTTGATATGTAGGTAACATATTTTTTTTTTGCTACGAACGGTAGTCTGTTTATGAGATAAGTGGCTATCATGAGTGTGTTTGTCGAAAGAAATTGGGTAGATTGGCTTTTTTACAAGTGTAGATAGTCTCAATTAGATGTCTATATTTGCACTCAACTATCTTTTTGTTCGGGAGTATACGGATGTATATATTGGTGCATAATACCCATTTTGGTTTGGAGATTTTGGAAATTGGAGTTGATGTATTCTCCGCCATTCGAGCTATGTGTTTTGATATGGTGAGTATATTATTTTAAAACCATAATTTGAATTGGATAAATTTAGTCATGTTTCTAATTTTAATGTGACTCAACAAAATCAAGAAAAATCATCGTGAAAGCAATGCTTTTAAAACAGGATCGGACCGGCCGGTTCAACCGGTTGAACCGCGCGAACGGCCGGCCGGTTACGGTTCAAATGAAAACCTGTTTTGCAAAAAACCGGGATAACCCGCTCGAACCGGTGGTTCGACCGCCGAATCGGTCCCAGTTTTCAAAGGAAGCAGGGATAGGCCTAACATCATCATCAAAAATATCATTTATATTAACTTTTTAAGAAATAAAATTTTTATGCATATATTATTGATATAATTAAAATATTAACATATTATATAAATAATTATAAAATTCTAGATGGTATTTATGTAAATACATAAAAATTTGTGATATATATGTAAATTTCATATTTAATGATACACTTTTTATAAATATATTATGAATTTTTTATGAATATAAATAGTTTCTAATGTTGATTAAAAATATTAAATATAGTTAATGAACTTTATTCTAATAATTCAAAAGTTGACTTAAAAGCCAATCACTTTCTTCTCACTCAAATTTGACTGACTACAAATCAAAAACTTTCATTGCAAGCTTAAACAGTTAAACCTATTTGCCTAAATTCAATTAATTAACATCACCTCTACACTAAAATAATAGAAAAAATAACCTGCGATACAGCCAAATAACAGCTAGTACCTTCAATGTAGCCGTCTGTGCAACGAAATTATAAATAATATGATAGAATAATCCCGAAGGTATCCTATGTATGCCTAGCCTAGGAATAATTATTACGTCCTCAGACCGGACCTAGAACTACGTTTGGCTGCCAATAACATGTCGTCACGTGCTCTTACTCTTTACCGCGCAGCCCGACGACTTGGCCTGGACCGGAACCCGGGAATGTTATGTTCGCGTATTGCGAGGTATTACTTGGTATTTGCTCGGTATTGCTTAGCAATAACGAGAAATACCGCTTTGTGAAGACCAATACCGAGCAATATCGAGTTGTACCGAGTTTTTCTAGAAAAAACTCGGTACAACTCGGTATTGCTCGGTATTGGTTATTGCCGAGCAAAATCGACCAATACCTAGCAAAATCGAGAAATATTGAGCCATCTTGGGTCCGTTCCGGGTCAGGTTGTCAGGGCGCGCGGTAAATAGTGAGAACGTGTGGCGCGATTCTACTGGCGGCCAAACGTAGAGCTATGTCTTGTGACCGGACCAAATAAAAGTTCCTTGCCTAGAGGTGCAAGTGAGTCAACCCAACTCATGAGTTGGCTCTATCTCTGGCTTAGCTTAATAGTAAATCTCGTTGATCGAACGAGCAAAGTGTGAGTCAGTCTTAATTCAGATTTTGTTTGGGATAGTTTTTTTTTTTTTTTTTTTTTGATAACTTTCTTATTGTTATTTAAAGTAATATTGTAGTACAAAAAATTTAAACTTTAGAGTTTAGGGCTGCTTTAAGAAGCACTAAAAAAGTCATCCCAAATGAAGTCTCAATTTGTTAGGCTGCGAGTGGCTCATTTGAAAAATATTAATATAAAATACACTATATATATATATATATATATATATAATATATATATAATATATATATATTTGGAATCAAAATTTTAAATAAAGTTGTGAAAATTATTTAAAAATAATACATATTTTTTAATTTTAATTGATTTTTTATTTTTATTTATTTTATTATAATAATTTTTTAAATCATAATTATTTTATATTTCATAATAAATGAGTCATCTCAAATTGGTTGAATAAAATCTAAACTTCGATTCATTTATGAGTATCTATCAAAGAATAAAATAATAAATAGAAAATAAATAAATAAACAAATAATTTATTTTAATATATCTTAATATATAATAAATTTATTAAAAAATATTAAAAAGGTCTTGAGATCTACCACACCGCGTTTTGTGTAAAGCGAGGGAAGAGAATGAACAGTCAGCAGCCAGCGGTGTCATAAAAGCCGCGCCCCAACTGTCAAACACTAACCTTTGCGTTACTCTGTGCCCGCAGCCTACAAAAGGCTCATTTAATATTCGCCGAAATTTACCCAAAAAAATACTCGCCGAATGGACGAACTAGATAACGAGTCGAACCATGCCACGTAGGTTATCTTGGATTAACTGTAGTTCTCCTGGGGTATAACATAAGCATATTCTTAAGTCTAAACCTCAGCTCCTGTGGACCCCACGTGCATTCATGCTTCCAGCGTGCACCGAAGTTCTCCGGCAAAATATCCCATAAGCTGTATAGCCAAATATGTAGCCGAAGAAGTTAAGAAACGAACATATCATAAGATTTTTATATATTTACATATCTAATATAATTTTTTATATTTATTTATAAAATATCAAAAATATTAACTTTTTCAATTTCAATATATTTTTCATTCAATTTTAAATATGATTAAAAAATAAAATATAATATAAATAAATATAAAAATTTAAATGCTAATATATAATACTTAAAATTTTATGATATTTATAAAAAAAAAAACCCTTAGAATAATTGGAATTAAACTTAATGAAACATATTCTCTTTAGATAGAACAATCAAGTTATAATGTAGCTCCAAGAACCCATCAAATAATAGATTGATGTTAGGTGCTGATAACTTTGGACTCTAACTATAATCACTCAAAATCTCATAATTATCAACTTGCCAAAGAGGTAGCCTCAACTTCATAAATATATAGTACTCGTCAACTTGTTGTGTTGACGAACAAGAAATATTCATTTACTCGCTCATATTGGCATCCATCTAGCTGAGAATATCAGTACGAAAAAATTTCCTTTCAACTCTTAGTGTATTTGTCGAAAACTCCAATATAATTAGGGTAGTCAACATACTTATGAAACTCGTCTAATCTGAAAGAGTATTTGTTTTATAGTACTTGTCAACTCACTCAAAGTTGTCATGGACTCACCAAGTAAGCTTATCGATTGTAGTGTAATCAAAATAGGATCAAACCTATGTCATTTTGATATAAATTTACTAAATCAATTTCACTATAACTTCGGCCTTTATTTGCAAGAAATTATTCTGTGTTGAGGCCGAACACAACTCTACATTCAGAGGCGAATCACGTGCAGCCATGACAGCAGTACCGAGCAATACCGAGCCGCGGTACATAACGAAGAGATGACATAGTATATTATGGTTGGTCTCCAGATGACGTTCGACGTCCACACAATAATTAATATGTATTTGCACCTATAGTAGGAAAATTGGGCTTTGACATGTCAAATCCAATAAAATTTCTCTGTTTAAATTTTGCTCCCACTAATAGCTCTACCTAATCAAAGGGAACTCAATTGAATTTTCTGATAAAAGAATGATTTAAATGTCTATGTAATTTGTTGCATTTGCATTTTAATTCAGAAGTGAATTTGGAATTCATCATATAATTAATTTTTTACATATTCAGAAATAGAACAGATAGCCATTTTTTAATTTTAAATAATTAAATTAAAATTAATGATATAATAATAATAATAATAATAATAAATTAATAATAACAAAAACGCGTATCAACGGCGGGGAAGCAAGCAACAACACTTTACTTTACTCAACATTCAAAAAATAAAAAATAAAAAAACTAAGGAAATCGAAGCTACACATCCAGCTACACCGAAGAAATAGAGCACCTTCTTGCTCGCTCTATAAATGTGCCCAGTTCTGTGTGGCATTTCAACTGCGACCATCATTGCAATACTTCCAGTTTTGTCCCTCCAGATCCAGACGTGATGAAGCTCTTCTCAGCCAGGCTGAGCTTCCCTCTTCTTCTTCTTCTTGTAGGGCTGCTTCTGGCTCCCTATTTCCAGCAGATGGCCTCAGCTTCTGGTAAGCACTAAGCATCCATCGACCATCCATAAATGCATTATTAGTAGGCCTTATTAGTATAGTTAGGGCATCTCCAGCCGGCGTTGCTGGAGAGCTCCCGTGGATTGGTAAAACTTCTGCTATTTGATTGCGGGTGAACAGTGGGACGCTAATATTGACGTTGCACCGTTCATCTCCGCTATTTTTCTGTGTCTACCTAACTTGCCGAAGAAATGCGCAAAAAGAAGAAAGAACATTACCTTCGCAAAATTGGAGTTCGATTGGATGAATCACGACATTTATTTTAATTTCACGACATTTTGGAGTGAAAAATGAGATTTTCGGTTGGTGATGGTCTTATATGGATTTTTTTTTTTTTTTCATTCAGCTAACTAAAGAAGATTTCAGCATCATTTTTTAAATAATATAACATAAAAAATGGTCTTCTTTGTCTAAGTATGAATAAAGAATATGTTGATAGAGAAATGTTATTTTGTGGTCACTGCATAGTACAAAAAGGTCTTAATTTGTTGATGCTAAGGACTGTTCGCTGTTCTGTTTTAGGCAGGATTTCATTATTTCTAAGTAAAATTTAATTTAGGTCTTGTGATAGCTTTTTTATTGCTTTTTAAAAAAGCTGTTTGTTTAATACTAAAAAGCATTAAAAAAGTTGTCCCAAACTAAGGCTTAGACTTTTTTGGAACATTTTTTTTATTACTTTATAAAATTAGTTTAGTAAAAGTAATTTTTTAAAATTGTAACTTTTAGTAAATAAATTTTTTGATAGCAGCAAAAAAAAATAACTTTCATCATAAAAAAAATCTAAAAACAATAAAAAAAACTGCATTAAAGAGAGAAACTATCCTAAATATAACTTAAGACTTCTTGTTTAAAAGTTTAAGCAACCTAACCCAAGCAAGCGTTTGCCGTGGCCCCGGAGCTCCAACCGAACTCCAAATTCAACGCCATTTTGTGCAATGTGAACAATGTGACGATAATATTGACATCGCACTGTTCACGCAGGTCTTTTTTTTTTCTTCATTTCTTCAAATTGAAGAAGAATATACTCTGTGTATTCTTTTTTTTTTTAATGTTAAAAGTAGAGTTCAATTAGAGATGAATTAATGCATTTTAGAGTATTACTGTATATTGGAGTGTAAAATAAGTTTTAGTTGGAGATGATCTTACAGCCAAACATTCCCAAACAAACATACACAGAGAAATAGAGAAAACTAGCTTAACAATAGCTTGCTTTACTTATGCTGAACATATATTGACTTGATTAAATGAATGCATGCAGCATTCTGTGATGAAAAATGCAAAGTGAGGTGTTCAAAGGCAGGCGTTCAGGACAGGTGCCTCAAGTACTGCGGGGTCTGCTGTGCGGAGTGCAACTGTGTGCCCTCCGGCACCTATGGGAACAAGGATGAATGCCCTTGCTACCGAGACAAGTACACCGGCGAAGGGAAGCGCCGCCGCCCAAAGTGCCCTTGAACACTATCCTACATATATCTTTATCTTCTTCTTCTTAAGAGCTTGGTTAGTTTGGTTGAAATATGTAGCAGTATCATGAATGCTTGTGTTCGTTTGGGTTGATGAAGAATTTACTTATAAGGAGTCAGCAGTGTTGTTGAATAGAGAGATGAGAGAGGAAATAAACGTTGTGGTTTAGTCTAATGTGTGTTGATGAATGAAGGATATTTTTTTTATGTGTGTTTTATGGAAAACTATATATTTTTTTAATTTTTGATGTTTGATGTGGTTGTTTTAGTTGGGAGTTGTATTAGTTTGATGATGGAGAGTGAAGACTGAACCTGTCTCTTCTAAGAGAAATTATTACGTGTAGAGTCTGAATGTAACTTTAGTTCGGATTCCAATGAAATGAAGTCATGAGGCTTATATACGTCTTGTGTACAACTTATATATAAGATGTGTATAAATTTTTCTTATATATACCCTATGTATAAGTTGTACACGGAGTGTGTAGGCTTCTTATTGGAGTTTGGATGTGAGCTATGTCCGAACTCCACACATAATAATTTCTCCTCTTCTAGACTCTAGAAATATTTGAAGAGATATGGAATAAGTTAGCAATAATGAGAGCTGGGACTAAAAATTTAAATGAAGGAAGAAAAAAATACAAAATCATCGGAAGGATATTTGTTTTAAATGAGGGGGGATGTCCAACACATGAGCATTAAGGAGGGTGATAGTCAAAAAAAGGAATAATAGAGAGCGTGTCTTCCAAACATCTATAATAGGCTTTTGCCCTGTACTCAAAGGTCAGGAGTTATCTGATACGTTTTGGAAGTAAAAATAGCAACAACAAAAAAAAAAAACAAATAGAAATTGTAAGAATATGAACATAGGAACTGATTTTGTATTATCTCTTCAATAAGAAAGAAAGATAAAAGTGATTTATTATTCAAGAGATGATCAGCTCTCCCATAAATCCTAGATATCGTTAGAAACAACTCCTAAAAAAAACTATAGCAAACATAATCACATTATCAAAATAAAATAAACTAATTACTCTTAAATAAACCATCATATTTACTTCTAAAATCTGAATTCAAATCAACATTCTTTCCCTTAATAAAATCTTTCTAATTCCCTCTCAAATTTGAATGCAAAGTAGCCATCTTTTTTTCAATAAATATTTTCTAATTTTCTCCCCAATCTAAATTCAAATCAGACTCATTTTCCTGAATAACTTTCTTCTAATTTTAATTAAAACTTTTCTACACAACTCCCCATTGATTCCTCTTCCTTGCATAGTTATCTTCTTTTTAAATACACGACATATGAATTTCTGTTTTCCGGTCTATTAATTTGTTCTCTTTTGCCTTTATGATTCGATATTGATTTGCAAGTGTGATTGATTCTAGTCAAAACTACTACTGTTGGGTTTGAAACATAAATCTCGGTCAATGAGTGCCTTTTTTCATGCTTCTAAATTTCTTTCAAGTAGACGACGATCATTAAATTATTATTTAGGCAAATCTCTCAAATTTGTAGGTTTGCATTAAAAGAAAGCAATTTCTTATTAGTTTGATTGGTGATCGACAAAACTACAAAATCTGAATCTGCTTCGTATGAATTTCATGCATTATATCATTTAGTTCGATTAGGAATCCTAGTATCTAAGACAACTTATATTCCTAATGTTAGGATTGGTTCAGATTTAAATTAAATCGTTCTGTAAGACACTGTTATGCCGGTCCACCTTGGACCGGCTCAACTTGGACCGGCCCAGCCGGTCCAGTTTTATCGGAGACGGGCGGCACAGTGCCGGGCGGAAGAGAGAGGGGGCAAAGGAGTGGGGTCCACTTGCAATTCAAACTTGGGTTAAGTGCTTTTGGAGGGAAAAGGAAGGGTAGAGTAGTCCTTTTACTTTTAATTTGAATTTGATTGTATTAATAGGGAGTTATTTGGGGATTAGGTTTGGACCTTGCATTTTGAAAAGAGTTTGGTTTCTAGGTCTTCTTGCTTTGGCTCTCGGCGTCGCCGGAGATTGTGGGAGAGTTGTTCTTCCTCTCGAATTGAAGAACATTGTATCGGGCTTGAGTTTTTGATTGCTTACTAGTGGAATACAATCGATTGCAATTTGTTTTCCTACGAATCTTCCTTAATTCCGCTGTTTTTGCGCTATTTGTGTGCCGATTTGGGTTAGGTTTGCTTGCGAACTCAAGTATTACCTTAGGGTTACTTGCGAACTCAAGTATTTCCTATCAAATTGGTATCAGAGCGAGATCCGGGCGGTGGAGGGTGGTTTCTATCCATTATTCGCTGCAGATTTTGCTGATTTTGGGGAGGATCCGGAGGCATCTCGTCATTTCCCATGGCATCTAAGCGAGTAGAAGTCTTGGAGACCGAGATGGGGCAACTTAAAGCGGATCTGGAGGAGAAGATGGCCACATTGAGCGAGAATGTGGAAGGGAAATTCGTGGCGTTGGAAGAGATGATGAAGAAGTTGTTGGAAGGGCAAGCAAGGGCTGTGCCGGGGGAGGAAAGAGGAGAAGGGAGTGGGAGCAGGGGGAAGGATAAGGTGAATCCAGACGAGGAAGAGGAGGTGGGACTGTTTAACAGTAGCGGGAGGATGCCACCTCGGGAGTCCATCAGGCGAGAAGAGCATGAAAGAAGGAGAGACTTCAGGGAAGAAAGAGAGGATGATTGGCGTCGCCGGCGGCCCGATCCAGTGGACCGGCCATGGGGAATCCAGAATCACCATGGCGGAGCGCGAGGGGAAGATGGCTATCGGCGGCCGAGGAGGGATGATGAGCCCCGATATGGAGAGAGGGGAACTTGGGAAGACCCCATTGCATGGGACAGAGGAGGCCATGGGGGGAATAGGGCATACGGGGTGGACACGAGAGCCAGAAAGCTGAAAATGCCCGTGTTCGAAGAAGGAAATGTGGATGAATGGATCCACAAGGTAGAGAGGTATTTTGCAGTAAATGGCCTGATGGAGGAGGAGAGATTGTTGGCGGCTAGCATGTGCTTGGAAGGGGCGGCTTTTTCATGGTTCAAATACATGGAGAAGTGGGATCCGGTGAGGACTTGGAGGGACTTCAAGGAGGCGATCAGGGAGAGATTCAGGGGAGGCAGCCCATGGGAGATATCAGAACAGTTATACGCCCTCACTCAAGAGGGAACAGTGGAAGAGTACCGGAAGAAATTTGAGAGTCTGGTGGGTGACATGGAGGGATTATCGAACAGCACTCTGGGGGGAAACTTTATGAAGGGCCTTAAGCCAGAAATTAGAGATGCGGTGAAGGTAATGAGACCGAGGGACTTGAGGGAGGCCATGGAGTTGGCTCAACTGGTGGAGAACCAGAAGACCAACGCCCGAAGTTGGCGGAACAACCACTCAGGGGGTCCTACCAGGACAACTACCACTTACTTGGCTCCAAAAGGGCCAACCCCTAGTGTCCTTAGAGAAAGTGGGAAGGAGAAGAGCGGGGTGACCAGATCAGCTGGGAGTTTCAAGAGATTGACCGAGGAGGAGATGCAAGAGAAGAGGGCCAAGGGCCTTTGTTTCAGATGTGAGGAGAAGTTTGTTCCAGGGCACAGGTGCAAGGATCGCGCTCTTCGGGCTCTCACCGTCTATATAGACGAGGCGCCTGAGGAGGGTGATGCTTCTGATGAGGAGCAGATTGATCCCCAGTTGGAGGTAGCTGAGGTATCCCTAAATTCTGTGATGGGATTCACTCCTAGCCATACGATGAAGGTGAAAGGGAAAATCCTTGGGAGGGAGGTAGTAGTGTTGATCGACAGTGGAGCCACCCACAATTTCATATCCGCTCAGGTGGCGGAGGAGCTGGGAATGGAGCCTACTGAGACAGGCAATTATGGGGTGATGATGGGGACAGGGAAGATTGAGTCCAGCACTGGGATCTGCAAGGGGGTGGAGATGAGACTACAGGAGATAAGGGTGGTGGAGGACTTCCTACCCCTGAGGTTGGGTAGCACAGACGTCATTTTGGGCATGAAGTGGCTACAGACCTTGGGTGAAACCAAGGTAAATTGGGGGACCATGGTGATGGAACTGATGGTAGAGGGAAAGAGGGTGAAGCTGAAAGGGGAACCATGATTGTCCAGAGCTGGAGTGTCTCTCAGGTCGATGGTGAAGATGATCCATGAGGAAGGAGGAGGGTTCCTTGTGGAGTTGCAGAGCTTGGAAGATCGTCAGCAGGAGGAAGACAAACACATTCCTGTGTTAGTTCAACCCTTTCTGAAGGAATTTGAGGATGTATTCCAACCTCCGGTGGGACTACCACCTGACAGAGAACGGGAGCACCAGATTATCCTAAAAGAGGGGGTATCCCCTATCAGTGTGAGACCTTACAGATACCCTCAGATGCAGAAAGATGAGATTGAGAAGCTAGTGGGAGAAATGCTAGAAGGAGGGATCATTCAGCCCAGTGTGAGTCCTTTCTCTAGCCCAGTTTTGCTGGTAAAAAAAAAGGATGGGAGTTGGAGGTTCTGTGTTGATTACAGAGCCCTCAACAAGGAGACCGTGCCTGACAAGTTTCCCATCCCTGTGATTGACGAGTTGATGGATGAGCTACATGGAGCTGTTTTATTCACCAAGATTGATCTAAAGTCAGGCTATCACCAGATCAGGATGAGGAATGAAGATGTACAGAAGACAGCCTTCAGGACTCATGAGGGCCATTACGAGTTCCTGGTGATGCCTTTTGGCCTCACCAACGCACCAGCCACATTCCAGGCATTAATGAACCGGATCTTCAAGCTACACCTTCGCAGGTTTGTGTTGGTGTTTTTTGATGACATCCTCATCTATAGCAGGACTGAGGAGGAACACTTAGAGCACCTGAGAGTGATATTGGGGGTGCTGAGGGAGCATCAGCTGAAGGCCAATTTCAAGAAGTGTGACTTCGCTCAGGCACAAGTGGAGTACCTGGGGCATGTGATATCTCAGGAGGGAGTGGCCGCGGATCAGTCCAAAATAGAGGCAATGTTAGCCTGGCCTCAACCCAAGACATTGAAGGGGCTCAGAGGATTTTTGGGACTGACTGGCTACTACAGGAGGTTCGTGAGAGGATACAGCACCATAGCAGGACCATTGACAGAGCTGCTGAAGAAGGATAATTTTTTATGGGGGGAAGCAGCTTCTGAGGCTTTTGAGAAGCTGAAGAAGGCCATGACGACGGTGCCCGTACTTGCTCTGCCAGATTTCAATCAGGTGTTTGTGTTGGAGACAGATGCTTCAGGCTATGGGTTGGGAGCAGTGTTGATGCAGAACCATAGAGCCATAGCTTACTTCAGTCAGATACTGTCGTCCCGAGCTAGGCTGAAGTCGGTCTATGAGAGAGAGCTGATGGCGATTGTACTGGCCATCCAAAAGTGGAGACCTTATTTATTGGGCAGACATTTTATTGTCAGGACTGATCAGAGGAGCCTGAAATACTTGCTAGAGCAGAGGATGGTCACAGAGGAGCATCAGAGGTGGTTGTCCAAGCTGCTCGGATATGATTTTGAGATCCACTATCGGCCAGGATTAGAGAATAAGGCAGCGGATGCCTTATCACGCTGTATGGGGGAGCTCCAGGGGATTGCTGTATCAGTACCGGTTCTGATTGATTGGGGAGCCATCAAAGAGGAGAGCATCCAGAATGAGGAGTTAAGGAGAATCAAAGAAGAGGTGCTGTCAGATGAAAACAGCCACCCAGGCTACTCAGTGGTGGGAGAAAGACTGTACTATCAGGGAAGGAGTGTGATCCCTAGATCTTCCATTCATATTCCCCAACTGCTACAGGAATTTCATGGGAGTGCCATAGGAGGGCATTCAGGAGTGCAGAAAACCTATAGCCGGTTAGCTGCTGAATTGTACTGGAAGGGGATGAGGAAAGACATAGAAGAAATGGTGGCTAAGTGTGATACCTGCCAACGGAACAAGTACATGACGATGGCACCAGGGGGATTACTACAGCCCCTGGCCTTACCGGAGAAGGTTTGGGAGGAGATCACTATGGATTTCATTGATGGGCTTCCAAAATCAGAAGGATATACGGTTATATTTGTAGTGGTCGACAGGCTGAGCAAATATGCTCATTTCATTCCCTTAAGACACCCGTACACAGCGGTGTCTGTAGCAGCAGCATTTGTGAGGGAGATAGTCCGCCTGCATGGGGTACCGGAGTCTATTGTGTCGGATAGGGACAAGGTATTCCTGAGCCATTTTTGGAGGGAGTTATTTAGGATGCAGGGCACAGTATTGAAGAGGAGCACAGCATATCACCCACAGACTGATGGGCAGACGGAGGTGGTGAATAGAAGTTTGGAGACATACTTGAGATGCTTTGTATCTGAGACACCGAAACAATGGGTCAAATGGCTGTCCTGGGCAGAATACTGGTATAACACCTCCTCTCACTCGGCTACCAAGATGACACCTTTTAAGGTGTTATATGGAAGAGACCCCCCACACCTGGTACACTACAGCCATAGGAGTACTCCAGTATCGGCAGTGGATCAGCATCTGAAGGAAAGAGATCAAGTGTTGGACGAGCTCAAGAGGCATCTTCTCAGAGCCCAACAGATTATGAAGAAAAAGGCGGACAGTAAAAGGAGGGATATACAATTTGGAGTTGGAGACAAGGTCTACTTGAAGCTCCGACCATACAGGCAGAGGACTGTATCCCAGAGGAGAAATGAGAAGCTAGCAGCAAGATATTTTGGCCCTTTCGAAGTGGAGGAGAAAATCGGGGAGGTAGCATACAGATTGAGGCTTCCTTCAACAGCCAGAATACACCCCGTTTTTCATGTATCACAGTTGAGGAAAGTGGTGGGGGAACATGCAGTAAGCCCAGAACTGCCCAGCACATTGAGAGAAGACATGGAAGTGACACTGGAGCCTCTAGCGGTAGAAGGAGTGCGCATCAATGAAAAGGGGGAAAAGGAAGTGAAGATTAGGTGGAACGGCCTCCCAGATTATGAGGCCACATGGGAGCCATTGGAGAGGATTGCAGTACAGTTCCCTGCCTTCCACCTTGAGGACAAGGTGGTACTTTGGGAGGGGGGTAATGTTATGCCGGTCCACCTTGGACCGGCTCAACTTGGACCGGCCCAGCCGGTCCAGTTTTATCGGAGACGGGCGGCACAGTGCCGGGCGGAAGAGAGAGGGGGCAAAGGAGTGGGGTCCACTTGCAATTCAAACTTGGGTTAAGTGCTTTTGGAGGGAAAAGAAAGGGTAGAGTAGTCCTTTTACTTTTAATTTGAATTTGATTGTATTAATAGGGAGTTATTTGGGGATTAGGTTTGGACCTTGCATTTTGAAAAGAGTTTGGTTTCTAGGTCTTCTTGCTTTGGCTCTCGGCGTCGCCGGAGATTGTGGGAGAGTTGTTCTTCCTCTCGAATTGAAGAACATTGTATCGGGCTTGAGTTTTTGATTGCTTACTAGTGGAATACAATCGATTGCAATTTGTTTTCCTACGAATCTTCCTTAATTCCGCTGTTTTTGCGCTATTTGTGTGCCGATTTGGGTTAGGTTTGCTTGCGAACTCAAGTATTACCTTAGGGTTACTTGCGAACTCAAGTATTTCCTATCAGACACATATCTATGTAAATACATATATATATATAGATGCTATAGGTTGATGTATAATTTGGGTAAAATGGAATAAAACTTTAGAAAGTTTTCCTCTTAAAATTTGTTCTCTCTTCCTTCTTTATCTCTTTCTCCCAAGAAGTTCAAGATACATCTTTTTCCTCCAAGATTCTAACAACAGGTATCTGAGCTTGGTGGATGTGAAGGTAATTTCTTGCTCAAGAAATCAAATTAGAGGAACCGGATGGGCTGTTTTGGCCGCGTGAAGAACCTAGAATAGGCGTGCAGAGTGCGGAAGGCATGGGAGGTTGCACAGAGTGCGGGGTTGGCCATGTGAAACGCGGTGCGGTAGGGGAAGCCGCTGGACTCGGCTGACGGGCGCATTGGTACGAGGTCCGGAGCAGAGGCCCGGTGTACTTCACGCAGGATTCGACGTGGGCGTTAGGGCAGGAAAGTTCGAGCGAATGCACCAGATCGGGTTGAAGATCTGGGTTACACAGACAACCTTACGCGAACAAGATTTTGTTCCTTGCCAAGCCCATAAGCTTCTTCCTCCTCTGTGAAAGCAGTTGGGAGAAAGTCTTGTGGGTGGTGGGTTTTCCACAAGAAACAAAGAGACATCGCGTGGGAGACGGGCTTGCGAAATCAGAACTGGAGCCAGGACGTCACAAAAGACTTGGGTTTGAGCAAACATATGGAGGAAGAAGAGTCTACCGGCAAGGCTCAGTGCTGGGTTTCTTGTGTGAAAGAGAATAAACGGGAGATGAAATATGTTGACAGACATTGTCCTTGATGGAAGCAGGTGGAGCAGTGGCTCTTGGTCAAGGCAAGGAAGCATGAAGATATGCCGCAAGGTGGAGGTGCAGCTGCTAAGAGGTGACAGGTGGGATGAAGAGCAAGGTGTTGTTGCTTGGTCAAGACAGTGCGATAGCATTCAAGATTTATCTTCCTTTCTTTCTTTTTTTTTCCATTGTAAAATCTGAACTAAGGTGAAGATTATTAGAATATGTATCTTGAACTTCTTGGGAGAGAGAGACAGGAAAGGAAGAGAGAACATATTTTAGGAGAAACTTTCTAAAGCTTTATTCTCTCTTCCTTTCCTGTCTCTCTCCCAAGAAGTTCAATATACATATTCTTCCACCAAGATTCTAGCACCTACATCAACAAATTTATGAGATTTTTAGTTCAAAACAAGAAAAGTCTAAAAGTAAGGGAATATTAAGAACATAATGCCCTGACGCCATGTCCAGGACAACGAAATAATATTAGTAACCTGGAAGGCATGGAATAAATAAGACATTTTTCCACTTGTAAATTACAATGATTAAGACCTACAATAATTTTCACCAATCAAGTGCTTGCATGTGGGTGAGGGTATATAGACTGACATACTGTTGGTGATTGGTCCTGCAGTTTCAGGTTTTATACAGTCAAGCCTTGAGAGCATACATAATTTGGGAACATATTCATAGATGGTTGCCATATTGCAATCAAAAAGTAAGAAATCAACATGTCAATCACTTACATGTTGGTGTACAATACTTGTTGGTTTTTATTATCTATAGACAATGGAAATATGGAATGGACAAATTACGTATCTTACCTGAGATTTTATCTACTTTTTTAGACTTTTTCAACAAATCCAATCATTTGTCATTGAAGGTTCCGCAGCCTTATGAGGCTGCTGAAGAGGATACATATCCTTCACTTGTTGTTCTTATAATGATGAGTCAGAAGAAACTTCAATCATCCATGAAGATCTGAAATTTATCATTTGTGAAGTAGTTATGAGAAACAAACATGCAAATATGTGATTTAATGGATCCTGATTCTTAAATTACTGAAACATTTGATTTGCAGGGACCAGAGGATGAAATTGATTTTAGAAGATAGGCCTTTGCTCTTTGGCACCACTAGAGAGACAGCTAATGAAGAAGTAAGCGCTTTCCATGGCAGTTCAAATGCCTAACAAATTGAAAATTATGAGTTGAGAATCAATATCATTGCTCATAACCTTCATATGAACCAATTTTACCACATATACAGACATTAATAGGATTAAGTCTGATAAGCAAAGGAAATATAAGGGTATTAGGAGAGGTTAATGGTTGTTGGATTACCTGTGAATCATCAGCTCCTCCACATTTTGAACCATAAGTGTCAACCTTAACCAACACATCCTTCACTTGAGAGTTGAGAGTTTCCAACTTTATCAAACCTCTCCATGGCTGAACCCTTTGAATCATGCAAAAGGGAGCTTACCTCTCCTTCCAAATTATGTTAATATGTTGAATGCTTATGCCACATCAAGAGTAAAGTTTCTGACGAACTCAAGCCTGCACTATTGGCTCCAAAATTGGCATAATTTGGTGAGGACCACTTGTTAAGAGAAAAGAGGTGAATGATTTTATGATCCATAATAACAAAACTAACTGAGGAATCCACGAGACTGAAAATTGGAGATATGTTTGTTTTCATCAGAGTTGGTGGGGATACATAGAATTCATAAATAGATATATATGTACTAAATTGCCTGAGCTATTCTGGTTTGTGAATCCAAATGACAATTCTAGTAGCATTGAAGTAGAGGCAATGATAGGAAATAAGGCTTCCCTGAAAATGTAACAACAAAAGAATTATGTGCCATGGAGTGTTCACAGTTTTTTATCGCATTGATCAGTATCTGTAGATACAATTTAGATCCAAATGCGGATACTCCTAGTATGTCTGTTGGATAGGTTTTGATTGCTCAATTCAAATCCCCACGGCATATTCATCTAAGTTTAGTAGGCTACAACCAGGATTTTTCCTCAAACCTTTCACTCTAGCTTTATGTCTTAGATTGGTGGCTTCATTCCACATACTAGCCTCAGAATATATGTTTGAAACCAGTGAATAAATACCTGGATTATGGGGCTGTAGCTCTAGGAGTTCCTTGCCAATGACCTCTCCAATTTTCATATTTTTATGAAATTTACAAGCACCAAGCAAAGCACACAGTGCATTGAGCTTATTCTTCAATGGATAATGGTTGACCAAATCATAAGCTTCTTCAAGTTGACCTGCCCTTCCCAACAGATCCACCATGCAGTTGTAGTGCTCCTCAGAGGGAGAAACAGAATGATCTGCATTCAAGGCTTTAAAGACATGCCAAGCTTCTTCAACTAAGCCACAATGGCTGCAAGCAGAGAGCACTGAAGTGTATGTCATCCCATCTGGATTTATGTTTTTCTTTTGCATTTCATAGAATAGCTTCAAGACCTCTTCAGCATATCCATGAATTCCATACGCACCAATCATTGTGTTCCACGACGTCAGACTTTCTTTCCCCATACAATTGAATACAGTGTCAGCCATATCCAACCTTCCACATTTTGCATAAGCAATGATAACTGAATTCAAGGTGGCACAGTCTTTGTCCGAAAGAATTCGATAAATGTAACCGTGAATTTCCTTCACCACTGCCAGTTTTCCTAGTTCCATGTGTGCTTTAAGTATTGTAATAAGAATGACAGAATCAGGTTTCTCTTGTGCTTGCTGCATTAGTCGAAACAACAGAACAGCTTTGTCTACATGACCACAGTCCATATAACTCATCATCATTATTGTCCATGAAACTAAATCTTTCTTAATCATGGATTCAAAAATGTTTCTTGCAGTATTAATGCATCCCCATTTAGCATACATGTGCAGAATCTGGTTACAAACATCTAAATTTGAGTTTAGATCATATCTTAATATGAATCCATGAACCCACTTGCCAAGCTTGGTATATGTTATATCAGAAAATGCTGAAAGAAAACTTACCATTGTCACATAATTAGGATGGATACCTTCTTCAAACATTCTTCGGAACAAATTAATAGCCATATCAACCTTTTTGTCCCGTAGATAAGCAGATAGGATAACATTATACAACACAGTGTCTCTTACAATTATTTCATCAAATAGCTTTCTGGCATACCCTACTTCACCACATTCAGAATACAAATCAACAAGAGAAGTGACCACAACTAAGTCAGGGGAAATATCTCTTCTGATAAGATAACCATGGATATCTTTAACTCGGTAAGGACAACCTATATCAGCACAAGCAGCAATTATGTTTGATAAGGTGATTGAATCAGGGAAAACTTTTTCGTCTTTCTCCAAATCATTGAAAATCTCTAATGCCTTGGTACTTTTGCCCCATTGAATGAGGCCAAAAATCATGGCATTCCATGAAGCAATACAGGTTCTTTCCATTTTCCTTAACATGGATGTAGCTAAATGTGAAGCTCCACACCTAGCATACATGTCAATAATGCCGGTCTGTAGAGCTTCATCTGATAGATCAATCGCACTCTTCATAGCATAGCAGTGGACTGCTTGACCTTTTCTAAGTTCTTCTAACTGTCCTACCACCTGGAGCAAGCTAACTAATGTTACACGATTAGCAGATAAACCTTCTATATGCATATCATAAGCAATTCTGAAAGCCATTTTAGCAGGAAAGCCAGGAAAACTGGCATACCCAGTAATCATAGCAGTATAAGCAACGACATCCTTATCAAGGATCTCCTGAAAGGCCTGATATCCATCATCAATTAATCCACATCTGGAGTATAATCCAACCAAAGAAGAACCAGTAAACTTATCTGTGTTTAAACCAACTTTGAAAGCATCAACATGGATTGCTTGTCCCATTTCCAAAATACAAAGCTCAGTGCTACCCTTCAAACTAAATGTAATAGCTGAACTATCAACTCCAAACCCCATAAATTTTAATTTTTTATATAACCAAAGAGCTTCCTCAAACTGGCCAGCCCTATGATATCCAACAATAGCAGAGTTCCAAAGCGAAAGATTCTTGTTAACAATCTTAGCAAACACCAATCTTGATTCACATAACCCTCCAAAGTTTGCATAACAGTTCAATAATTTGGACCCCAAAAATATGTTCTCACCCAGCCCATGAGAAAGAATGCTAGCATGAAGCTTTCTCACAAATCTGATATCTTTACAAGTTTGCAAACTGCAGGCAAAATTCTCTGCACTATGCAGGCCTCGTATTGATGAACTTTCGATGACAGAACTTGAAATTTTCCATCTGAAAGATCGCTTCTTTGTTCTCAAAAAAATAAAAAGATATGATAAAAGATTCATCTTTCATGGTAATATTCGGGTTGGGATAAAACTTATGCAGCCAATGGAAATTAACCGAATTCAGAAAATGACGAAGCTTCTCTGCCTGAAATAAATGTGAAAATCCCACCTTTTGCAACAACAAAAAAAAAAAAATCCCAGTACGCCCAGAAGGAGGAGTGCAGAACTAACAATCCACGCAAACCATAATTTTGGTAGGCATATGGCAAACGAAAAACAAGTGATGAAAACCCTGAAATTCGAGAGAAAACGACCTAATTGAACTCGATGGGAGAGAAATGAAAGAGGTGCTTCCCATTGCCCTAGTCGTAAAGCGAGTAGCTGACTACCCGCTGATTTCCGACGGCCTGAGGTTGAGGAAGGCAGAGGGACGCCGGCGATAGGCTGGCCCAAATTGTTAAGCTGTGTAAAAAAAAAAAAAGGTTAAGCTGTGGAAGTCCTCATACTTCTTATTTATTGTTTTAGGGAAATTTACATAAATATCATTATATTTCTAATCATTTACCTATCTAATACTTTAAAAGTTAATATTACTCTTATACCACATAGAACTCATTTTTTACATCACTTCTACCACTCCGTTTAGGTCGGACTTCACGCCGTATTTCTCCCATCCTTTTGTCGTGAATGTAAGAGCGAATGTAAGAGGAAGTTAGGGCACAGCGCAAGTGATCGAGGATTTTGGAGATCGCGAGAAGGGAGGAAGGTGAAGTCTGCAGCTTGCCTTTTGAGATCGGGAGAAGGTATGATGTCCGTGCCCTTAGATTTTTTTTTTTTTTTTTCGAAGTAGGGAAGCAGTTTTTTTTGCTTGTTTGCTTCCCTGCTTTCGGAGCCTGCTTTCGGAGCATCCTTTAAACATGTCGGACATGTTTTGCTTCAGGTTCTGTAAAGGTTTCAATGTATAAATCTTAATCAGGTTTTGTAAAGGTTAAAACCTGCTCTGAATTAGTATAGTTCTCATCGGTTGTGAATCATATTTATACAATAGCAAGCAATGTATAGTAAATTTTCCTTGTAGTTCAAAACCTGAAGCAATATATACAAGAGCGTCCTTTAAATGTGGTTATTCTTATAGTTCTAATCGGTTAAAACCTACTGTGATTCAGGTTATGCCAGACATGTTTGATTCGAATGCTGCTATGGAAATCTAATGTATAGTTATCATCAATTATTCAGGTTTTATAAAGGTTTTAATGAGTTCTTCGAATTCATCGGTTGTGAAAAACTGGATGCAGCAGTCGAAGGTTCACTGCAATTGCCACCTAAAATGTGTCGTGTTTACTTGTCACCAAGGACCTAACAGTAGAAGACAATTTTATAGGTGTGTTTATAATCAAACTGAGGATGATTGCAGGTTCTTCAAATGGCTAGATGAGGAAGAACAAGAAGAGCCAGCTTATGTGACACTAATCGAATTTAAGGCATGTGATGCAAGGAATTCGAAGAAGCTCGACTTGATTCTTCGCATGATGAAAGTTTTTGTAGTGATGGTTTTTAGAAGATTTTATGTTATGCTCATCATCTTACGCGCCGCCCTTTGCTCCATAAGTTTACCACAAATTATGTCAATTAAGTCAACAACCGATTTATTTCGAGCATCTACAATCCATGCATTGAATGATTCGGTAAAGTTACTTGTATTAGTAGCATGGTATATCCCTAAAATGAACTAGCTTCGTGACCACTTATAAGGTAAGTTCGTAAGATATACATAGATAGTATGGCTCAAAACACTAAGTTTTGCAAGCTTGTCATTGTACTCTGTACTAGTATAGCTCCTGTAGCTGCACAAACCAAACCTTGAAGTTTATGACCGTCTTTGCAATGAAATTTTTTTTTCAAATTCTTCCACAAATGACGAATACATACTCTATGCTCAGCAGCAATAGGGTAAACTTCTCTAATGGCATCACCTAAACTCTTCTCCATATCTAAGATAAACGAAAGAGTCTCTATGTGTGGGACAACACTCTTTGCCAAGTTCTAAAGGAACCATAACCCTATATGTTTAGATTCAATCTCAACGATGGCAAATGCTAATGGGAATAAACCGTTATTACCATCAAGTGAGGTAGCTGATAAAAGTATACCCAAGTGCTTTGATTTCAGGTGACTTGCATCCAAACTAATAAGCGGTCTACAACCATATAAGAATCCATCTTCACAAACCTTAAAGCAAACATAAAATCTTCTAAATGAATGGTCAAGGCTGTCATAAGTGTATGTGATATGCAAACTTGGATTTCTATTAAGCAATTATGCATGTAATGTTGGAACCCATTTATAATTTTCATCTATATAGCCAAATATATTGTCACGAGCATGCTCCCTAGACCTCCACAGCTTCATGTAAGGTAATGAAAGACCGTAATCTTTCTCTAAATTGTTGTTGATGTCTTTTGGAAGAATATCAGGATTTCTCTTTACTATTTCTTCAATTTCGTTGGCAACCCATGCAGTTGAGGCTTGTTTATTACCAACACGATTGATCCCATGACACGTGTGAACACCATAAACTCTCCTAATTTCAAAAGTTTGAGTGTCTTCACACAGAGAAGCTCGAATTCTCCATTCGCAACCTTCATAAGAACATGTAGCAATCACACGTGTTTTTTCACTTGCCTTTATCCTGATTCCAAAATTCTCCCTGATGGCTACCGATCGTAGAGCATGCTTGAAATGTTTTGCTTCAGGAAAGAAGGTGCCAACAGCTATATATTTATAAGATAAACTTGGAGCAATTGAAATACCCTCATTATGGTTAAAAGAACATTCAACTATCTGCTCGGAAGTCACAACGTCCCTAAGATCAGAAATTGATTCTTGTCATTCGACTTCATGTACTTAAATTACTATCTCACCACGCAAATTATCGTTGGATGCTTCTATGAACTCAGCCACCTGAACGTCACAAATTATATCTTTATATTCCTTTGGTGATGTACCATATATATAATAATACATATTATATGGATGCCCCTTAAGCCATGGACATATTCGAACAACCTCGCTTCTAAGCGCATAAATAGTAAGTTGACCTTTCTCAAATTTAACACTCCTTTGTTTGCCACCATCATATATATTTCTATGTTGCTCACTTGTTTGAACACATTTCCCTCCATATTTAAAAACAACATGAATATACTCTGTCTGCTTGGAACACATCTTCCCTGCTCCGAATTTAACATAACAGAAATGGTTACATTGTATATTTCCCCATAACAGAAATATGTATACTACCTATGCATTAAGTGTAAGAAAATAAACTTAGTATATTACCTGCTGCCCCGGCCGGAGTTTGCAAGCTAAACCAGCGATCGCGTGCAGCGAGCTGTGGTGTTCCAAATCACGAGCAGAGGTATGTATCCTGATCTCGAGCAGCGAGCAGAGGTATGTATTCCCAATCGCAAGCACCTAGCAAAGGTTTTCGTGACTAGAGGTAATCCCGATCTACTTTGTTCACGAGCAGAGGTATTCGCGATGGGAAAATTCGGCGGGAAGAAATACGGCATGAGGTCCGACCTAAACGAAGTGGTAGAAGTGATGTATAAATGAGTTCTAGGTGGTATAAGAGTAATATTAAACTTTGAGGTGTTAGATATGTAAATATTTAGAAATATAGTGGTATGTATGTAAATTTCTCATTGCTTTAAGTTCAAGAAAATTTGACTTTTTACCTTTTAGGTCCTATAATGCTCCAATTTGTATATATTTGATATTTCATACATATGAAAGCTGGTTCGAATTGGAGTGCCTCTCTTTGGTGTTAAGATGCGATATGAAAATTTGTCTGGAATTACATTTGAAAATTTCAAGTTAGTGTTAATTCGGACTTGAAACGGGTAGGTTTCGGGTTCCAAAATTTACCTGTTTGAAAAAATGAGTCAGGTCCAGGTCAACTCGCAAGCCCGGAATTGAAAGAACTGACCCCGAAACCATGGCAAGTCTCGCATCAAGCGTCAAGCGTCAAGCGTCAAGTCGCATCAAACTCAAGTCATGTCCGCATCATCCCATCACCCGTCGGTGTCGCGTGAGCCCCTCCGATGTCCTTAAGCCTCCGCCGAAGGTAGCCCTTCAAAGCGTCCAGCAGTCCACCCGTCAAAGGTTTTAATCAAGTCATTTTGTCATCGTGTTGCCGTCATAGCCTCTACCATACTAATGTCGCAACTTCTGTCAACTGTCGTCGCCTCCACCATTGCCGCCATCCGCCGCAACCATAACTGATGAACGAGAAACACAGTCGTCTCTCCTCCATCTGCCGCAACCTCTGCAGCCTCAGCCTCCAGCTAGACTTCGGTTCATGTTAAGTTGACCTGGACCAGAGGCGGGTCGAGGTCGGGTATGAGAATCTAAACCATTTTTAAAAACGGGTCGGGTTCGGGTCGGGGCAAATATTGCTTGGTCAGTTTCGGATTGGACCTGAACCTAACCCAAAACCCGATTTTAGCAGGCCTACTCTGCTTCAAATTGCATATTTTAGTGATGCGGTGATGAATTTTAGGTATGTTTACAACTCATACGAGTAGGATTTAGCTCAAGTAGATTTAATAAATTCTGTAAATTCAAATCAATTAAATTATGCAACTCATCTTGATCTATTGTTTGAGAGCTTTGACTTCCAACCAAGAGATCTTGGGTTTGAGTCTCGCATATATGATATGTATATGAGTTTATAAATCGTATAATATAATTGAACATTATTCTAATAGGTTCAAATATGATATATACAATAATGAGTAATTATAGCATACATAACATAACAAATTCAACTATAAGTCTATAATGAAGTTGTCTAATATTCATAACACATAAAAAAAAAAATAATAATAAACATTACACCATTGCAAAATCATTCATTGACACCATATTAAGAATTACAATTAATCAAAAATTATTATGAAGGCGATGGGCAATTGACCATACGACAAATTTGATGACATTTAATTCTACATAGACTACACCTACATTGGACTTCACCATTTTCGCCATTTAAAATCCTTCTATTTTTCTTTCGACGATCACTTGTTGGTTTTATCAATACATATTCTTGACACCGAAGAACCATAACATCAAACTTTCTACATATACATATCATCTTATGTATGTTAACATCACCATTAGGATCGTCATCAAAGGCGTGTATTTCAAACTTAATAATATGATAGATGATCAATATAAGATATTAAGAATATCTAAAGAACTCAATTTTTTATAATCTTTGAATGCCAAGTGATATTCCTAATCATAAATATTAATTTTGAACTTCGTCGTGATATTCTTTGCCACATTATAAGTGCAAACTCAATCGCATGTCTTTGAAAAACTAGTTGGCAAATAGCTGGCAATACTATCATGTTGTAAGAGATAAACACTAAAGTTTTCATTATGCATGTTGATTGCGGTTGATTTTAAGAAATTTTTGTACTATAAAATTGATGTAGAAAATAGAGAAAGTTGTCCCAAACCAAGCCTTGGGCTTCATTTGTGACAACTTTCATATTGCTTTCTAAAACAGTTTTATAATATAAAATTTTTTTGAATTTGAAATTTAAGTATTACAAAATTGCTTTAGGAAACAGCAAAAAATATATTCCAAATAAAGCTTTTGTCAATTACTTTTGTCAATTTCTTGATCTAACTTTTGCTCATACAAGCACTTTCCATGCCATCCAGTTCCAAGTACCCTTTGCTCAATATCAATGAAAAGCCTTAAGAAAAACATAAAAATTTCTCTCCAAGCAGTACTGCACAGTTTGATATTATAGATAAGGGATCAACTATAACACCTGAAAACCATAAGATTCAAAGAATAGATTGATTGACAACATGAAATCAGCTCTTGAGTTCAGGTGTGTGGCTATCTGGACTAAAACTTTCGCTCTCGCCTGTTGTCACCCTTCACCTGGAAAAATTATTCTGTGTGGAGTCCGGACACCAATAAAATAGTTGTGTGGTTTGCCCATGTGGAAGTTGCTGACGTGGATTGCTTGCTTTGACTACCGACCCGATTTTAATCTGTCTTGTCAACCCAACCACATCATACCTATGCGAGCCCTTCTTGCGAAGTAGAGAGCAAAAACGACAGGAGTAGAAACATATGGAGCTCCCTTCCAGTTTGATTTGTTAATATTTTTTTTATTATTCATATTTGGTTTATGTTCATTAATATTTAATATTTTGTATTTATATATTTATTTTGTTGTTATTATATGGATTATTTATAAATATAAACTAAAATAAATATATCAATTAAACGAAAACTGTTAATTATTTTGAATAAAAAAAAATAAATAATCAAATTCAAGACCTCGCCATATGAACATTAAATGTGTTTTTAGTGTCCAACTGTTCACAGAAACAAAACTGAACAGTACTCTGTATTCGGTATCCGCACGTAATAATCTCTCCTATAACATAGGGGGAAAGAAAATATGACAACATTTTCCCTTTCATTAACAATCATTAAAATATAAATAAATGATCACTATATAAAATTAATAGTCAGCATTTTTTTACATAAATTATATATTATTATATCTGAATTAAATGCTCAGCATAAAATTTGATTTCACATGAGCTGTTCTGTATGTTTGGCATGCATTACATGAGAGAACACATAATCACTTCTAATTGCAACCAAACAAACAGTTCCATATTAAGGAATGTCACTGCATTGATTTCACATAATAACTTCTCAAATAGTTGGAAGGAAGCTACTGATGATGATGATGATGATGATGATGAAAGTGTTAAAAATAACAAATGTCAGCTGCATCTAGTATTGCATGCCTTTCAGAATAACCTCAAGTCTTCAGACAACAAAGAAATTATTATAACAGTTGTTTTGGCTAGCACTTTTCTCAAATCAGCTAGGTCAGCTTCTCAGCAGATATTTTAGCTTTGTCCAGCTGCCGCAGCCTCTCGCCCTCTGCGCGCAAATACTCATGGAGCTTCTCCTGCAATTATATCAAGTTAGCATTCTACAACTCAACTTGATCTATTGGTTGGAAGCTTAAGCTATTAATTAAGATGTCTTGAATTCGAGTCTTGTGTATACGAAGTGTGTGTGAATCAGTCTTAATTGACCTAAATGTCACAAAAAAAAAAGCATTCTTATTAGCAGAGGCCGTCACCTCAAAAGATACCTTTACAAATGATACTTGTGATATGTGTTTAATTTTCCCATCTACGTTTCGTTTGGGGCCACTTATGTCTATCAGCTTTTGCTGTTAAAAGCTATTTTCCTGACACACTTTCTATCATGTTTCTCAAAAGCAACTTTTTAAAGGCAAATTTTTGAAATCTCATTGAGAAAAATTGTCATTCAAACTGAGTATTTTTTTAAGGGATGGTTTTCCTACCAGAAAAGCAATAAAAAATTTGTCCCAAATGAGATCATAAGTGCTCACAGAACCCCATTTTATATTCTAGTTCCTCTACTCTTTTTACATGAAGAAGGAACCAATTTGGTATTTTTAGAGTATGCCGTGAAATTAAAGGCAGTGGACGGAACAATATGCTTCATACGAGATCCAAAAACCCAAAGCACTCTCCTTATTGGAAAAGTTTAGATCTATAAGTGTTGTGCTCTTCTATCTGGAGATTCAAATGACATGAGAAAAAGAAGAAATCACATTATATGCACTCTTTTAATTACAAATAATTCCTGATTGAGATTATCCTATCTTTGCACTTGTACAGTGACCTTAGAAGACTAGATTTACAGTCTACCTTGGTAGACTATGGATCTATATTTGGTATAAGGTTGTAGATTTTCCTAGTTCTAGGAAATGCGTGGACAACTTAAAAGGTTGAATTCAGATCGTGTTGAGTCTAGAGAGACACCGGTTACATAAATATAAGCCATTGCTTCATAAAGGGTAGAGATGATAGACATGAAACATTAGAAAGGTTTATGGACAATTTTATAAAGCAAATGACCCTCCTGACTTTAACTTCTCATAAACATAAGGGGGTTGCAATTACACCTCATAGTAAAAAAACTTCTTCAATAACAAAGGCGAGTGAAGATACACAGGAGGCAAATGAAGATACAAGGGAGAAGGCAGATGAAGAAGAGGATAGTCATGTCCAAACATGACACAAACCTCCATTTATGTTGGATTTACCTTCATATGATAGAGAGAATGTAACGCTTGGCCCAAGATACCCTTACATGCTATCATGTAGTTGAACATTGATGCCAATAACTATCACTTGACAAAAATGTCATGATCTTAATTTAAATGTCTCCTTAATCCCATTACACATGAGAAAGTCCAATGAATTCAATGGTAATAACTTGGACATATATAAAGCAAGTTTTTGAAACTTCATATAAGATAAGTCAATTTTCATGAATATGTGATGAGTTTACATGATTGAATCTAATGAGAGCTAAAGCACCAATCAATTGTTAGTCTATGTGGAATCTGATTGTACGACATAGAGCGGAGAGCCGCCACACTCCAGATTCAGCGTCGCAACGATGTGGGTTTGAGCGCCGCATCATCATCAAACGAATCGGGATTACAGGTTTGAGCGCCGCAACACTCCATATTGACGCCACAGCGCATTGAGGCGGAACTGACAGCTTACTTTCTCTTTTTTCTTAAGGGTGGCATCCCTTGGTGTATTATTATTGCTTTCTCTTTTATTTCTTGTGTGAGAACGGTATAAGAGTGAAGACAAGAAATGAGAGAGCGAGAGAGAAGAGATCTATACTTATTTCTAACATTTCCATAGTGGATTTTTTAGTGTGTTGTGGCTCCATATTTTTTTCTGATTTCAAATCTTCCACCTTAAATCCTGGTGTCCTCTATTTTTCGATGCATTCTATTTTTCTTGTTTTTTTCATTGCGGTGTTTTACTTCCACATCCCCAAAATCAACCATATTACATAAGTTAGCTCCAAGGACATTGTAATTTAAGAAAGAGATAAAGCTAAGTTTGGATCGCAAAGAAACCAAGCAAAAAAGCTGGAGGAGGGAAATGAGTCAAAGGGTGACAAGAAAACTGATAATTTATCATATTTAAGTGACAGAAATTGAAATTGTTGTAAGCTCCACCTTAAACTTCATGTCAAAAGGGATGCATGAAACATGAAGTAATCAATGACAAATGTTACAAAAGGTCATTGAAATTAAGAGAATGCAATATTTGAATCCAAAAATTGCCAAATGGGCATGCAAATGAGGAGCGAATCAAACAGGAGCTCTTCCAACTGAACGTGCAGGACAAGCAGAGTGGTGAAAAATGTTTTTTTGCTCAGGAAGCTAGACAATTTAATCTCAAAAGCTTCGGTGCGGAAGCTTGGACTAAAGACTAACCCTCATGCATCCCAAACCTAAACTCATGATTCGAATCAACAAAAAAGAAAAAAATACCTTCAGGTTTGTTATAACTAAAAATGTTATAGTTGAAGAAACTTGTAAAGTGGTACTAGAAGTATGCCGCATTATTCAAGGAATTTTCATTTGTAGAAAAGGGATGTCATCTCTTTTAGAAGACTGCAAAAATGAAGATTTGTGAAAGAGGATAAAGTATTCATGCTTACAAGTTCCCCATCCTTTTCTTCTGATTCTGTAAAATCTATACAAGGAAAAGTTTATGTACAACTTTTCTAACAAGAGAAGAAAGTGCAATCATCCAACTTTTCTATGTTAGAATCAATTAAGGACCATAAGGTTACCAAGTTCTTGCATTATCACATATAAGTCATCCAAAAGGATAAAAGATTTTTTACTAGAAAAGATAAGTAATTGAAACTACATCCAGTGAAGAAAAGTCTACCACCGAGGAAAAAAATTAATGCCTTGCTAACACAAAAAAGCAAATCGGTACACCAAAATTATGAGAGGATCCATTTGCAGGAGCAAATTCGAGCACAAAGGGAGCCCTAATCTGGAAGTTCCTGATAATAGAACACTCTTCAAGTTTATTGATCCAAGAGGTACCCTTAAATTTAGAAAATAAAATAAGTTTCTAGTATTTCTAGAAACAATAGAAAGGTTCCATTATCAAGCCTAATTTTTTACAAAAGAAGGCCTAAGATTGGAGTGCAAATTAAGAAAGATGGGAGACCTTACAACAAAATTACCAATTCTAAATCCCCATATAGAGGTTAAAGCCTAGAGAAATTCAAAGTAAAATTCCAAATTCAAAACAAAAAAAGTAGTAGCTAGAAAATTCAACTAACTCTCCTAAAAAGGAGAGGACTTCCAAAAAAAAAAAGAGGGAAAAAAGTAAGCTCAAGTTCCATAATTCACTCCATAGAAATCCCCCTTTCTCTCCTAACCGAGCTCATCAAAAGAGGACTATTCTTAGGAATATTCTACAACAACAACAACAACATCAAGCCTTTATCCCACTACGTAGGGTCGGCTACATGAATCCTTTTTCTCCATTGTGTCCTATTAAATGTCAAATTCTCGTTTAAATCTAATAAAAAAAGTCATTCCTAAGCCTTTTTAGGTCTGCCTCTACCTCTCTTAACATAGGTCAAATCTAATAACTCTACGCTCCTAACCGGGTCATTGGAAGGCCGCTGTTTTATGTGACCAAACCATCTAAGGTGACTCTCTCTAATCTTATCTTCAACTGGAGCTACTCCAATCTTTTCACATATATGCTCATTTCGAATCCTATCTCTAAGGGTAAAGCCACTCATCCACCTGAGCATCGCCACACTTAACTTAGTATTATGCCTCTCTTTTAATGGCCAACATTCAGCACCATAAAGCATTGTAGGCCTCACTACCATCTTATAGAATTTTCCTTTAAGTTTGAGGGGTACTTTTCTATCACACAACAAGCCCGATGCATTCCTCCACTTCAACCATCCAACTTGAATTCTGCTGATAATATCCCCATCTATTTCACCATCACTCTGAACAATAGATCCAAGATATCTAAAACGTGTACTCTAATTAATGACTTGATCGCCCAAAGTCACAATCCCCTCACTAGGTCTATTACTAGGTTTATTACTATTAGGAATATTCTCTACGCAATTTTTTTAATGATGTAAATGCATTCTGATGAGCAAAAAGATAAGGGCTTGTCATGGAAAATTGTTTATTTGCTTATTTGTATGGCTTATTTAAATTTCTAGTTTGCTGAACATGTTGACCATAAATAGTCTTCCGCGTTTGCTAGTTAGAATCAATAAAGGAAGTGATTTTTTTTTTTTTCATTCAACTCATCAATAAAGGAAAAATAGCAGCTCTAGTTTCAATCACTGATTGCATCCATCCATGAAAGACCTTAGACTTGTAGCAGCTGTTGGTTCTCCATATTAGTGTTAAACAGTGAATATATTCACTATTTTATGTTAAAATAAGAGTAAAACAAATTTGGACAACAAGCATACAAGGAGGAGAAGGTCTAGGGCTTTTCTAGTCGGTTATCCTAGCCCTCTAAGCAAATTCCTCGCATAGGTTAGGTTGGAAATTTCATTCACAACCTCACCAAAGAATTACTTTTTTCCCAGCCATATTACATTCTCTTTTTTTATAGCAAATCATTTTATATTGAGACTACTCTATCTCTACCCAAAAAAAAACTTCTTGTATTATGATCCCATTCATTGAGAAAGCTGTACCCAAAGCCAATCTTGATGGATTTTGGATCAATGTTGGATGAATAAAAGAATTGGATTCTTAGCAATCTTCGGATCAGGATTTACTCAAACAAATTCATGAGTCAAACCTTTATCTAAGCTAGATTAGTAAAATGGAATGTAAATGATCAACAAGTGCAAAGCTTCTAAAATTGAGCAGCTTTGGAGCAAAATTTTCTTCTTAGTAAAAATAAACTGACATAAAATATCATAAAAGATGTAACATGGAGATTAAATTGCATACCATCATTTCATAAACTTGTGTATGATTAAATTTGAGCATGTAATGCTGTATGATTAATTGACTAAAAGTATAAAACTGTTAAATGAATGCACGATATATGGTAAAGTGGACATATAAAAACATGAGGGAATCAGGATCTATATATTGTGGACAATGAAGTAGTTACATAAATAAAAAGATAATTAATCATATCTTACTAGACATTTCACTGGACGCAAGGGGAAGCGAGTGACTAGGTTTTAATACTTAAATAGAAGGAAAAATTGATGTCTTGAAATTGCACATATCCAAATAAAGAAGTGGCTGGCCTCAAATCATGACAGGTTCGGAAAATTAAAAAGTACACAAGAAACACAATGTTGGTGGATGTGCCAACATGGGCGGAACCAAGATATCTTTTGAGGGTGGGGCCGGTGGGCAGAAATATGATTTGAGGTTATATAGTCTTAGGCATTAAATAAAAAATATCATCTTCTTTTTTTTTTGAATTTTGGACAAATATATTTATTGAGGAAGGGGTGAGAACTGAGAAGAAATATGTGCAGGGTAAGATGAGGATTAAAAGCCATAATGATGAAACAAGTAAGAAGGTAAAAAAACAACGGAAAAGTAAAGGACACCAGGATTTAACCTGAAAAATTCCAAAATAGGGAAAAAAAACCCATCCAAAATAGGGAAAAAAACCCACGGAGCCACATCACACCAAGAAATTCACTATCAAAATTGGGAGAAATAAGTACAGATCTCTCTTCTCTCTCACTCTCTCTCTTCTTCTCTTCTCGTATGCTCCGTTCTCGATCATAACCTAACTGAAAATACAAGAGAAAGGCAAATAAAATAACCCCAAGGAACGCAACCTTCAGAAAAACAAGAACGAAAATCGTCCAGTCTGTCTTGCAGCGTTGCAGTGCCAGTTTGGGGTGTTGCGACACTCAAGCCTTTGTCTTGCACAGCTGCGGCGCCGTATCTATACCGTTGCGATCTCTGCTCTGTCGTTCAAACCCAGGGCCACTCGGGTGCGCAGCGCTGGGGCATTGCACGGGGAAAAAATCTAGTCACACCCCCCCGGTGTACACGACAAGCTTTGAGATTAGAGACAACAGAACAACCCGATTGATCGACATAATCATATTCCACACATAACAGTTAAAACATTTATTCTACTAAATGAAACGAAAATCATAGTGGATAATTACCTATCTTGAGCTTTTTATAGGTCTGTTTCCACTTATTATAAAATTTTGCTCATATTGCTTAAGCGATTATTTTCATGTAGCGTATCAACATAGTTGGATAATTTTAATACATTTAGGCTTCATTTGGGACAGCTTTCATAATGCTTTCTAAAGCATCTTTCTTAAAAAAAAAAAATAGTTTAAAAATTTTTTGTACTAAGAAGCTGTTTTATAAAGCAATAAAAATGCTATCCCAAAGATGATATGCTAGAAATATAGGAGCTCATTGCAGTTTTTTTTCCCCTCTAACTTCTCCCTCTTCTATCTGAGCTAATACTACTACTAAACTAATAATATTATATGTAGATAGATTTATATCCAACATATTTTATTGAAAAAGAATTAAAATATGATAACAAATAAAATGATAAGATTACCTGGAAGAGCTTAATAATGACAGAATTCTTTATAAAGAAACATAATTCATTTTATATTCCGGTTTTTCTCATAAAGCTTGAATGGATTAAGTTTTTTTAAGTATTCAACCAGCCGAAAAAAAGGAGATTCAAAGATTTTGAAAACTGTGACCAAATTTCCAATTCCCAACGTCAGCATAGTTGGAGTAATCCAAACTTTATTTGAAATTATAAATGTCTATAAACTATTACATGTCACTATGACTTTAATCAAAATGGCTATAAAATGAAATCAAATTTAATTTTGCAGGTGGTTAGTTGCCCACCCTCACCTGAAAGTGGATCCACCACTGTGTGTCAACTCATAACCAATCATAAAGGGAAGTCACCATTGAGTTGTGAAGTTCAATTAGCGCCTAAAAAGAAATGCTTCACACATACTCTACACATAAACCTCTCTCATAAAACCTTTATCATCATTATCATGAAATGTGCAGCAGCAATAAAAATTGACTGGACTTTTATAAAAATTCATGGTGTGTTTTGTGTTGTTTATTCAATTCCATTTATTAGTTCTTGGTTATTTAATTTTGGTCCTCACCCAATTCCCAACAGAGAAAAGAGCATTTATTCCAACAAAATACATAAGTATTAGTGAAAACAGCCATAGACATTATTTTGAGATACCCAAGGTTCTATAGGTGAGCTATCTACCATTGGGTACAATTGTAATAAATAATTACAAGATCACATGTATTAGCATCTAACAGGCGCAGTTCAATAATAATACCAAAAAACTGAGAAGAGTAACTGCATCTAACAAGAGCAAAAGTGCAATGAAGTTAAATAAAACTCAGCTGGACTGAAAGTTCATCCAGAACAAGTTGTTATATGAACACATGAAAGGCATATAAAATTTCATAGTAATTTCAAAAGGATGGGGTTCACCTGCAAAGATAGAAGCAACATAAAGAAAACTAAAAGCAAATATTTTATTACGATAATGGGCATATGAATCAGCTAAGATCAAACGCAGATAAGAGAGTCAAAAATAGAAACAAAAAATCTGCTCCTTATTAGAAACAAAATAACTCCTTCGCCCTAGGTTAATCATTTCCTGTAATGATCTGCCGTTAAAAAACTACTGATCGTAGAAAAACATAAATTTCATTACAATAATCATCCAAGAAAACCTAGTTCTTAGCTCCATCCAAAACAGAAAAAAAAAAAAAAAAAAAGATTTTTAGAAGCGGAAATAACAGGCGATTTTTCAGAAAGAGCACACCTTTCCGCCGAAGAGAAAGAACTGAGCCAGGCCTAGGGACGCGACTCCTCCCCAGATCACCACCGTCGACGACAGCAACGACCAGCTTCTGTAGATCATAGCTTCCCTTACCTCTTTCTTGGCTTCGGCCTCCCTATTCCCTCTACCGACTTCGAAACAAGAACGAGAATGATCAAAGGTCAGCTTCGGGGCTGCTTAACTATGTTTAGTTGTAAATCCGGATTTAATAAATTTTTTATAGGTTAAATTTTAAATTTTATTTATTATGATAGAATATAAATAATAAAATTAATTTAAAATAAGCAAATCTTAAATTATTTATTTTAATTATATATGATTTTGAAATCTCATTATATATTTTTTCAAACTAATTAAGTTATCATTAATCTAATTAAACATGTCAACTACTGATTAATTAGTAAATCACTAAATTAATTATATAACAACTTATATTTTAAAAAAATAAATTATAAATTATAAGCTATATTAATTAATTTAAGATAATAAAGTTCGATTTGACTAATATTAATTATTAAGATTATTTGAATTGCTTAATTATATATATGTAACTAATTTCATTATGTATTAATAATTTTAATTTATAAAATTAATGTCAATTGTATTTAAAATGGTCTTCTTTTTTTGTGTCAATAAATGATCTAATCCATCAACCTAACTTGAAAAAATTGAATTCGGATTGATCAGTTTAATAAATGGGTCACATTCGAATCATGCATTTAGACCCATTTATTTACGGGGTTGGATTTGGACATGCCAACCCGATTTTGACCCAAAATGAACTCTTTTTTTATGAATTTCTTTTATTTATTGGTATCAAATAACTTTTAAAATTTATGATTATTAAGCTGAGAAAAATATTTCTTAATTAAAAGGGTTATCTAGTTGGGTCCGAGTTGATCATATTCGGGTCGGGTTAGACCTAAACTTGACTCTTCAACCTATTTTGACAGCTCTAATCTTTTGTATTGTTTGACAATATCTCGCTTAAAAAGCGGTAAGAAAGCTATCTCAGACAAAAACTTAATTATTCATAGTCAAATCTATTTTACATTTAAGAAAATGATATTTTTACTCGCATCTTTGTATTGGGATTTTTTTTAATATTTATATGAACAATCTTGATATCATTATTATAGTGGGACACTTGAGCCAATCTCATCTCTAAGATTTGTTAGAGAAACTCTATGTTCTTTTGATGGACTTAACAGCTTAACTTTACTAAGCTTGAACCTGCCTGCTACATTTCCTATGAGAAGCTAAAAGTCTACCATGTGTAGGTGTGTCAAAATAGATTTTTCGGTCGGGTTCGAGTCAAATCCAAAATTGATCTGCTCTTATCATGTCCGACAAAAACTTGACTCATTTGTCCAAATTGATTAAAAATCTAGACTCGAACCTGATCTAGCACCAACCCGACCAACCCGCTGACCTATGAGCAATGTTGTAAAACTCAGAATGGAGATATAACTGGAAAAGAGAGAGGTTCTAGGTTTAATGGTTTAATTGGGGTAGAACCGGCCGGATGACGATATGAATATTAAAAATATTTTAATGATATTTAAATAATGAAATAACTTTGCAATAATTATGAAATAATATAATTTTGGGATTTAAAAATAAATAAAATTCATATATAAATAATATATTCTATAATTTCAAAAGTTAAATATAAATAATTATTAATTTATATTATATATTTAAATATAAGTAATTACTAATTTTAAATTTAAATGTAAATATCTCTAATCTTCAATTTTAATTCATACTTATTAGAAATTTAGTTTTTGTATAAATATATAATTTTAGTATAAATAATTGTTAATTTATGTTATATATATATATATAATTCACATTATAAAATTGTATTTATAAAGTAATTCTACATTATTTATTTTAGATTTTTCATTTTTCATGTTATCATTTTATTTCATATTTAGAAAGAATATAGTTAAAAAAAAGTTTATCAGTATATCATAATCAAAATAATATTGAAAATAGATCCTAAAAAAATTTAATTTATTTTGAGTTAATTATAATAAACAAATAATTATAAATTTAAGAAGTTTAAAATTATTATAATAATTTTTTTCTTTGAATATTTTGTACAATTTTTTTCTAAAAATTTCTCATGCACACAATGTCGAAATTTATACTAGTTTAATTTCACATCACTTGGGAAATTTTTATTCTATTGCTTATATAACTTTTCTTGCAATATTCATGGGCTATGAGCTTATATGGGGTGATGGAATCATGTGAGTATGATTTGGTAGTATTTAATACATAATGATTTAAAGTTTTTGGATATTATTAGATAAAATATGTTATATTTAAATTAATTTCACTTTTAATAAAAATTATATCAAATTATTTAAATGTGCTATGAATTGAACCAATCAAATTTTTTTTTTTTAAATCGAAACCGATTTGTTAATTGAACCAGTTGTTCTAATTGGTTTGATGTCGGACCAGTTTTTCATGAGGGCCAAACCGACCATATGACTGGTTCACGGTTTAACCAGCCCATCCGATCTAATTTTCAGAACCATGATTGCGAGTGCGATCAAGTGAGCAAGGGCAAGGCGAAGAGGCTATGAGGGAGAGTGAGGTTGCGAGGCGATATCCGACATAGCAAGGGCGGACTAAATAGGTTGTTTTTGGGTTCACAGGTTAACCCTAACTGGCCCGATATATCAATCAGATCAAAAAAATAAATAAACTCGAACCTGATCCATTTGTTAAACGGGTCGACACAAACCTTAAATTTTTATGTCGAGATTTTGTTAGTGTCATATACTGACACCCCTACACATGATACAAATCCTTTTGACGTATATCTTAATAGCCAACTCGATTTGTCTTCTAGGAGCAAGGATTAATATAATTATCACAGTCAAGACAACTAAAAAGGGTTACAAAATGGCAATATATAACATTGTAGATCTTGCTTCTTTCTTCTCTTTCTCGGCCCAAGTATAATCAATAAGATAAAATCTTTATATTTTTTATATTCTCATATAATAATGGGTGATTTCTCTTGGTCCTCGCCATAATGTATAGGTTATTATCAATCTAAACCACTTAAACTTGCCTTGGCTCTTTTAGTGCATTTGGTGAATTATCAAAGTCTAGGTAGAGCATGATGCTTGGTTCATCCTTATTTGAAGAGTTAAGAAAATTTATATTTTATTTTTTTAATATTTTATCCATATGTGTACAATTTATAAGGTCTGATTAATATATTTGGCTTTATGTTATCATCAACTTGTGCCACAAGAATCAACAAATTCATTTTAAATATAAAATATTTAGAGTGTTAGGAATTTATTAAGAAGATTTAAATAAAATTAGTGTAAAATTATGCATTCTATGAGAATTCTTGATTTTCATATCATATCCCTTATGTCATTTCTTATATTTCATGAAGAATTAAGGTATTTCATTCATATATAATAAGTTTTCTTGTGCTGGGGTTTTTCAACATCGGTCGTTTCGCTCTAGAGCGACATTGAAGATGCCTTCATTCAAGGCTGATGTGGGGAGGTTCTTTGGATCATTGGAAGAAGAGGATGTTTGAAGGAAGGTAATCCCAATCCAGGGAAAAAAGATAAACACAAGCTTCAAAGTTTCAAAATGTCATAATATTCATCAATTATCCCTTCCTTACAAAATCTTGCTTATATAAACTACTAAGAAGATTCTAGAAATATTTAACAAACTATAGTAAGCTAGTCATAAGGAGCATTTTTAAGAACATTCTAGAAATTAGTAACAAATTTGTAACAAACTTAAATAAACTACTCCCACTACAATAAATTCATGAATTTCCGACGGTCTGGACCAGCGGTTATGTAACCGCTGGTATTAACGACGGTTTAACCGGATGGTTATTTAATTTACCGCAACCAGAATTAGCGGCGGTCAAATAACCGCCGGTATTATTTCTTGTCGGTGGTTCAAACCGCCGGTGTTAAGTGAATTATTTTCGGCGACCAGAACCGCCGGAAAGCCTCCGGAAACTACCCTAAATTTAGCCGTCCCAACCTTTCATTTCATTTACTCACATCCTTATCTCTCTCCCTATAGATAGTTGCCCCCGTCTCCTCCGCCCTCTCGGGATCGAGATGCTACCTCTGGCCGCTGACAAGCTCCCTCCGGCCAAAGATCTCGCCCCCACTCTTGCATCAAAACACGGCCGAAGATCGCCCCCACTCCTGCGCGAAACCAGCGTCCGAGTCCGAACCGTAACCATAGGTTTGCATTTTTGGTTTTTTGTTTTTTTTTTTTTTCAAGTTGTTTGTGATTTTTATATATCAAGAGGAATTAAGTTAAAGAATTGATAGGGATTAAATGGGGTTCATATTTTTATAGCCTCTTAATCACATGAAAATTAACTTTGACCACCGTTTCAGAAGGAGGCTATGCCGAAATCAAAATATAGTTTTGATTATTTTAATATGATAAATTTGATTATTGATTAGGAGATAGTTTTGATTAGGAGATATTTTTTATTAGTTTTGATTATTTTAATAATATAATTTTGATTATTTTAATATGATAGTTTTGATTACATAAATGGGGTTCATATTTTAATATGATAGTTTTGATTACATAAATGGAGTTCATATTAGGTTTTTGTAGAAAAGGTCAGACAAAGTTTTGGTTTAATTTAGGGCCTAGAAAACTAAAAAAATTAATATGAAGTACTCTTGAATCTTTCATTTACAATCACAGATCATACGTCCCCACACATTCCTTGATCTGATGATTGGCTACTTATAATGGTCTTTGATTCTAGGGAATTATATCCTATGCCTCGACCTATCTCTTTGATCATCATATTACCAAATTATCTCTTAATCTATTTTTTAGTAACATTGGTGTAATAACCAATGTAACAAAAAAACCATTGGATATGAAAATGGTAATAACTAAATGACCATATAGCCAGAGCATTAAATCCATTAATAACATAGCATCAAAGGTTGTTGCAGCAACACAAAGCATGATTTATGAGAAACATAAACTTAGGGAATTAAGTGCATGACAATATCCATGTACTTCGGCTGGTTTTTTTTTTTTTTTTATGGTAACTATACGAGTAATAGTAGAACCATTGTTGTAGTTTGATCCAAAATGTGTACTATTTCTTTCTCTCTAAAGATAGTAAAGGGTACAACAAATAGTTAGGAAGTATATATTTTTTTTAACCACATTAAAATTAGATGCTTCATTAATGCGTTAAAAAGGTTGTAGCAGATTAGACTTCAACAGAAAACTACACATCCACGAATCAAAGAGGATGTAACGTCAAAATAGGTATCACATGCAAAAAAGAGATGGGAAACTAATTCAGGAAAAGTATTGAATAATCCACAATGTAAGTTAATATTAATGCTTCTTTTCACCAAAAAATATGTAGTTTTAAGACCGCAAGCTAAAGTAATCCAGGTGTCAACAGAATATCTCAAGGAAAAATTCCAGTGCCAAATAATTTTGTGCCACGTGGGCATATTCTCTCCTTCATAGAAGTATTCAATAAAAGTGTTAAATATAAAGTTTCATTATTACACCATTTAACAACATAAGAAGTGTTAGTCTGAATTTGAATAAGTAGAATGTCTCTCTTTAAGTTATCCTGAAGGACAGGAGGAAGAAGCCAATAATAATTATAAATAATTGAGCTTAAGAGAAGATTATTATTACTCTTAATATAAGTAAAAAGTAGAGTTGGAGGATCCCTATTTTGGTGAAATAAATGAAATTCATAACATTAAGGCTAACGAATTGGGTTAGAGAGTTCTCTACGAATTTCTATAAGATGGCTGTGAGACCTATAATACTTTATTGTGAGACCTACAATGCATTCCAATTTAAGTAAAGTACACTTGTTCGAAAGTATAGCACGTACACTTGTTCAGGGTGCATATCTTCTAATAAATGATTTCATAACTATGTAGGGGGATGTTTGCTTCAACATCCAAATGACTATCCAAGAAGAGATATATTAGATGTATAATAGATTGTTACTAGGTCGAAGAGAATTAACAGATGAATTTATACATGAAGTTGAGACTTTTATTCAAGTTGCATCTCAACTTCCTTTATTGAAGTTCGATAAAATATTTAGATGTCCATGTTCGAAGCATAAAAATCAAGCATTCCTCAAGCCCGATGATGTGAAGCTTGATTTATATCTTAGAGACATGTTCATGAAAATTAGAAAGTCTGGGTAGCGTCTAATATTGATTGGAGAGAGCGTATGGGCAGATGTGAGTAGAGCTTGGGCGAGCCCTGAGTTCACAAAAATAAGAGAGCAGAATAAGAAGAACAGAGCATCTGACTATAGGGGTTTAGGAAGCTCTCTTCATACTGGTGTATATGTTCCTCATACGAAACATAGACGACGACTAGTAAAAGCTTTGAATTAGTTTAACAAATATATTTATATTATTTTAATTAAATATATCTTCTATTTTCAGAAAGAGTTTCTTGGCCGGGAAGCCTATACCACTGGAGTTGCATCGAGGACTCACAAATATCAAGCTGACCATCAGTGGTTGATGAAAAGGCTAAAAAAGTTAATGTGAGTATAATTTTTTGGAGTTTGAGAATAGAAATTTTTTATAATAAATTCATTATAATATCAATATATTTTACAAATTTATTCTCATATAATGATTTTGTACGAGCTCGGGAAAGTCGTTAGTTCACTGGTGAGGGATCATCTTTAGGATCATATATGGTTAGATGTTGTTGGAGGAAGGCAGAGGGTGAGGGTATATGGCTTGGGTTCGCAAGGCTATGCTTATGAGGGCAATTTATCCACCTCAACATTTTATGATCATAGTGGAGCTGAAGAAAGTGTAAGCCAGAGGGTTGCAGCGCTGACAAGAGAGAATATAATATATGAGAAAGGTTCAAAATGAGATGCATACAGAGCTGCAATCCTATAAAGATGAAAATCAAAAGAAGAAAGAGCGAGAGCAAGAGCAGCCATATGCATCACCAGACAGCGAGGACGCGGAGGAGGATTAGTACTCTTATTTGTTTGAAGAATTTATGTGTGAACTTATTTGGTTTAAACATTTGGTTTGATGAACTTGTTGTGTTAAAGCGATGACTTTATTTATTTGGTTATAAACTTATTATGAATTTATTTGTTTTGATGAACATATTTATGATAATTGTTGTGATTGATTATAGTGGCGTGTTGCCCATATTTGTGACAATTATTATATTTTTTGTGCAGGTTTAGAGTTTATGGTGAAAATCAGTAAAATAGAGGGGGCTGTCAATTTTTTTTTCAAATGCTATAGGTTTTCGGCGTCCAACCAGTGGTTTGGCCGTCGAAAACATCGATACCGGACGGCTAATCATATCAAAGCTGCCGGAAGTTCACTATAGCCACCGATAATTACCAGCAGTTTGCCGACGGCTTCCTGCGGTTCTCTGGCGATGCACCGGCGGTTGAGCCGCCGGTAATTCCTTCGGTTATGACCGCCGTTAAACCGCCGGTAAATCACCGGCGGTTTACCGCGATCGCAGTTTTTAGAACGATAATAATCTGGCGGTTTGGCCACCGGAAAAATCCAACCAAACCGGCAATTAATCAGTTGGTATGCCGCTGGTAAATAACTGGCTGTCACCGGCGTTATGACCACCGAAAACCACTGGCGGTATGAACTGCCGGAAGTCGCCGGTGCGCAAAACCACCGGAAAAAGACCGTTAGAAACCGTTTCTTACGCGGTTTTTACCGGCGGTTTTTGAACCGCCAAAAAGCCATCAGGTTATTTACAAAACCACCAAAAAGCTCATAATAACAGCCGAAACAAACCAGTAATGAGTGATTTTCCTGTAGTATCCTAAGGAATACTATAACTAAAATGCTCTGCATCAAAGACTTTTCGGACCAAAGGCATAACATGCCCATTCCCCATTGGATTTGCATGAGAACCATCAACACCATTATGTACAATGCTAATCGCATGCATTGGAGACAGACCAAGCTAGGGTTTTAAGGACACTCTCACGTGATCGCTGATTTGGGTTTAAGGTAACCGCACTATCTTCCCTTTTGATTATTTGAATGACATGTGACTTAGAGTTATATTTTATTCTAATTATTTTATTTATTTATAAAAACCCTCTGATGTGTTGGAAACATTGGTTGTTTTGAGTATTGAAACTGTTAACATTTTAATGATATATACACACTAATAACTAAGCATGTCTTTTTTAGCAAAATATTTTTTATATTAACACTAAAAAAATGGAGAAATATTTTATTTTAAAGTGAAACATTTTAACTTATAAAGTAAAAAAAGTATAAATTTCATGCAAGTCCCTTCTATTTTCTTATGCTTCATATAAGTTTGGTATTTTAAAAACTCTCCATTTAATTCTCATTGTTTAACTCATGATTTATGTAGGTACTTTTATTGACATAATCATTAATTGAGTATTTTAAAAAAATGCAAATGCGGCACTCTACTTTGTTCTTAATTTTTAATCTCTCTCTCTCTCTCTCTCTCTCTCTCTCTCTCTCTCTCTCTCTCTCTCTCTCTCTCTCTCTCTCTCTCTCTCTCTCTCTCTCTCTAAAAACCACCCATCCTCTTATCTTACTTTTAATATCATATATTTCAAGTGATTTATGATGATTTTACCTCCTCTAGTGATTTCCTATATTAAATTGCTTCTTAAATCATTAATTTATGTTAGATGAAGCACCTTTTCTCCTGCCTCTATCTCGCATAATTTTTCCTATTCTTCTTAGACATCGATGGAGTAAGTGGCTCGACCTCCTTGAAAAAAGATCGTTGAAGAATGATCTAATCCCTTGTTGATCATAAGATTGTAGGCCCTCTCTTGTCACCCCCACCTTTCTTTTTCTCTTTCTCTTATGCTTTGACATTAGTGGAGTTAGCCACTCAAAGTCATTGGAAGATGATTACCTAACACCAAATCAAGAGATAATTATTAAGAAAAAAAGGTGTTTTGGCCCAAAAATTAATTAATTAATTTCAATTTTTAAGTAAAAAAAAAAACATATTGCCAAAATTAATATAATTTGCCATTAAATAAAATATTAAGCATACATGAATTAATATTAGTTATTTAAATAAATAATTATAATTTATAACTTAAATTTAAATGCAAAAATAATAACATATATGATGTGATAGTTAAGTATTTAGTAAAGTCATCATGTCTATCTCATATCATAAACACTAACTCATCACTTTTAAACTACAAACATATTCACTTACATTTTTGTATTTGATAAGTGGGTTGTATTTTGCTTGCCAAAATTTAAGTTGGGTCATTCTCGTTTCAATTCTTGGGACTTTTGAGCCAATTAAGGCAAACTCACACACACATTACATACACAATCTTTGAACTCAAACCTCTTTGTTATGAGATTTGGCTCCCACCCAACAGATCAAGGTGAGATGTGTCAAATCTTACTCATTAACACAGATTGAAGCTTAAAAAACCCCATTTAATGCATTAGAAGCTTCAAAGGTCCCCATGTTGCATCTATAATGGGGAAGAACCGAAGAAGAACCTGCAAGTTTCCACCTGTTGCATCCATGATAGGGAAGAAGGACAAGTTTGGAAAATTTTCTATTGATATAAGTAGAAAATGGTCTCATTCACCTTTTCAAGTATATTATCCACTCTGAAAATAGCCCAGAAATCGGCTTAGATTAATTTATCTATACGTACAATACCTATTAGCCAAATTTTCATTCATATTATGATCATGGAAAATTTAAAGATCTACAGGTCATTTATTGAAATTCAATAATATTTTACATGAACCAAAGAGCCAAATCATTTTCTAATAGGCATACCTCTACCCTTCTTAAGAAAGGATAAATATAATACATCTACAACCGGGTCATCGGAAGGTCGTCGTTTTATATGACCAAACTATCTAAGGTGACTCTCTCTAATCTTATATGCCACTGAAGCTACTCCAACCTTTTCACGTATATGCTCATTTCGTATCCTGTCTTTAAGAGTAAAGCCACTCATCCACCTAAGCATCCTCAACTCTGCAATACTTAACTTAATATTATGCTTCTCTTTTAATGGCCTACATTCTGCGCCATAAACCACCATCTTATAGAATTTTCCCTTAAGTTTGAGTGATACTTTTCTATCACACAACAAGCTTGATGCATTCCTCCACTTCATCCATCCAACTTGTATTCTACCAATAATATCCCCATCTATTTCACTATCACTATGAACAATAGACCCAAGATATCTATTGAAATTCAATGCGTTTAAATTATTTTTTGCGTTGAACGATTGATGTTCCTACTTTTATTGTAATTTGTTGGGGCATCAAACAGCCTATCATATGGACATTAGCAATTTTAAGCAAGAGTAAAATAAAACCAAAATATCATTTAAAGATTTATTTTTGAAAGATATAAAGAAATCAACCAGCATAGCTGTGTGCCAGTGAATCAATCAATCAAACTCCCTGGAATAATCTGTATACACACGACAATCTCAAACTCATTGGTTTTTTTAATACTAGTGTTTCTTCCCTGTACAGAACAAGATTTATGGTGCTCTGAAGTTAGTTTGATAAGATAGACAGCATCAACTGATCATTAAGACTGAAAAAAAGAGAGCTTGGGATGCAAAAATGGAAGGAAGTGAATAAACATATCAGAGTTTCAGATTCAAATCAATCTGATGGAGTTCTGATGGCTTCTCAGAATCTTGTGACTTCAACTGGAAACTACCCGGCCATGAAATATTTCTTCCTTCCTTAAGAGCAATAGGATGCCAAATCATCTGTACATCTTGGAATTTTGCTGCCATGGCCATACCTCCTTCAACCTTTAGTTTATTAACTACAGAGTGAGGTTGAACTGAGTGAGGCTGAACTGTCAGTGAATGAATTAAGGAAGGTGAAAAAGGTAGGCTCAATATCATCTTATGTGACTGATGAGTTCTTTTAGCTGCTCCTCTTTCTCTTTTGTGCGCGTTTTGATGGCCTCCTAAAGCTTGTGAACTGTAGAATTTTCTCATGCAAAAGTTGCAGGAAAACACCTTAAGAGGAGAAGGTTTGTTTTGGGACTCTGAAGAATTCTCCATTGCTGATGACATGTTTCTTCCAAGTGTTAATTCCAACCACTTTCTGGATTTTCCATTGCTGACTTGTTCGACTTCTTCTTCTTCATAATCCTTAGTCTGTGATGCTAATCGCTGGTTGTTTGATGTCTTCACTTGTTGTTGCTCCATTTCTGTCTTCTCTGCAACTAAACTAGATGAATAGTGTGAGAGAAGAGCTTCAGATGAAAATGGAATTTGAACTCTTGTGGACTTTGAGGAATGGTATTGGCTCAATTAAAAAGGAAAGAAAGATGCTTTACTCACCCAATAGGTTCACATTTTAGTTGGTATCATTCATTCTTTTATGACATTTGATGTGATGTTTTTTAAATAGGTATAGTACCACCTTTCTTATTTCATGTCTGATCTGTTGTATATAGAAAAATAATAAGATAGTTTAGATAATACCAAGGTATTAAACCTGAATGTAATTAATTTCACTTCATTATCTTTTTCAAGTAAAATATCTTATTTAAAATAAAATATATCTTTTGATAAAATATTTTATATGTTGGTGAAATATCTTTTATTATTATTATTATTATTATTATTATTATTATATATATATATATATATATATATATATATATATATATATATATATATATATATATATGGGAATGGGGTATCCACCCGATGCCACCCCCGAAAGGGCACTTGGCGGCGTGACTAATCTTCAGCTGATCTAAAAGAGGCAACCACCCCAAAAATCTCCTGGCCCACACTTGATTAGGCTTCACTTAAGAGGTGCTGCCGCTCGAGGGGAATCGAGCACAAGTTGGGGGGTTTCTAATTGTACTCGCCCACCAACCAAGCTAAGCAACGCTGGGTGCATGCATTTGTAGAATTAAGGGTGGCTCTCGTAAATCCGAATATGGCTATATATAATAAGGAAATGTAACCTATATAAATCATCTTACAAATAAATATTGTCCTATTTATAAAATTTAGTGTTACTCAATAGAAATTAGAATACATAAAATTAATTATATATGATCAAGATGAGGCTAATGATGATGATTTTGAGTATTACTTAGAAAAAACTATGGTAGGGGATAAGAAAAAAAAAATGCATGGGATACTTTATATAGCTGTTTATGGCCCACAATGTGGTGTTTGTTTGTAATTCCAATGATAATGTTCATATCATGATTTATGTTTGCTCATATCTATCCTCAAATACTGCTCATCCTTTTTGCTAAGAGAAACTGGCTTTTTGTTGTTCTCTTCCGTGTCTCTATGATACAAGGTTAAGAATATACTAATAATTATATCAGCAATCAATCTAAACTTCTTATATTCCCTCCTGCAATAAAAGTATTCCTTCTACTGCATTTTCTTTATTGCAAGCTGAAGTCTGTTCTTAAAAATCAGGCAAGAAGCATGTTCCACCAAGTTCTTGATGGCTTATTTGAGAAAAAGTGAAAGGAAACTCCTTTAAAGCTTCAATGAACAATGAAGGAGAGGCTGTTATGTTGCTTGCTTTGTTTCCTCACATTACTAATCATTTGGACCATATGGGGACATAGGAATTACTGCTATTGGTCACTGCTAAGAGAGAATTCAATGAGGCATTTATGACTTTTCCACTCACTCCATCCATATCTACCTGTCCACCTTTAATTCAATGACCACAATTTTTTTCAAAATTGTATTTTTTTTTTTTTTTTTGAAGTATTCAGTAGTTATCTATCATAGTTTTTATGTGGTTATTATCAATAAGCTGAGCAAAACTCAAAAGAGCTGAGATGGAAAGGACCGAGCAGAAATGGTCTGGAACACTGACAGTTCATTAGTTCTAAAATGGTGCTTTAGTTGAAGTTCTTATCAAAGTTTATTTTTGTGGGAGAGTACGGTTGGAAACCCCCAACCTGTGCTCGAATTCCCTTGGGTGGCAGTGCCTCTTAAGGGGCAAATTATTGGGTCAGGTGACCGGAGGCGGAAAAAAAGTTCGGACATCCAATAAAAATTTGCCGCGTCACCTTGCGCTTTAGTTGCGCTTTTTGACTTGCGCTTTAGTTGCGCTTTGGTTGCGCTTTAGTTGCGCTTTGGTTGCGCTTTAGTTGCGCTTCTTGACTTGCGCTTTGGTTGCGCTTTAGTTGCGCTTTACCTGCGCTTTAGTAGCGCTTTAGTTGCGCTATTTTTAAAATAATATTTTATTAAAATCCGGGCCTATCTCTGCGTTCGGTCACCTGACCCAATAATTTGCCCTCTTAAGGGGGCCACATCAAATGCTGGCCAGGATGTTTCTGAGGTGGATGTCTGTTCTAGGTCAGCCGATGATTAGTCACACCGCCAAGCGCCTTTTCGGGGGTGGCAGCGGGTGGAAACCCCATTCCAAAAAAAAAAAAAAGTTTATTTTTGTGTTAAGTTGTAGGATTTAATTTTTATTCTATGGAGAAATATCATATGCAAATTCAATAGATGATTGACCTGGGAGATTAGAATTACAATTAAAACTATAAAACTCTATCACCATATTGTAATCATCATTTGGGTGAATTTATGTAAAATTATCAATGAGTTTATGTTTTGATTTTTTTTTTCTGTTTTATTCACTCTTGAAAATTTGGATTAGATTTCACAATTTCAGTATTTTGCACTATCTAGAAGAAGACATGAAGTTGATTCGATGTCGTATTGCTTCTATTGATTCAAATGTTATAAATACATTTTGTACTTAATAGTTGTGAAGTATATCATCCACATTTATTGTACGTAGTTTTTGTGAATTGCTAACAATGTTAGCTTTAAGTTAAGAAAACATCAAAATTATTGAATGATTTATTTTATAATGTTGGAAGAAACAAGGATGTGTATTATTACCAAAGAACAATTACCCAAAGTTGGTATAATTTTGAGCAGCCTGCAAAAGTATCCTTATTATCATAATTTGTCAAATTTATGTAGAAAAATTAGTTCTGAGCATCTAGATGTGAATTAGAGAAGCATTTCATATGATAGTTGTTGGGGATTGAAGTAAAGCATTTCATATAATAACACCACGATGAAACATAAAATAAAGTAAAAAGCAGCAGAAAGTAAAAATACATCAGGATTTAATGTGGAAAAAATTCAAAATAGGGGAAAAATCACAGAGCCACACCACACCAAGAAATCCTCTATGAAAATGAGAGAAATAAGTACAAATCTCTCTCTCTCTCACTATATATCTCCTTGCTTCCCTTATCTTTTACACCATTCTCATAGTTCTCCTGTTTTAATACAAAAAAAAGTCAAGTTAATAATTCCAAGGGATGCAACCCTTGAAAAAAAAATGAGAAAGAAAATTGTCCAGTCTGCCTCGAAGAGTTGTGGCGCCAATTTTGAGCACTACGACATTCAAGGCTATGTCATTATGATGTTGCGGCGCTCAAACTCCCAGCGTTGTGGCGTACACAACCCTATTGCGCCAAATCTAGAGCTCTATGATGCTATGCTCTCTATCTATCAGCTTTGGGGCGCTCGAGAATACAGCGTTGGGGGGCACTTGGGTACACAATACTGAGGCATTGTACTAACAAAAAAAAATTGTGTGCAAAACACTCGAATCCAAGCAGGTGGTAAACACCCCCTCAGCAAGCATAAGAAAATGACTCAAGGTCCGAGGCAACAACACAATCAAATTTCACACGAAACTACCAATATTTTAAATTAATTTCACATAAAATTTTCCTAGCAATGAAGATGCTCTAATTACTGGTATTGTCGGTATAATTCTGCATGACAAGATCCCCACATGGGTGACAATAATGGCGATGCAAACTATCCAAAGTTGGTGCTATATTTTATTGGCATATTCTGTTTCCAATTTGATGAGTTGCAAGCACATTTTATTGAGTTTGAGAGAATAATATTCTCTTGGCAAGTGCTTTAATAGCCACTTGTACTTCTTGAGTGGGAAGACACTGAAAGCCCAGTACTATCCAATAGTTACTTTTTTTGGCTCTGAGCTGATGTAAGCTTTGATGCAGAACCTACTTTGGATACAATTCAAAGGTGTAAATAGTTGATGAATCAGTCTTCCACATCAATTTAGAAAAAGAATGGCTTCTCCTCCACATGATTTGTACCCAACATTTGAAAGTCTACATCATTTAGGTATATGTCATTGTAATATAGATATGATATCTTCTTAGTTATATATGAAATGATAGCCATGCAATGATGACTTATTTTGTGGTGCCCCACATTTGTCTCTTTATTTAAATTTTATGTCAATGTTTATTTAAATGTTATTAATAGACAAAATAGTAAACATAATTCACACCATGTTGTTTTTTGTGCATCAAGTTGTGCCACATAACACTTCATATGATCGAGCTATGTTGTGTCATGTGATGAGCAGTAGGCATTTGTAAAAATAGTTGTAAGGATAATACGAGGAAAATAAATTTTTGAAAGTTGTTATGGATATTATATTTTATTTCTTTTGAAAATTTTGAAAAACAATTTTCTTATAGTTCCGCATATCTAATCATAAAAAATAACTTCTCACTGTAATTTTGTTTTGAAGATAACAAAAAATTTACGGCGAAACAGAATTGTAACAACTTTCTAGAAATCAAAACTTCAAAAGTCTGTCCCCAATAAATCCTTAATATCAGTGGGTATTCGGTGGATCTCAAATTAGACTTGTATTGGGTCAAATTAAGTTAAACATTTTTATAGAACAATGTACGTGGGGTCGGCTACATAGTCAAATTCTTATTTATATATAATAAAAAAAGTCTGTTTTATATTTTCTAATTAAATCTTTTTAGATCTACCTTTAACTTTCTTAGCATAGGCTGGATCTAATGCATCTACTAGATCTCCTAACAAGTTCATTCTTCAAACCAACGTAAATATATAGTTTTAGAGGTTGAGCCAAGTCAAACATATTAGGCTTAAACTTGGCTTGTAATGCTTTGATTGGGTTGGGTCGAGTCAAACGCGTTTAACTTAGTCTCAATTGAAAATATTTCTCCAACCAATAATGTGTCATATCTGGTCTGTTGGGCCACCTGATCCATACTCAAGTCTAGTGAAGACTTTGGTTTCATGTGAAAATACTTTTTTAGGTGCTTTACTTTTCAATAATTAGATATATCACAACTTTGAATTGTGAGAAAAGGTTCTATCAAGAAAAATGCTATGCTGCACATGCATTTCCTCAATACTTAATGGTCATGAGCAGCAAAGTTGCAGAGCATCTCATGTTTCTCTAGGAGAACAACAGTGACCCAAATGATCATCAACCTTGCAAATTTATTTATCCATTTACCACACTATTTACAATAGCATCTTTATTATGCCTTTAGGACCTAGAGCAAACTGTTTCAACTGTGAAGACAACATTTTATATAATAAATATTCATATAGTTGAATTTTCTTTTAAAATATAATATTTTGACTAAATTATTTTTTATGGGATGAGAGAATATTTTTGAGGTATTGTATATTAAATAGATCTTCTATTGGATTTTAGAGATCTTTAATGTTTGATAGCCCCAAAGCCACAAGCATATAAAGAGAAGAGGAAGAGCGAGAGAGGCTGCCAGTCCAGAGAATAAAGAAATAAGGTCTTTCATTTTTTTGCTTGCAGGAGAGAGATCTTACATTTCTTTACGAAGAAACTATTGTTAATTTTGATTGCGTTCAAAAAAAGAAGCTTTTTCATTTGGACTCATAAATAAGAATAGAAGAAAACTGTGGACAAATTAGTATCTTTATTTCTATCTCCGACTTTATACGAAGATATATTCTTAGGGCTGTTTGGTAGCAGGATATAGGCCGGATTTGAGGCAGATTTGAGCGAAATCCAGCAAAACGGCCTAAAATGCAAAACCAAATCTCACGGCAAATCAAAGCTGCCGTAGACGGAAAATTCCGCCTTTCCATGCTAAATCCCGGATTTCCGAAATCCTGTTTTTTGCCGGATTTACGAAATCCATTGTCTGGAGAGGAAGAGTCCACTCATTAAATCCATTCTATAGCAAACCAATCGCACGGGATTTAATAATATTTATCATGAATGTTACCAAACAGTTTTCAGGATTTAGGCCCCTTATGATTTCCAAAATCCGGATTTAGCGGATGATTTACGAAATCCTACTTCAATCAAACCTTGTGTACTACCAAACATGCCCTTAATGTACAAAATTTTGAAGTTTTGTGGATTATTTAATCTTATGTGTCTATGCAATATTTGTTTTGTTGTCTCTATTTAATTCTTACAGGAAATTTTGTTGCTATCCTAACACGGAAAACCTTTTTCATGTGGTTCAATGTATGCATTCCTATCTGTTGAAGGAAGCTGACGCCTAACCGATTCCGGATTACATTTTCCCACACTTAACACAAAGATTCTAGAAAATGAGAAAAAGAAAAAGGTTCTGTAGGTGAACATAAGGAAAGTGATCAAGAGCCAAAAGCTCTTAAGGGTATACAATCTATGTTGCACCCATATGTATACGGAGACATAGATATGACACAATACGGAAACGAGACACGTCAATTCTTAAAAATACATGATACGGGTGCGGCGCGGACACGGCGTTATAATTTATAAATCATACATAAAAATTAAGAAAATAATCAAAGCATAATATTTGAAATTACAAAAAAAAAAAAAAAAAAAAGAAGTAACATCATTTGTAGCCTTGTAGCTTATAATATCAAAATAACAATAAGCATTAAATGTTAGTACAACAACAAAAGCATAAACATAAATTGTCTAGCACATGAAGTTTCAACTATTTCATAGAAAGAATGATATGATTAGCTTCTTTAGTGGTTTGTCTTTGAACTTCTTTATCATCTTCAATAAATATCATAGCTTCTAATTTAGGCTCATCAAGTGAAAGATTAGCAATTTTTAATATTCCCATATCATCAAGAGACTCAAACCCATCTCAGAAATGAGAGAACCTCGCTCGTAGCTGCGGAAGTAAGTACGACGGGTCTTTTTTTCTTTGAAATTAAATAGTATTTTAATTGGAAATGGCAAAGCCGTATCCGACACCTATCGGTGCCGTATCAGAGGCGCATCCGTGTATCAGTGTGTCAGATACAACATGCCTTCATAAATAGGTGTATCGGTGCAACATACTAAATGACACTTGGTTGCCATCTGTTTAATCATTTAAAATCTTATGTACTTTCTTTAAGTATTATTTTTACATGATGTACTTAGAAAATGACTTCCACTTGCTAGAATGTAGAAGAACAGAAGCAAGACTGTCGCAAACTGTAGCAAGGTGGGGTTCCTTCTTCCCATCCATCAGGTTCTGTCTGTGGCTCTAGTGGGGTTCCTTCTTCCCATCCATCAGGTTCTGTCTGTTCTTCCAGTATATTGATTAGGTGTTAGAATTCAAGCTCATAATGGTCCAAATCTGGTAAGATTGGAAGCATTCTAACTTAAATGAGAAAATTGAATGATAAAAGGGACAAGCCTACTATCTCATAGATCTCAACTTGACAAGAACCAATCTATCCATCATATTGATGACTACAAGTGCATATAAAGATATATAAAGACAGAGATAGAGTCTTGGAGAACAACGGATGAAAATATCAGCGTGACATCCAATCAAACTCTTGAAGATCCGCTAAAAAGAACTCTCAGCGTGAGATCCAAACAAGTTTTTGGAGATCCGCAAAATGAATTAGATGCAGTGTCTGAATTGGTTATTCACTCTATTTTGTTTTCATCTAAGAATCCTAGAGGGGATTTCAATTGTACTTACAGTCTTATATCCTGTCATAAAATAGAAGTTTATATTTTAATTAGTTAAATCTGTAACCTGCAGATCAGAAAGTTTTTCCCTTATGGTGTAAAGTTGTTTCATGCACATTAACTGCAACTCTACAAGAGGAAGAAGAGGTATAAAAAAGAAGAAAAAAAGATTGATCAGTCACATTCTAATATAGCTATATGAAGAGTTGCACCTTTTACAAAATTAGTGATATGAACAAAATGTCAGTTTATCTAGCTGAGAGAATATAGTGACATGCTACAAAGAAGTGGGTAAGACTTCTTCTTTTTTGAAAAACCCGAAGAACTCTACTTGCAATCATCCAAAAGACTTCTTCCTTGTTTCTTGGATGGCACTCCTCTCCTGTCATTCCTCTTTCTCTTCTCTCTTTGTTGTTTCTTGTTGTGCTTATATAAGGATAAATTATTCTGTGCGGGCATACCGGACGGGAGAACCATTTCCGATACCGCTTGGTACCGACGCTTGGTACTACTCGGTACCGAGCGCGATATGCTTTTGGGGTGACGTGACGTATTTTTATTGGCCTCTAGACGACGTCCTGACTCCGCAGAGAATAATTTGCCCTATATAAGAGGATTACATTAATTTATACAATGAAGAGTTCAACTTCTAACATTTATGATCAACCACTTCAAAGGTATTTGCAGCATGTATGTATTTTAGATTTTTTCGATTATTTCCTTTTAGAACAATTAGTAGTATTTATTGAGGACTTCATGGTAGCCACCATTTGAGACTTTATGATAACTTCGAATTACAACTTATTGTATACCGTCTATAGTAAAAAAATCAATATCAAATCTTATTCAAGATCGTTAATAAAATTAGAATCCGCAATTAACAATAATAGGATCAAAAAGACTTTGCAAACTATAATAATTATTTTATGTGTAAATATGTTTTGTATAAATCTTTTTTATATAATTTTTATCAGTAAAATATTTGGTTATCTTTTTTCGTTACTGAATTTTCCATATTTTATTTATCTATGTAATTTATGGATGCATCTTATACTCTTTTTTAATAATCCATACAAACTGTTAAAATCTATATTTTATTATCTTATCCTCAGTAAGGAGCTAATGTTACAGTCGCTCTATATAATTGTTTTTTAACATCCCTCTTTTAATGTTGTCACAAACAATACATATAATAACATTCCTATTTTTGTTAAGCTCAAGTAGCCTATCAGTGAACTTTTTTGCTTAGATACATCTAACATAGGAATTTTTATTAGATCTGGACACCTGACGTAGCTCTACATCCTTCCGGAAGCCAATAAAATGTCGTCACATGCTCTTACTCTTTACCGTGCGCGGCCCGACGAACCTGACCCGGACCAGAACCCGGTATTGCTATGTATTAGTTGATTTGTGCATACCAGGATATATTGTTAGGTATTACTCGGTATTGCTCGGTAACGAGAAATATCCATTCTGTCAAGACCAATACCGAGCAATCCTCAGTTTTGCTAGGTATTGCCGGTATTGGTCTTGAAAGAGCAGTATTTCTCGTTATTGTCAAGCATTACCTAACAATATCGAGCAATACCTAGCAATACACGAACATAGCAATTCCGGGTTCCGGTTCCGGGTTGGTTCGTCGGGCCGCACGGTAAAAAGTAAGAACACATGGCGACATGTTATTGACGTCCGTGGATGTAGAGCTACGTCAGGTGTTCGAACCTAATAAAAATTCCTAACATAGATGGACTAACCACAATTCTATAAAATTAATCTTTTAAGGCTTCGTTTGGGGCAGCTATCTTGTTGCTTTCTAAAGTAAATTTTTAGTACAAAATTTATAGTTTAAGATTTTTTGTACTTAAAAACTCCACTTTAAAAATCAGTAATAAAGTTGTCCCAAATGAAACATAAGGCTTAGTTTGGGACTGGCTTTCTTACAGCTTTTTAAAACAGTTTTATTTTTGCACCAAAGAACTATTTAAAAAACAGTAAGGAAGCTGTCTCAGGGTTTCGTTTTGAATGATTTTTTTTTAATTTTAAAGCAGCTTATTAGTTACAAAAAATTTCTTTTCAAAAATAGTGACAAATAAACTTTCTCGAATGAGAAACCTAAATTTTAAAGATATTCTCTGAATGAGATATTTATTTATGTGAAGACATTTCTTCATCTTAACCACCACGCATTAGCTCCAAAATTTATATTATCATCTACATCCTAATTCATTTATAAAATAAATCATTTGTTTTAACATATCAAATTTTGGTGTCATTTGATATCCAAAAAAAAAAAAAAACTCACAAATATATATTTCCATACAAAGGGTGAACAAAATTACCTGAAGAAACAAAGAATCGATCCGACATGAACTAATATAATAATTTGGGTCAATTATCATCAACATTGTTTGATTTTACTTTCTCAAAACGTAGACCCAATGTAATAGATCGGTCTCAATTTTCTCTTGTGAAGTAATTCAAAACAAAACCAAGTTGAAACCTAAAGTATTATGGAAACTAATTTAAAGATAATTCGAACGAATACTTAGGCTTCATTTGGGACAAGTTTTTTTTTTAACTTCTTAAAGCAGCTTTCTAGCACAAAATGAAAGAAATTTGTACTAGAAAGCTACTTTAAGAAGCAGAAAGAAAGCCGTCCCAAACAAAGAAGCCTTAGTCTTGGTTTGTAATAACTTTATACTATAGTTTTTTTTTTTTTTTTTAAGATAAGTTTGTACTAAAAAGTAGCTTTACGGTTTCATTTGGAATAGCTTTCATACTGTTTTATAAAGCAAAATTTTTAATAAAAAAAATTGAAAATAAAATTTTATATTAAAAAATTGTTTTAAAAAGTAATAAGAGAGCTACCACAAACGAAGCTTTAAACGAATCCCTAACAATTTTGCTCAAAATGTTGAAGCTTTAAACGATTTTAAGTAATACTTGTACTGTATCTTATACCTCTGTACATGTAAATTGCTTAAAATCTGAATATTAAAATTACGCAGTGTATGATAATTTGGTTTATTCGAGTTTTAATTGCAATAATTGGGATAAGGTTTCTTTATCTCTGATATCCTTGGCCGTTTTCTACTTTCAGGCTTAGTTTGGGACAGCTTTTATTCTGCTTCTTAAAGCAATTTTTTAGTACTATATTAAAAATTTTGTACTAAAAAACTTAATAAGCAGGAAAGCCGTCTCAAACCAAACCTCAATCACCAAAAGCATTTCAAATACCTATACCGTTAGACTCATTCCAGCTTCAACAATATCTGAAGTATATTGCAAAACACAACTCAATATTACAGGTGTGGCAATGTTACAACTCCTACTAAAAGAATTCAATCACCAAAATTCCCCACAAGAACAGGACCCATCTTCAAAATGGTGGAACCTATTCCTATCCCTCACAACAATCGTTCCTCCCAGTAATCTTAGAAATGAACTTTGTAAATGTATGGCAGTCACTGCAAACTCGAAGGTTCTTTGCAATCCTGATCGTCGTCCCAGGTAGAGTGCTGATTAATCCAAAAGCAATAGCCAGCTTCTCACTGTGCACTGCGAGCGCTCGCTGCTTCTGTGCTTCTTCCAAATCATGAAGAACCAGGTCTGTCTGAGGAATATAGCCTTGAGCTTTTAGCAGCACATTGAACTCTTCCAGCACTGCATATATCTGTTTGCTCAATGGATGGCTCAAATCTCCCACCATAAACTCATATACCTTTCTATCAACCTCAATGGAACTGCTACCAGGCTCCTTCTGAATCCCACCCTCCTTCATTAACCTCCTGATTCCAGCCACATCCTCCCATTTCCCTAAAGCCGCATAAATGTTCGACAGGAGCACGAAAGTTCCCGAGTTTGCAAGGCCATTTGCAAGTAGGAAGTTTGCAATCTTCTCTCCAAGTATCATGTTCTTGTGAAGCATGCAGGAAGTCCAAAAGAGAGCTCCATAACACAGGATCGGGCTTGATTTTCATGCTTGTGACTAGATCATAGGCCTCTTCAACAAACCCAGCGCGGCCAAGAAGATCAACCAGGCATCCATAGTGTTCAATCTTGGGCTCAATGTTGTGATCTTTTACCATAGAGGAAAAGAATTCTCGCCCTTCGGTCACAAGACCAGCGTGGCTACAAGCATTTAAGACGCCAATGAATGTGATGTCAGTGGGCTGAACTCTAGTTTTTTGCATCTCTGAGAAAAATCTAAGAGCTTCCCTGCTCTGTCCGTGCATTGCATAGCCTATAATCATGGAGTTCCAGGCAACAACATCCTTGTTTGGGATACTGCCAAAAACCAAGAAAGCTTCTTGAATGCTCCCGCATTTACTGTACATGTCAACCAAAGCTGTGGAAAGACGCAGAGTGAATGTAATCTTGTTGTTCTTTGCATAAGAATGCACCCACTTGCCCGTCGAACAACGAACCCAGCTGAGCTACTGAGGCCAGAACTGAGACCAAAGTCACCTCATTGGGCTTCAAGCCAGACCTCAGCATTTGCTGGAAAAGCATTATTGCATCATTGGGCCGGCCATGCTGAGTATAAGCATCAATCAACGCGTTCCAGCAAACGCAGTCTTTCTCAGGCATTGCATAAAACATCCTTATACGCAAGTTCCAGCCGACCAAGCTTTTGCATAACAAGTGACCATGGCAGTGAAGGAAACTATGTTACGCATGGGCATCACGTCGAACACCTTCTGGGCGGAGGACAAATCGGCGCCGCGCGCATACATGTCGAGGAGGGAGGTGGCGACATAGGTGTCGGATAGCAGGGAATGCTTAAGGGAGAGAGCGTGTAGAGCGCGGCCGAGGTTGAGGGGGGAGGCCTTGAGGGCGGAGGAGAAGGTGAAGGCGTTTGGAGTAGGGGAGGATGGAGAGGAGAGCATTTGGGAGAATAGGAGGAGGGCGGAGTAGTGAAGGCCGTGGATGGCGTGGGAATGGATGATGGAAGACCAGAAGAAGACGTTGGGATCGGGAGTGAGGCGGAAGAGGGAGAGGGAGAGATCGGGGCGGCCGATGGCGGAGTAAGAGCGTTGGAGCTTGAGGTTGACGATTGGGTGGAGGTGGTGGCCGGAGCGGAAAAGCGACGGCGTGGAGCTGGAGGAGGTGGTGGTGGGTGGAGCCGGAGCGCTCTATTTGAGCGGCGAGGGTTTGGGGGGCGAGAGGAGGGGTAAGGGGTGATGACATGGCGGGGGTGGGCGGCGGGTATGCTTCTTGTGGGTGCTAAGATTATCTTGATTGAGTACCGTTACAATTTAAATTTATTTATTTATAGATTTTTTTAAAAAATTTGTAAACAAACTTTTTATAGGTCATTTGATGAAAATGATAATAATTTAATTAATATCTAAACAAAATCAGTGTTAGTTTTATATAATTGTTTCTCTAAATTATTTTTTTATTATTATGATGATTTGTTATAATGATCTATGAAAGGAAGAGGACTTTCCATCAAGCCCTAATTCTTTAATTAAAAAGTGAATTTATTAGTTCAATTTTTATTTATCTTCAACCACAAGCACATACTTGGGTGTTAGAGGATCTTCTTGGAGACAAAATCCACTAGTTGGTATGTTAGAATCTTATTATGTTAATTATATGCAAGATATTCAACCTTGAGACAACATACCAACTCAAACTCTACTATCATTCAAATATTATTTCTAACACGCAATCACTTAGGGGTGTCAATATTTGACACGACACGAAAACCGACCCGGACCTGACCAGAAAAATCCGGGTTGGTCCCGACCCGATTTCAAAACGGGTTGGATTCGGGTTCCCGGATTCGACCCATTTGAAAAACGGTTCGGGTTGACCCGGTGGGTTGCCAGGTCAACCCGCGAACCCATTTAAAACATTTATCCAGCTGCCCGTAGACCTGCCCGACCCTACCTGCCCCCTGTCGTGAAGCTACCAGCTTGCCTGTGCTTGTCAGCACGTTATCGCACGCCCTAGGCTGCCCGCTACGCTGCCCGCGCGTCTATCGCTCGCCTCGCCAGCACGCGTGCATCCAGCGTCCGAGTACGAGTCTGTGCCATCGCGCGCCCGCGTGCTCCGAGTCCGTGTCGGGTCGGGTCAACCCGACAACCCGCTGGGTTGGGTCCGAGTTCAGATTTTCAACCCATTTTCCTATCCGAGTCGGGTTAGGGTCAACCCGTTTGAACCCGGGTCAGTTCGGGTTCAATCCGAACCCGACCCGTGACCCAAAATTAACACCCCTACAACCACTATAATATGTATTTATAAAGTTATGATTTCTTTTCACCAAATGAAACAATTATATAGAGTTCTATATATTGACCTTTTTTATTTTGATTATATTTGGAAATGACTATAATTTAAAATAATCTTTCAAAAATTTTATTTATTTATTTATTAAACTATAATTTTAATGGTGCTCCAATGTCCATAAGAAATTGATCATCGATTGAATATTGTTTCTCAATGCTATGGTATTCATAACTACTAGCAGTAAAAGAATAGTAAAATCATGCCATATTAAAATTGACATCGTAACTTAAGGTCATAAGTTATGAATTCAAAAGTCTCCCCTCATTTTTATCACTTAGAGGATCTTCACATAAACATCATTATAGTTAATAGCTTTAATTTCTACTCCCTCATACTAAAAATAAGGAGATAGGTTTTTAGCAATAAGAGAAGAGGTGTTAGAGAAGAAGAAGCAATGATAGCATGCCGATAATGTGGTGTGCATCATGCTGCTACAAATTCGGGGGACGTGTGGTTCTTCTAAAGTTTGGATTGATTTAGGTATAATAAATAGATTTAATTATATGTTCATTATTTATAAAATTAAAATTTAAAAATATATAAACATTAATTTTTGGGGTTTACACCTTTTAAAGTGTGCTAAAATTGCATTGAGGCGTACCTCACCTGATTTGAGGTGTAGCCCTCATCAAGCAAGCATAAGGAGTCTATTTCATTGCCCGAATTTTTTTTTTTTTTTTTTTACAATGAGGCAAGCCTTAAGGTGGACCTATAATTGCATGATTATAAATCATGCTTGGAAGAGAGGTGCAACACAACCTTGAAGTCTAATGTCCAATCATAGGGCTATAGAAATTGGGAGGACGATTGGGTGGTAAGTAGGTTAAATTGGTATAATGACAACAAGAAGTAGCATGATGTCCAATCATTTCAGAAATTTGCATTTTATGATAGCTAAGAAATGTCATCCTCCCCTATTTGAGAAAGAGGCATAGTCTCTATGCTTGAGGGAAATGGTTGAGTTGCAACCTTATCCTCTTAAGAACTGTGAGCAACCTCTATTGCGTTGGTTTTGAGAATGAGTTAAGGGAAATGAATTATGTGTCCTTTGCTAATTCATTGGTGATATTGATTTCCTTGCTGCTTAAAAGTGAGTAAAGGGCATTGAGGTTGATATGTGTGAGTTTGGTGCAAATGATAGTTTTGAAACCTTGATATGTATGAGGGAAACCATTAAGGATGTAGAGGATTATATCTTCGATATCAATGTGCCCACACTGCAATATTGTTTGTCAGAGTAACTTAAAAGATATATTGATTAGTACAAGGACAACATTGTGATGCGATTGGATCAACCATAACAGCCTAAGGAAAGAAACAAGCAAAATCCATACAAAGTAGCTCAAGAAAAAGCAATACAAGAAAATTTAACCTAAATAAAGCAAAAACTTTGCTCATGTTCGATAAGAATTAAAACATGAGAGTTAGCATTCTTTTGAGTTTTGAGCAGACCAAAGATTGACGTTGAGTTAGTTAGCCTTCCTATCAATATATTGTATTTAACCAACTTGACTTCATAAACCAGCCGACCCATTTATTTAATCTACAATGAACAACATGATGGTTGCAATGTGTGACTAGATCTTGGCTTCAAAGTGCCTTAAACATCAAAATAAATTTCTTAACAAAGAAAGTATTTTGAGGATAATAATCATGACAAAGTTGTGAGAGAATAAGAAAATATAGTATAAAGGATATAAATGGACATACTTTTATTTTTAGTTGCTAAATTTAGGTGTTTTGCTTGGATCAATTGTTCTAAGTATTTGTTATTTACATACCTAATAAAATAGCAAACATCCTTTTTCTTTTTAGGCAAAAAGGGCACATAATTCATTTCCCTTAACTCATTCTCAAAACCATGATTGGATGCATATTTATTTTTTAATTTTATAATATATATATATATATATATATATATATATATATATATATATATATATATATATATATATATATATATATATATATATATATATATATTTAAAATTGTTTGAAAATGTGCTAATTAATTTTAAATAAAAAATTGAGAATATATATATTTCTAACATGTAGCTATTTTCAAAATTTATCAAATTAACCAATATTTTCCAAATTCATCAAATTCTCAATTGTATGATCATGGTACATGCAAATGCCTATGAGATATTTAGGATCAATTTCTTAATATATTTGGTAATAGTTTTTTAGTTATTTTAAATATTTTTAATTTTAAAATAAATAAACCATTTTTTAAAATACTAAAAATAATTTTAAAGCATTATTAATTAAAAAAATAAAAGTAATCTCAATTAGCACCCACTATCGTCACGCAGATTATTAGTAATTTAGTTAATTTACTTAATTATTACTTTTTAAAATTATATTAAATAAGTTTATCAATCATAACTTAGAGGCATCTAGGGTTTGCCTTTCATCTTTTCTTTTCGCCGTTGCTGTTCGGCTTCGTTGTTTCGCAGGAGATGTAGAGATTGCACGCGTAGTGACTTCGGCTCCTTCGTGGCTTTTCGACTTCTCTCCTTCGTCGGCTTTCCCTTCCTGTCGGATTGGAATATACGACATTTTGATCGGAAGCAACAACGGGAGCTCGCTGGCTGCGAAGTTTCTCCCTTTCGCGCGCTTCTTCGGCCAAATACCATAAATCCGCCGAACTGAGGGATTCGCCGGGATTTAATGCGCGCACAAAAACCGTTTGGCTGGATTTAGCTTAAATCCGACTTAAATCCCGCTGTAAATCCGATACCAAACAGCTCCTAAAACACCAAAATTTTTACTGAACATAAAAAGGAGATAGAGGGTGAGGGAACGGGAGCGCTGGGGTTGTTGTTTGCATGGCGACCTCGCAGTCCCAGGCGGTGAAATGCCTCAATACCTCGACAAATGGTCGGCGTTTTGTGGTATGCACAATTAGAATTCCTAGTTTCCTTTCTCTCGTTCTCAACTATGCATTCTTCGACAAATTCTGATACCGATACCCTCGTTTTGGTTCCTATCGCTGCCTGCAGTTCAAGACTTTTTCTCAGCGAGTGGAGGAAATTGATATTGATGTATTCCGTAGCCTGGAACACGTTGGGTCCGAACCCAAGGATGGCTCTTCCTTCTTCCGGGAGGCTTTATTATACTGGAGAGTAAGTTCGTTCCAATTCTCATTCTATTTCCCTGCTGAATTCTAGTTGTTGAGAGGTGGAACTAACCTGCTGATACTTTTGAATTTCAGGAGCTTAACACAGCAGAGGACTTTATATCATTTTATGACGAGATGATGCCATTAGTCCAAACTTTGCCTCAGATAATACTGCAGAAAGAGTTCATATTCTCGGAACTTGTTGGGAGATTGCAAATGGGAGCAAAGCTGTCTCTCGAACCAATCATAATGCAAGTACTGCTCACATAATCCTGTCAGTTGTGTTGACTGCATATTTTTGTTTAGGCCGATAAGTTTGGGGCTGAGTTTTACATTTTAGCTTGAGTGCCTAGGTGCAAGTTAGGTTTTTGGTTTGAGGTCTCTCCAACACTTGGCCAAATTGATGCAGGCTGACCTACAGTTAGAATCACACCAACCCAAGCTAGGGCAGGCTTGTCTGTGCCAACCCCATCCATCTTAGGATCGATCATGTTTCATGGATTCAATTTGTATTGATTTTCCAATTCGTTTTATTTGTCTATACATAGGAGCTCTTGTAAACTATATTTTCAATTCAATTTAGTTAAATTCATGTTATTATCTCTCTCTCTCTCTCTCTCTCTCTCTCTCTCTCTCTCTCTCTCTCTCTCTCTCTCTCTCTCTCTCTCTCTCTCTCTCTCTCTCTCTCTCTCTCTCTCTCTCTCTCTCTCTCTCTCTATCCGTCCCTTTGATTCACCTCCTCTCTCTAGAAACTACTCGGCCATGCTATTAGTCATGGTAATCTTATATCTCTCCCTCCCTTTAATTCACCTCCACTCTCTAAAAATTATTCGGCCATGCTATTAGTCATGGTAATCTTATCTAAATTGAAACCTTATCCCATCTCTCTTCCCCAACCCTCTCATACCTCTTTCCCCCTAAGGAGTGGAAACCAAGTTTATTAACCTTTTTCATTAGTCTAGCTCCAATGGGGAGGACTTTAAGGTTTGTTAACTGAAAACCATGCTACTCAACTAATATACTACGATAAGCACACAAACAATTGAAAATACCTAACATAGACTATCACAAATACATATTAGCCTCACTAAATATCACTCAAATTCAAAGAAGAACATGATATAATTAATTGGATTTTTTTGTTGCGTTGAATTTAGATTTTTGCATCAATTTTCCTTGGCATGGAAATTACCTCTAAAGATGTTTTTGCTAATGTTTCAACTACTTGTTAGGGTATATGCGTTGTTTAGTTTTATCAAAGTACCAAACACCTTTAAATTAATAATGACAATGCACCCTCAAATGAATACTATTGCTTAATGCCTAAGGTTTTGAATTGTTAAGCATATATGGCATTTGCTTGGGCAATGCGAGCCAGTAAAAGAAACATATTTATCTTTAATAAATTTGTTTTATTTGTAAGGAATCAGTTTGAAGAGAATAGAGACATAAAGTAAGTCATCATATGAAATTATGTTGGACAACATGGTGAATCTTTTGGTTATATTGCATGAAATAGTTGAATAATTTAGGCAAATGGTTTATCTAATGTGCACACAATTATGCTGTTGAAGCTTGTATCACGTATAGCGTATGGATAATCTGATATTCAATTTATCCATCGTCCGTGCTCTTCTTTCTACTACTACATTTACATTTGTTTATTTATATCACCAGACTCTTCTTCATTATTCTTAAGATTAATTAGTACTTAAAAAGATATGCATATATGTTTGATCCAGCATGTTTCAAAGAGTGCTTCATTGTTTCTCTGTCTATCTATGTTCTTTTAATGTCATCTCATCTCAAGTTATCATAAAAAAATAACAAATTTATCTTCAAAATTGAAAGTGTTAGCATCAACTTATTAATGCTCCTTATTACCCAGTAGGGGTAAGAACGATTTGATTTTGAGCTAATCCTAACATTTGATCAAACTTATATAAACCTGCATGAAATCGACTCGTTACTTGAGTTGATTTAAGTTCAAGTTGGCGCGGCTCAAATTTGCTCGATTTCGAGCTGGTTTGATTATGAATCGAGCTAGCTTGAATTGATTGATTTTTTAGTTTTTTTGAGAATAAAAGTATATATATTATTTATATTTCAAGTTGATTGCAAGCCAGCTTGATTTAATTCAAGTCCATCTTGAAATCGACTTGAAATTCATCCGAGCCACAAATTTGGCTCTTGACTTAGCTTCTTTGGCTTGGCCTTAACCAAAAATCAAATTAAATATCAAGGTATCTTCGAGTTAAACTCTCAACCCTATTACCCGATGGCTCAGGTGAAGGAGAACACCTAGGCACACCTTACTAATGATGCTTTCATGACGAATTTGTGAGGCATTATGGCCTCACCTTGCCACTGCCTAAGAGAGCATCCTACTCAAGTACTCATCTTCAACTGCATTGGGTCTTATAGATGTTAGAACCGCACCCATGAATCCTTAGTTGAAAGCCTTCTCTTCCATTTAACCAGCTATCTTGAGTACCCTCTAGCGTTGTTCGAATATTTCTTATGTATGTGGGGCCAAGCAATAGATCACAAAGTTAGTTAGCTGAGTTGTTTATGGTATAAAACCAAAGTAACTTTAAGATCATAAATATCTAAGCTGTTTATGGTAAACTCAACGACAATTTTCTTTAAAGAATATTATGGTATAATCAACAACAATTTTATTTAAAGAATATTAAAAAAATATTTTTGAAAGTAAGACATTAGATTTTAAGATTTTGTTTGTGCATGAGAAAGCTATTGATATATGGGAAAGTAGCTAGTGATATTAAGAATGTTGCTAAAGATGTACTTGGAGAATCAAAGAGAAAAGTTACTAATAGTAAAAATAGTTGGTGGTTGAATCAAAATGTGTAAGAAAAGATAAAAATAAGAATATTTGCTAGAAAAATTTGTTTAGATGTAAAATTTCTGAGAGTTGAGAAAGATATAAAGAGGTTCGTAAGGAGTTTAAGAAAGCAATATGCGATGCAAATATTTTAGCTTTTAATGATTTAGATAATATATTAAATACTAAGGATAGTGAAATATATATGTATAAGTTAGTAAAACAAAGAGATAATAGTAGTAAGAATTTAGTTCAAGTGAAGTGTATTAAATATGAATTAAAAAAATACTTTTATTAAAAGAGGATATTCAACAAAGGTGGATGAGTTTTTTTTCCTAAATTTTTCAATAAAGATTATGAGAATATGATTGACTTTAGTGACCTTAGCATCCTAAATGAAAATAAAGATTTTTGTTTTTATTGACGTCTTAGTAAAACCAAAGTTAGAGAGGCTTTAAAGAAAATGAAGTGTGGAAAAGTTTTTGGACCTAATGATAAGAATAAAGGTGATGCCCAAGATTGTGCGAATTATAGAGGAATTAAGTTAATGTGTCATATTTTAAAATTATGAGAGAGAGTTATGGAGCATAGGTTCTGACATGATACTAATGTTTTTAAAAATCAATTTGGATTCATGCTGGGTAGGTCTACTATGGAAGCAATACATTTATTGAGACGTTTGATAGAGAAGCATTGTAATATTCCGTACTCGAGATCTCGTCACATGAATAAACCAAAGGTGGTGAGGAAGATTGAAAGGCAAAGGAGGCGGAAGTGATTGTTTCATAACTTGGAGCCATAGGAATGTGTTAGACCGGTCCACTGGATCGGTCCAGCCGGTCCGCACGGGACCGGCAAATTCGCGAAACAGGCAGGATCGGGCCGGCCGAGCGTTCAAACACAGCATTTTAGGAAGGATTTTTGGTGGGTTTAAGAGAGAAATTTGAATGTAGGGACTGTTTAGGGTTTTCCTTTTGATTTGTATGCATTAAATAGTTGTTTTTCCTAGGGTTTGATCATCTTGAATTTGGTAGAAATTGGAGATCTATTAGATTTAGGTTTTCTTTGGGCTCTTGGCGTTGCCAGAGATTTGGGAGAGATCGATCCTCCTCTCAAATTGAGGATCAATTGTATCTTGCTATTTTATTCATCGTCTAGTGGAATCCAAGTTTCTTCTTGAGTTTTCTCTCAGTTTTTCTTGTGATTTTACTGTTTTTCTGCTGTGAACAGTAGATTGGTTGTCGTTTGCTCTTCGTTTTGTGTTAGGATTGCTTGAGAACTCAAGTATAACCTTAGGGTTACTTGTGAACTTAAGTATTTCCTATCAAATTGGTATCAGAGCATTGTTTTTTGGGAGGGAAGTATTTTTAGATCGGTCCACTGGACCGGTTCAGTCAGTCCGCACGGGACCGGCAAATTCGCGAAATAGGCGGGATCTCTGCCTCCTGTGGAGATCGGGCGGGCCGAGCGTTCAAACAAAGCATTTTAGGAAGGATTTTTGGGGGGTTTACGAGAGAAATTTGAATGTAGGGACTTTTTAGGGTTTTCCTTTTGATTTGTATGCATTAAATAGTTATTTTTCCTAGGGTTTGATCATCTTAAATTTGGCAGAAATTGGGGATCTCTTAGATTTAGGTTTTCTTTGGGCTCTTGGCGTTGCCAGAGATTTGGGAGAGATCGATCCTCCTCTCGAATTGAGGATCAATTGTATCTTGCTATTTTATTCATCGTCTAGTGGAATCCAAGTTTCTTCTTGTTTTCTCTCTGTTTTTCTTGTTTTCTCTCTGTTTTTCTGCTTGGAACAGCAGATTGGCTGTTGTTTGCTCTTCGTTTTATGTTAGGATTGCTTGAGAACTCAAGTATAACCTTAGGGTTACTTGCGAACTCAAGTATTTCCTATCAAATTGGTATTAGAGCATCGTTTTTGGGACCGTTGGCGGCTGAAATCCTGAAAATTTCATCAGTTTCTTCGTTCCCAGAATAAGATCGTTGAGATTCTTTGGAAGAACGATGGCCGGGAAGAAGGTAGAAGTATTGGAAGGCGAAATCGGACAATTGAAATCCGATTTGGAGGGAAGATTTTTCGATTTCCAAAATCAAATCACCTCCAACAATGAAAGGTTGGAGGGGAAGTTCACCGTGTTGGAAGAAATGATGAAGAAATTACTTGAAATGAAGACCAATCCGGCGACATCGGAAGTAAGAGAGACCATCGACGGCCATGGCATGGGAGGAAATCCGAACCCGTTGCGGGGGAGGAGGAATTCAGAGGTAGAGTTCCTGGAGGAGGAGAACGACATGCCCCCTTTGGAACCGCTTTCTAGAGAAGAGATGAGTAGGGGACACGACAAACGGGAGGCTGATTTTGTCGGAAGAAGAGAAGAATTTCATCGCCCAGGTGCTAAATTTGAAAGAATCCAGCGTCGAGGTACTGATTTTGAAGGGAGAAGAGAGAAATTCCATCGCCGAGGTGCTGATTTTGAAGGAAGAAGGGATGAACTTCATCGTCGAGGTGCTGAATTTGAAGGAATTCAGCGTCGAGGTGATGATTTTGAAGGAATAAGGGGAGAGTATGAAGAGGGGTTCGAGTATAATCGTCGGAGGGATGATCGGGACACTTGGGGAGCTCTTTATCTTCGGGGAATGAGAGGTTATGGAGGAGTCAGGGGAAATGGAGGAGATCCAAAAGTGAGGAAGCTGAAGATGTCCATCTTTGAGGGTGAGGATGGTCATTGGTGGATTTATAAGGTGGAGCGATATTTTGCTGTCAATGGGCTGACGGAGGAGGAAAAATTGATAGCGGCGGGAATGTGCTTAGAGGGAAAAGCCTTAGCCTGGTATCAGTGGCGTGGTAGACGAGAGCCTATCCGGAGCTGGCGGGAGTTCAAAGAATGCTTATTAGAGCGTTTCCGAGCAGATGAGGGAGGAGACTTCTATGAGCAATTCTTTGCCCTTACCCAGGAAGGCACGGTGGCAGATTACCGGGAAAGGTTCGAGTATCTTGCTAGTAGGCTAGACCATATCTCGGAGTCAGCCCTGGAAGGGAATTTAATGAAGGGGCTGAAACCGGAGGTAAGAACAACAGTCAGAGTGTTGGAGCCAAGGAATCTAGGCAAGGCCATGGAGTTGGCCCAGTTGGTGGAAGACCAGAAGAAGTCTGAAAGAAGAGCTCGAGGAAACTGCTCAGGAGGCTCTTACAGGACGACGACCACTCTTCTAGCACCCAAGGGGCTTGCATCAAGCAACATTAATGAGACCACCTGGGAGAAGCCAATAGGAGGAGGGAGTGGGGAAAATTTCAAGAGGCTGACAGAGAAGGAGATGCAGGGGAAGAGGGCAAAGGGGTTGTGCTTCAGATGTGATGAGAAGTACATACCGGGGCATAGGTGTAAGGACCGAACTCTTCAGGTTCTCATTGTCTGTGAAGACAAGGAAGACGAGGGAGGTGGGAGCAGATCTGAAGAGGAGAAAAAGTTGCACCTGGATGTGGCAGAAGTCTCTCTGAACTCTGTAGTGGGATTCACTCCGAGTCACACTATGAAAGTGAAAGGAGAGATAACTGACCGTGAGGTGGTGGTGCTAATTGATAGTGGGGCTACCCACAATTTTATTTCCACTCAGGTCGTCAACCAACTGGGAGTGAAATTGGTGGACACCGGTTGTTATGGGGTGATGATGGGTACAGGGAAGGTAGAGAAAGGCCAGAGAATCTGTAAAGGAGTGGTGTTGACCATCCAGGGGATTCAAGTAAGGGAGGACTTTCTCCCACTAGAGTTAGGAAGCACTGATGTCATCTTGGGGATGAAGTGGTTGCAAACCTTGGGGAAAACCAATGACAATTGGGGAGCACTCACGATGGAATTAATGGTGGATGGAAGAAATGTGGTTATAAGGGGAGATGCAGGGCTATCCAAAGCCATGAAATCACTTAAGATCATGGTTAGGGACATACAAGAGGTGGGGGAAGATTATTTGGTGGGACTACACAAGCTGGATGTGATCAAGATGGAGGAGGAAAGGAATGTTTCTCTGTCAGTGCAACCCTTGAGTCAACAATTTGATAAGGATTTTCAGCCACATCAAGGATGGCCACCTCCGCGGGAACACGAGTACACGACTATATCTCCACCTTGAGGACAAGGTGGATTTTTGGGAGGGAAGTATTATTAGACCGGTCCAGCCGGTCCGCACGGGACTGACAAATTCGCGAAACAGGCGGGATCTCCGCCTCCTGCGGAGATCGGGCGGGCCGAGCGTTCAAACAAAGAATTTTAGGAAGGATTTTTGGGGGGGTTTAAGAGAGAAATTTGAATGTAGGGATTGTTTAGGGTTTTTCTTTTGATTTCTATGCATTAAATAGTTGTTTTTCCTAGGGTTTGATCATCTTGAATTTGGCAGAAATTGGAGATCTCTTAGATTTAGGTTTTCTTTGGGCTCTTGGCGTTGCCAGAGATTTGGGAGAGATCGATCCTCCTCTCGAATTGAGGATCAATTGTATCTTGCTATTTTATTCTTCGTCTAGTGGAATCCAAGTTTCTTCTTGAGTTTTCTCTCAGTTTTTCTTGTGATTTTGCTGTTTTTCTGCTGTGAACAGAAGATTGGCTGTCGTTTGCTCTTCGTTTTGTGTTAGGATTGCTTGAGAACTCAAGTATAACCTTAGGGTTACTTGCGAACTCAAGTATTTCCTATCAGAATGCAAAGGTGTAGGAGTTGAAGAAGGAATCATCTGTCGAATACGAAGCGCATATGTGGCTTTGTGTCACATGGAAATCGATGAAGTTGAGGAAATCAAAGGACATCAGGAAGACGAAGAAGACGTTCGGGGTTGCAGAAGCTGAATTATCCAAATTGCGTGAAGATGTAGAGCCCACTCCTGTCTTTTGGTGTCGTGGATGCCGAAGGGTTAGGGTTGATTTTGTCGTTTGGTGACATTGTTGGCTTTGTTTCTATAACTTGGAGAAGAAGGGGAGGAGTGAGACCGAGTGAGCTTGAGAGAGAGAGGAAACAAGCTTGATGAGTAGGGCAAGTGGAAGTCGCTTATAAGGGAAGAAGGTAAGGATGTTTTTGTGAAAGGAAGATTAATTTTCTTAGAAAAGAATTTAATTATAGTTCAATTTATAGATATAATTGTTGTATATTTTAAGACTTTATTAGGATTGATTATTGATTGTAAAAAAAAGATAATAATGAGAAAAATTATAAAAAAATATAAATTATGAGATATAGAGAGGATATTTAGATTTAGTGGAACTTAGCAGTTGACAAATTCAATAAAAATATCATATAATTAGTTAAAATGTATTAAATTTAAATTTAAATTTTGAGATGTTATGCCTACATAAATCAAAATTAAATTTAACATGATATTAGCTAATTGGAAATAAGGATAATTAGATTTTGGGTTAATTATTAAAATATTTAATGATATAAATATGTATGTATAAGTGCAAATTCATTATATAAATTTAAATATATTAATATGAGATTATAAGAGCGAAAATGATATATTTTAGAAAATAATAATAATTAGATTATTATTTTTTATCCATTTTAAATGATAGAGAGGATTAGATGGGGGCATTTAAAGAATATTAACAAAAAGATTTTTGCGAGTGAGATTCTAGAACTTAAGATTTTTTCTGTGCATAAGGAGGCTAATGTTATGTGGAAAAAAGTAACTAGTGATATTAATATTGTTGTAAAGATGTCCTTGAAGTATCAAAGAGAAAAGCTACTAATAGTAAAAATAGTTGGGGGTGGAATTAAAATCTATAAGAAAATATAAAAAATTAGAAGATTTGTTAAAAAAATTGGTTTAACTGTAAAAACTCTGATAATTGAGAAATATATGAAGATGCCCATAAAGAGTCTAAGTAAACAATTTGTAATGCAAATATTTTAGCTTTTAATAATTTATATAATAGATTAGATATTAAGGAGGGCGAAAGATGTATGTATAAGTTAGCTAAACAAAGAGATATGAGTAGTAAGGATTTAATTCAAGTGAAATGTATTAAATATGAAGATAAAAAAGTGTTTTTATTAGAAGAAAAGGATTTAGTTCTTGTGTGACCTCCTATGTAGCTTGGCGTGCTTCCATGCATTCTGTGCAATTTTTCATGCCTGTTACATACAACTTGGTTAGCTAAGCCCAATGTTGGGAGTTGCCGCCTGGATTAATTGAACATAGGCAAAACTAGTCATTGCTTTATATTTTCACTTTTCACATGCAAATTATTTCTTTTATGAGTTAAAATTTCTAGTTCAGAGGAGGGTATAGCAGCCTCTTTTTTTGGTTGAATTTGGTTAGTTGTTTATTGCATTTGATGGCATATTTCAAATTTATTTCATGTGCTAAGCCTCGTTCATGGTATCAACCTCATAATAGCAAAGCCATTGCCTTTTCTTCTTTTTGTATATTGTGAGAATTTCGTTTACCATGTCCGCTTTCCTAGTTTGATCTCTACTTTATACTAAATAAATTTGTTAGTAAAGTGTGAGAGCTGATCCTGTAAAATCTCTTATTATACTTGCAGGTTGATTGTTGCTTTTTCAAGGGATGTCCTTGAAGAATTTTTGCCGTAAGTTTCTGTGTATGGGATTTTGAAATTTGCCCTCCAATCTGACTTTCTATTCATATAGCTCTACATGTTTTTTTAAGTATTCCTATTTTTCTTTATGACTCTTAAACATCTAAATTCTAGTGCTGGGTGCAATTACTTAGTCAGTTAACCTATCATTTACTTTCAGAACATGTATGACGTATATTTTGTAACAACTATGTACTAAAATATTGGCAGACCTTTATGCTTGTGACAGTTTTTTGGAAAGGTTTGCTAGCTCTTTAACCAATCTTCTTTCTAGCGGAGGAGATCGTGATCCTGAAGTCCTTGAGCAGGTTTTTTTCCTAACCTGTTGCATTTATAATGAAACTTAATGACATCAAATGTGCGTTCAATTATAAGTGGTTTTCTTATTGCAGGTCTTCACGGCTTGGTCGTATATCGTTATGTATTTGCAAAAGAATCTTGTAAAGGATGTTGTCAACTTCCTGAAGTAAGTACGCTTCTCTTGCTAAAATTGAAAAGAAATTGATGAAAGATACCAATCTAGCATACAATCCATGCACTTAATCAAAATATAGACCGGTGTTTGCATTGAACAAATTAAACATGGTGGTATATATATATATATATATATATATATATATATATATATATATATATATATATATATATATATCAGTATTTTTTAATGGTCTCACATCATTTAATTTCGTTTTAACAGAATTACAGCCCAACTAAGGTACTATCCAAAGGATTATGTCCAAGAATTTATGGCTGAGGTTGTTTCATTTTTGTTACGGAATGCTCCTTTAAATCAACTTAAAAATGGTAATGTGAACCACTTTAGTGTATCTTCATTGTTTTTTTGAGGAAGTGACTGATTGGCTTTTTATTCATATTTTCAGGGATCAGAAAAATAATACTGGACGTGGTGAAAGGTTCATCTGCTGCAAAGAAACTTGGGGCTGCGGCTTTATTATGGCATGTTTTGAGCAGAACATCCTCACGACTTCATTCAAAAGCGAGGCAAGTTTTGCTATTGTTAATGGAAGAATCTGTTCTAAGCGCGAGAGATATTCCTCAAGGTTAGCATTTCTTTTTTTAAACATTCTAAGTTCTTTCCTTCTTGAATATAAGCATTTTTTGATGAATTAATTCAGTTAAAGTGGTTTTAATTTCTTTTCTTTTTTCAAAGTTACACAAACCAGCATATTATGGTGTATCTTGTCTGTTAAACACAAAAATGGCAAAAATATGTGATTAATTTTGAGTGATAGATTCAGAACTATTGAATTATTTTGTGGTAGTTTTGTTTTGTTTATGTTATTGATGGAACTATGGGCGGGCCAAAACACTAAGATCCAGTTGATATTGAGGGTGCACTCGTTGCTCTGACTTTATTTGGACTTTATATATATATATACATTTTCCTACTACGGCTTCATGAGCGGAACATTCTCACGTTTGCACTCAAAAGCAAGTTTTGCTATATTGTTAATAGAAGAATCTGTCCTTCATGTAGGATATATTTCTCAAGGTTAGCTTTTGTTTCTTAAACATTTTAAACATCTTTTTACGCTCTGAATTATCAGCTGTAAGTGTCTTTTTGATGAATTAATTAAGTACAATAATATTCATTTCTGTGTTTTCATGAGAGTCATACAAACCAGTACACAAGAAATGGCAAAAATATATGATTAATTTTTTGGGGAGTTATGAAACTGATAAAGTATATCAAAAATTGATAGGTGTAGAAGTAATGAATTATTTGGTGGTAGTTTAGTTTTCTTTCTATCGTTGATGGAACTATGGGTGAGCCAACAAACGAAGATCTAGTTGATATTAAGTGATGTGATACCACCAGGAGCAATTGTCTAAAGCTTTCCCATATAAATTTATCGTTCACAACAAAGAAAGATTTTATAAATTCGTAGTTTCCAAATTCCAACTTGCTTAGGCAAAGAAGTACAATTTAGATTAACCAAGATAATTTAATCAAACTCCAAAGACAGGAGGAGTAAAGTTATGAGCGCAATAACAAAATCCACAATTTAATAATTAGAGGTTTCACCTTGAGGACCTCCTCACTCATTCACTCGTGGGGTTAGCGGAAGAAGATACTCCATACTAGAAGAGAGATCACCACTAGGAAGAAGAAGAAGCCTATGATCTTCGTTGATGGAAAGGTTGCCGACGACGGATGGATTTGTGGGCGTCCCACAATCGACCATGATCCGATTGGGAGGTGTTCCTCAATTGCAGGTGCCAATGTGAAGGTGTTGTGGTCAATGTAACCTTCCACGGAGTCCTCGACGTTCAAGTTCAAATCGAAGAAGGTAGATCGAGGAATGTTCGTTCTTCCTTGATTATCATATACGGACCAGAGATCAACATCGGGATCGGCCATGCATGAGCAAAGGTGAAGAAGGGTTGAGTTCTTCTTTTCTCAAGAGATACAACTCATGAGAAAAGCAAACTCAAGAGAGAAGGGGGAGGAGTGGTGGTCGGCTGAGGAGGGGAAGTTGTTGGGCTAAGTTAGGGTTAGGGTGGTGTAGGGGATGAATTAAAAAGTCTAAAATTCTATTTCAGATTTCAACAGGGCGGAGGGATAATTTGAAACTCAAAATTATTTCCAATTGAAGCCTATAGGGAGGCAGGCGGCACGTGGGAGGGGGGGAGGGGAATTGGGAGGGAAAGCCAAGTTTCCAAGTTTACAAACTTAAATTAGGGAAGAATAAAATAAATCAATCTAATTAAATTTTAATTAGACTTAATTTTAGGAAGTTTCCTAATTTGAAATGGCTAATTTGGGAAATTATTTGAAATTCGAATTTGAATTTCAAATTGAATTAAAATCCCTCCCACATTAAGTGGGCTAATTAAGGCAATAGTTAATGATGATTAAAATCATCATCAAGAAGGCAATGGTGAGGTGGCCGACGGTGGAGCAAGGGGATGGGGGGAATTGGTGGTATGAAAGTTGATCAATTGGTGGGGGGAGGGGCCGGCGGGCTAGAGGGTGGGTGGCCAACGGGTGGTGGGTGGGGGTGGAGTTGGCTGGCGGCTTGGAAGCTTCAAGCCGGAGGCCAAGGACTTGGGGTAGGTAAATTGGATACGAATTGAGCACTTTCCTAATATGGATTATTTCAATTTAGAAAATAATTCAAAATATGAATTTGAAATCATATTTTGAATTGGAGTTCCCTCCTAATCTTCATGCTCCCCTTTTGGAAAGAGGTAAGATAACCAATTTTGGATCCATGGGAGGGGAAGGCCGGCGGCTAGGGTTTGGGGTTTGGGTGACGTTTGGTTAAGGAGGAAGGGGTGTGGGTTAAGTGGAAGGGATCTTGTTGAGGTTGACCGGCGACTTGAGGACTTGAAATGGCCGGCGGTTGTTTGGAGAAGAAGAGGTGGCTGGATGTAGGGGAAAGGAAGAAATGATAAGAAAATACTACGAGTACTAACTGCGAGTTCCAGAATCTACCGACGGTTGACGGGTGATGTGTGGCCCTCTCCTAGGGTTTCTCCTCTCAAGAACTCACAAAGAGATCAAGAACAGGAAAACTGAATTTTCATTAATAATTATTTATCATCCCATTACAATAGAAGAGGTCACAATATGTAGGCCTAGAAAATAAAATTACAATGGCTCAAATACCCCTTGGGCCACAACTCAAGCAAACTCAAAAGAAAGGGTACAATCATAAATAGCAAATAAATAAACTACAATACATAAATGCATCAAAAATAAAGACTGTGAATCATAGCCATCGATCTGCGATTCTTACGCTGATAGACTTGTCTATAACGTCTGTCGATGTCCTCATCATTGAGGGTGTACTATTTGACCTGCAGTGATTAGGACTTTATAGGGAAAATGACCAAAATGGTCCCTTGACTCTTATGAAAAATCAAAGTAGGTCCGAACTTTTTTTTAGGATCATTTTGGTTCCTCATCTCTTTAGAGAGGAATTAAAATAGTCCCAACATGAGACTATTTTAATTCCTCTTTAAAGACTTGTTGGATCATAATTGTCCTTTAATATAGTTGAGATCATTTTGATCCTTCATAAAAAATCAAGGGATCATTTTGATCATTTTCTCGAACTTTATATGTATGTATATATACCCTTTTTGTATAATTTTCTTCTTTTCCAGGCTTGTGCTATATTCAGTAGATGTTTCAATTGCTCACCTTGGCTTCCCTTTTACAGGTTCAGAAGCTGTACTTGATGTTGTAAATAGTATTTTGCATAGATTCTTTGAAGAGATAGATCACACAGAGCAGAAGGTTGTATTTGAATGCTTATTTGAGAGTATATATTGTAGCATAAAGAAGGGTTGCTTGGCTCACTTAGTTCAGTTACTGACCCTCCTAACGACTGCTGTTCGTCTTAGCAAGGGTGGCAAATGCTTTGGTGAGATGTACATTCTTTCCCACTAAATTATATTTTTCTGAATGTTGCTATATTTATTTTCTTGATTTTATTTTTGGGAATGTTTGGTGGGTATTTCTTATCTTTATTTCAGGAAGCTGATATTCTGATTATGTGCCATTCTTCATTATTTTCTTAGATGGAGACAAAATGATAGAGCTTATTAGATTGCTCATGCATTCCTGCATTGTTTCTGCGGAAATCATTAACTCAAGAGACTGTTCTTCTGAGGCTGCAGTGCCTGTCGTTTCTAAGAAGATTTTGCAGTTAGTGCTTTGTCTGCTGGACATGCCTCAAAAAAGTTCTTATATATACATAACAATGGAAATAGTCCCAGCATTTAAGTTGGAACATTCAAGGTATTGGCGGATGGTTAGTTTTTGTTTATGCAGAGCTTTGAAGTTGCAAATATTTTCTTGTGCATTCATGTTTGAAACATTTATTCTTGCATTTTTTGCAGTTTGCTTATGTTTGTTAAAGGACTCGTTCATAAGGATCCTGAAGTTGTACTTGCCTGCAGAACTTATATAGTCAGGTAGCTTCTGTCAATCTGTTGTTCTGTAATATCATGAGCATAAAGCAGTCATATAAGTGGCATTTATTTTCTTCATCTGCAGTACCATTGATGAAATGATTGAGACCTCACCAGATGAAGTCCTTGTATTGATGCTGGAATTTTTTGAGAGACAATCCAGTAATATTCTTGATGGAATTCCACCGAGGACATGCAAATTCTTTATTGAGACATTAAATTATTGGGCTAACCTATTAAGTGACATTTCAACTATCAACAGTGTCTCAGATCTTTCGTCCAAGTTAGCTGTTTTATGGGGAGTTATAAGATGCTACCCATCTTTTGAATGTACAGGGGGAAGTCCATTGCTAATCAGGAATTTGATTGGAATTCTTGATCAACTCCTGGAAGTCAATGCTGGTATGCCATGTTTTGGGTTGTTACACATTTGCTTCGGGATTTTTCCTGTGGAATTAACTTTGTGAATTTTCCTCAGATAGCATTGCAGGTGTTCCAATGTTCGTTTGGCAAGATCTACTTGGTGCTACTTTGAATTCTTATCATAAGTTGTTATTGCATGAGAGTAGCGGGCCTTCAGAAGCATACATTTTTCTGCATATGGCTAAAAAACACAAATCATCTCCCAGAATTTTGTCTGCTGTAGCTGAATATTTGGAATCTTTCTTATGGTGTAATACCATTGCTTCTTCATATTCTTGTTTTGATTTTTTGAATATTAGTGCTTTGTTAGCTGAAGATATACTTAATGACAGGTCAAAAGATGATGCTGGTGTCTCCCAGCGTATGTTCGCTGAAATTGACGTTGAAGATGCTCAGGATTCAATCAGGATTTTTGCAGATAACTTAAGCCTACCTAATAAGGAAATTCGAATATCAACCCTAAGAATTGTTTCTCATTATAATTTTCCGGTTGAGCCTCCTACAAGTGAAGATCGGCCTCTCAAGAAAGTTAAATACGAGGAATCTGACTCAGCTAAAGTTTTTGAATGCATAAATGTATGTTTTTGACTGATTTTTGTTATCAATCTCTGAAGTAATTGCTTGGATTTTTTGAATTTAATGTTTGGTCTACCAGGTCGTTGATCTTCTCCTTTCAATTGAAGCAACTCCAATTTCTGTGTTGACAAGTCGAAAGGTTGCCGTCTTAATCTCCAGATTACAGATGGTCGTTGCATCTGGAAAGCTACATGATGATTATGTTCCTGTAATATTTAATGGGGTTATTGGCATCTTACATAATAGATTTTCTCTTCTCTGGGATCCTGCGTTGGAGTGTCTTACTACTTTAATTAGAAGATACAGTAGAATTGTTTGGAATCAATTTGTCCAGCATCTTGAATATTACCAACTGAAGTCTCTGTCCGGTGACAACGCTGCGACTAAATTGAATTCTGAAACTCCTCAACCAAAGAGTATACCCTCATGCTATGCACTAATTCAGTTATTATCATTATTATTTACATTTTGTCCTCTGCAATGCTTTATGGAAGCTTCATACATAATTAATTAAGTTGTCCGTTTCTTTTGCCTGGCATTTTAGATGCTTGTTTCTTTTCTGGGCTTCTATCCCACTGACCCTATGGATTTTTCTGCCATGATAATTATTCTCTTGTTCATGGAAGGGTTCGTTTTATTTTGTGTTAATCTTTGACAACGACAACAACAACAACATCAAACCTTTTATCTCCCATTAAGCGGGATCGGCTACATGAATCATTGTGTTAATTTCTGACGGTGATAAAAAAATCTTTCATCATCTTGATATTTTCTTCTTAAATATTTTCTATCCTGTGTAAACACTGCTTAGGTATTTTTTTTGTTTGCATTAATCTCATCATGAAATTTATTACGGATGTCAGTTAACACTAGCACATGGATGCATGTGAAAGACTTTTTTTGATAATTTGTATTAGTAGTACCTGTTGACAATAAGATAATACAAAATAAATTGGATATATGGGTAATCAGAGAGAACCACTAGCAGGCTTGGGGGAGGGATTGATCAAGCTAAGTAAGAAAATACAAGGCTAACCTCAACATATTATACAGTTTTGCGGGAGGATATAGTTAAACTTGGTTTTATACAACATGAAACTTTGAATTGGAAACAGATGGAGAAGGATTCATGACACGATCTCATGTAGTTGTGCTGTTGTTGTTTTTGATGATTTGCTTTTGCTGCTGCTGCTGATGATGATGTGAAAGGCAGGAATAGGATGAGTGGTAGATGATGTCTAATAAGCCTAATAGTTTGTAGAAAGGTTTTGACAAACTTGTTTAAATATCGACTTTAACTTTCATCTAGAATGATCAATGAACTGATGTGGATTCACTAAGGTAAGTAAATTAATTGGATGGTCGAAGTGTGTAATGATGATGATTGTGTTGAGTTCTTTTTACTTAGGGGAGCAAATAACCGCAATGTGCATGGAGAAGGTTGAAGATGTAATGCTGTTGTTTTTGTGTTGTTTTATACTTTTATTTGATAATTGGTCTGCCCCCCCCCCCCCCCCCCCCCCCCCCCCTAAAAACTGTTCTCTTCGAGCTTGTTTCACTCGTGAGTCAAGTTCTGCTTTACTGGTGTCAGTGAAAAACTTATTTTTTTATTCCTTAGGTAATCTACAACAGTCTATTACGTATTTGACTTTTTACTTACAATCCTTTGTTATGCAGCTCTTGTCCAGTGCTTCAACATGTATCTAGAATATGAATTTGATAGTACACCATGCATAACGGTGATGGCTCTTTTGCTTAAAACTCTTCAAAAAATATCTGCAATCGCAGAATCTCATTCCGGCCAACTTATCCTTCTATTCTTGAAATTTTTGGGCTATACTGATGTTGACAAATTCAGGTTTTCTCCGTTGAACAGCCTTTAGTGCTTTGATTTTCTTCCTTAGTTGATTATAATTGTGAACACCTTGTTTCTGGAAGTTTATTTTTCAATTTTATTTTTTTTTTACGTTTTTTTTCAGTGTTGAATCATTTAGTGAGTATAAGTGCAAAAGAAAGGAATGGAGGTCAGTTCTCAAAGAATGGTTGAGCTTATTGAAACTAATGCACAATTCCCGATCTTTGTATAAAAGTCAACTTCTAAAGGATGTTCTAATGAGCAGGTTTGTTTGGAGCAAATTACACGTGTGAATATTCATACCAATATTGCTGTTTTCTTTTTAAACTGTGCTGATATATTGTATTTTGAACTTCTATTGATTGATGATACGTTGTTATCCTTTTCAGGCTTCTTGATGAAGTCGACCCTGATATACAGTTGAACGTTATAGATTGTTTATTAAACTGGAAGGACGACTACCTCATTCCATATGATCAGCATCTAAAAAACCTGATCATTTCAAGGAATATTCGTGAGGAACTCACTACCTGGGCTGTTTCTAAAGAGTCTGAATATATTCAGGAAGAACACAGGGCTCAGTTAATTCCTGTTGTTGTTAGATTGTTAGCACCAAAAGTGAGGAAGATAAAAACACTTGCATTACATAAGGTTTTTGTCTTGTGCCCCTTCTTCAGATATGCATTGTTCTGTCGTTTTGCTGTTTCTGTTATCTGTTACTGTTTATTTGTTCTCTAGCTGAAGAGTTGCCCTTGTTGTTGGTGTTTTTTCAGCATGCAGGTATGAACATTCGAAGGGCAATCCTTTGTTTTTTAGCACAACTTGAAGTTGATGATCTTCATCTCTTCTTTTCTTTACTGTTGAAACCATTGTTATGGAACCATCATGGAGTCAATGTTCTAGATGGTTATTCTGATGGTATATGCAGCAGATTTTCAGGCCAATGGCAGTCGCTTATACCTTTGAATTGTTCAATCACTGAAGCCATTGCAAATATCTCATTGAAGAGGAAATATGGATTCTTATATGTATTAGAAGATGTCCTTAAAACCTTTGATGAGATACACATCAGGCCATTTCTTAGGCCATTAATGACATTTGTTGTCTTGATTCTTGAGAATTGCATGTCAAACATCAAAAATGAAGTTGGCAGAAAGATTTGTGCTTCAGAAAAATGTGTTGCTGGGGATTTGGAGGTTGATGTTGCAGAAAATTCAGCACTTTAATCTATTTACAAAGCGATGCTAACATGATTTGATTCTTGCAAATTTGTGTATCAGAATTGAGCATTAGTATTATAAGCTAAAAGTACATTTAAGTGGTTTAGGTACCACGATGTGTCACAAACCCCAACACAGGACATGGAGACATAAAATATCTTGAAGAATATGTGTCACAACAAGCATATGCGTGTGATTATATGCATGTCCGTTAACTAAAAGTCTAAAACTAATGCCATATATATTGAAAATGGTATAATATTTGTGAATCCCTTAGGCTGGCCACTGGGCCGGCTGAATCGTCCAACCTTGACTGATTCTATGCTATAGGCATCTGTCCAAAGGGGCGGGCGGAACCATGCGAGAGAGAGAGAGAGAGGGGTCTGGCTGGAGAGATGGGGCTCACAACTCAATTAACCTTGCTTTGGGAGGGAAAATTTGAATTAGGGGTTGTTTAGGGATTTTGTAATTGTCCTCTTTGATTTAATTAGTTTCTCTTGTGAGGGTTAGAGTTTCATCTTGAATTTGAATATGAATTTGAGATATAAGATTTTGCTTTTGGGCTCTAAGCTTGGGCTAGAGATTTGGAAAGTTGAATCTTCCTCTCGAATTGAAGATTCTTGTATCGTTTGCTGTTTTTTCTTGTTCTTTTGTTGAATTGGAGATTTTGTTGTTTTCTCTATTAAGTTTGGAATTTTTGCATCAAACTTGCTGAATTTCTCTGAAATTCCGCAATTTACTGCACTGTGGTTGTTGTTTTCTATCAAAATCCCTTGTCAAGCGCACAACTGAAGCATTCAGCTAGTGATAATGATATCAAGTGGGATGATAAAGATGTAATGTTGATAGTTAAAATCTAAAATAAGATTGATTTGACATATAAACATGTTCCAGTGGCGTAATTAAATTTTTGTCCATGCCCTTCTCGCACTATTCAAGAGTCATCCAAGCTACATTGGAGATTCATTTAGGGGACTTGGTTTTTTGAAAAATGAATGCAGAGGAAAATTTAATGCAATGTATTTGAAATGTTTTGAGTTGTTTGGATGAGTACAAAATAAATGCAGGTGATTATTATTTTTTTTGTTTGGCTTGAAGTAAAATTAATGCAGTGTAAAACTCAATGAGGGTGGTGGTTGGTGGCCGGCGACCAGTGTCTAGCAAACTGTGATGTCAAGCGGCCATGGCGGGTGGTAGCTAACGGAAGATAGCAGCGATAGTGTCGGGTGGCGGTGGTTGCAAGGGCAATGATATGGAATTTACAATGCTTTTGAAAATCGGTCAAATATAATGATTTCTAAATACACCAAATTTGAATAAGAGGGTGAATTCCAAATACTTGAAAATATTTCTTTGCATTTCTTTTATTTCAAACCAAACATCAACATTTTCAGAACTATTACGTTTGGAATATTTTACACCAATTTTACTTCAAATGAAACAGCCCATTAAAAATAATTAATTTAGAATACTCAAATGACATTGCTAGCCCAAATCAGTTTCCCTAAGTGTCCCGATGCACTAGTATTCAACATGATGGCTGACAGGATAATGATCATATAGAAGTGTTTTTTATGTGTCCGCCCTCCATCACTATTATTTTACAATTAATTCTTTATCTTTCTCAGATTGGTACTGTTTCTGTCAACTAATATTGGGTTGTTCTTTCTCTTGCTTATATAAACAAATGTTTATAGGTAAATTTTCCATATTTTTGTTATTCATGTGCTTAATTTTGTAAATGATCTCTTGTTTTATTTATGATTTTAAAACTAGAAAACTTATACATCATGTGAGATTCTACATCATTGCCTCTTGGTTCTGATTCATTCTATGGTTTTACTTGTATGTCATAACTGCCACTGCTGATAACCACGTTTTTTTTCTATAGATGAGCGCATCTGGTAAACAGTTAAAGGATTTGCGATCTTTATGTTTGAAGATTTTATCTTCAGCTCTGAGCAAGCATGACAGCCATGACTTTGGTTGCGAGTTCTGGGACATTTTCTTCAACTCTGTAAAACCTCTAATAGACAACTTCAAGAATGAGGGTTCTAGCAGTGAAAAACCAAGCTCACTATTTTCTTGCTTTCTGGTTATGAGCCGAAGCCCTGTGCTTGTATCATTCTTAAATAGGGAGGCAAATCTTGTGCCTGCAATCTTTTCAATTCTTACTGTAAGGACTGCATCTGATGCCATTATATCTTCAGTACTTGGTTTTATAGAGAATTTGTTGAACCTGGAAACTGATTCTGATCTAGAGAATGACTCTATAAAAGCAGTTTTCTATCCTCATCTTGAAGTACTTGTCAAGAATTTTCATGAACTTATTCTGTCCAACAAAGATTCACACAGGTAATTCTTTCCTTCTTCTTCTCCTATGCACGTAGCTTTTGGAATTGAGATGTTTGGTTGCAATCTCATGCTGTAGATCTTCTATTCTTATACGTTGGACTTTAGTTTCCAAAGTGGAACTGATGTTTGCAATCCAATTGAACTTTTCTCCGTGTGATGAAGGTGTAGCTGACACCACTGACTTTTTCAACTGATAAATTTTTTTAATTTATTTCATGCAAGTAATGTCTAATGGCGGCCACTTTTCTATGACTATGTAACCAACTTTATAATGACCATTGATTGTAGCTCCATTGTACTTACTAATTCAACACTTGATGCCATTATCCATTGCCTCATAGAAATTGTTAAAATGCTATATCCTTGAAGCATTTAAGTTCAAGAATTCAATCCATTTTTTCAGGCAAGTATTAGTTAAGAAGAATGTTAGAAATCTAATCATTTGGAGGAGCATTTGTGTACTTCACTATCAACTTATGTTTTTTGCTTGTTACATGCCTGATTATAGATTTTTTACATCATGACATCTTGCTTCAAGTTCTGTTACCATGCAAAGTGTGAGTATGCTAGTTCTTTGCTTATTTCTTAGTTTGATGATAGGAAATCTGCCATTTGGCCGGGAAAGAGAGAGCTGAGGATATTCAAACTGATAGCGAAGTATGTGAAAAGTCAATCGATAGCTCTTCCGTTCCTGGATATATTACTCCCTTTTTTCAAAAGGAAAGCTTTAGATTTTGGTGAGTGATGCAGCTGATGCTTCTATTCTGCTTGCCTACTAAATGAAATTTACGAGTAATCAAGAACCATTTGCCTGGCACCAATCTACAAATATTGTTTCATAATTTATTTTGTGGTTCGACAAAGTTTATCTTTCTTCAATTATTTTTGCAGATGATTGCTTGGAAGCCTTGCATGTTATGAAGGGGATCCTACAGTATTTACCTGTCAATGTTGAGAAGACATCAGGGAAGATTCTAAAGTCTATCTTTCCAATCCTTGCAGTTGCAGGAGTAGATGTTCAGCTCTGCGTATGTGATATTATTGATAGCCTTGCACTGATTGATCCATCTTTAGCATATCTGGTACAGATCTTTAGTCATTTGATTTCTTGGTCGCAATTTTCTATTTTTTCCCCACCCTTGAGACGAAGAAGGATATATTGATACAAGCATGCTTATTTTTCTCACTTTATCATTAGAATATCATTGTGCCCAGTATAAGTAACATTTCTTTCTACTCGGTGTAATTTACAGGCTAGGCTTCTTCGTGACTTAACTGCTGTATCTTCTATGGATATTGGAGAGTTTGATTATGATACAAGAATCAGTGCATATGAGAAAATTAACCCAGAGTTATTTTCTTTTCTTGGAGTCAATCATGCATTACTTATCCTGTCGCATTGTATATATTATATGTCATCTGATGAATTAATCCTTCGGCAATGTGCATCTAAATCATTGCAAGCATTTGTTCAGTTTGCTTCTTCATATCTAAAAACAGATGCAAAGAATTCTTACACACATGATGCTGTATGTAATCAATCATCTGGTCCAGCTGTAGAAACAAGCATTGAAACCAATTGGACAAAGGCCTGCATTCTATGGATAATAAATGATGTTCTTTTGAAGAATATGAAAGAAGCTTTGACAAAGGAGATCTCCATCCAAAAAGTATGTTGATGATGTACATTATATTCCTTTAAGGTTAGTTCCTCGGCTTTTTTAAATGATATCTGTTCACCGTTCTTTCAGGAATGGATGACTCTGTTGCGTGATATGATTTATAATCTTCATGAAGTTCCAGCTCTGAGCACATTTAGACCTTTATGTAGCGAGGATCCTGAAGTTGATTTTTTTAACAATATCCTACACCTGCAGGTATTTTTTGATCTTCTAAGTTGTTTTGCAGAATTTATGCTGCTCTTATCAAATTGTAAGTTGTCTGCAGATACATAGGAGGAGAAGGGCCTTGATGCGGTTTATAAATGTTAATAATGCTGGAAATTTCACAGAGGTACAATGGTTTAATTGAGTATTTTTAATTAAGCAGAAGTGAAGATGACTTGGTGGTTTTGTTTCATAATTGCAGAACATTGCTGTAAGCATATTTGTTCCTCTGTTTTTAAGTATGATGTTTGAAGTAAAAGATGGGAAAGGGGAGCATATACGACAAGCATGCTTGGATTCACTTGCTTCTATATCAAATAAGATGCAATGGGAGTCGTATCGTTCCTTCCTAATGAAATGTTTCCGTGAGATTACTGTTCGTCCAGATAAACAGAAACTGTTAGTAAGGTTGATATGTGCTATATTGGACAAGTTTCATTTCTTTGCTTCTAAGTCTTGTGAAAGAGACGAAGTTGGTTCTTGTGATGCTCTTTGTTCTGATAATCCTCAAGGGAATGCAATAGTGACATTACAGGATAGTACTTCTGTTAAAGCTATTCCTGAAATTCAATCTTATCTTCAAAAAACAGTCCTTCCTCAAATTCAGAAGATCCTAACTATGGATTCTGAAAAGGTCAACGTTAATATTAGTCTTGCTGCCCTGAAGTTACTGAAACTGCTACCATTGGATACTATGGACTCGCAGCTATCAAGCATCGTTCACCACGTTTGTACATTCCTAAAGAATCGTCTTGAAAGCGTGAGAGATGAAGCACGATCTGCTTTGGCTGCATGTGCCAAGGAGTTAGGATTGGAATATTTGCATTTTATAATTAAAGTCATGCAATCAATTCTTAAGCGAGGGTATGAAATGCATGTTTTAGGATATAGCTTGAATTTCATCTTATCTAAGATCCTCATAGGAAAATCAACAGGAAGCCTGGATTACTGTTTAGAAGAACTCGTATCTATTGCTGAAAATGACATTTTTGGAGATGTTGCCGAGGAGAAAGAGGTTGAAAAAATTGCTTCAAAAATGAAAGAGACTAGGAAAAGTAAATCTTTTGAGACTCTCAAATTGATTTCACAGAGCATTACTTTTAGAACGCATGCTATGAAACTGCTTTCTCCCATACATAATCACATTGAGAAGCATCTCACACCAAAAATAAAAAGGAAACTTGAGATAATATTGTCCCATATTGCATCTGGAATTGAAAGTAATCCATCTGCCCAAACTGCTGAGTTATTTATCTTTGTTTATGGGCTTATTGAAGACAATATTGCAGCTGAGCTCTCTTACAGAAAAGAAAGGTCTGAAACTGCAGAAAATGAAAAGTCAAGCTTTGATGTTATTGTCAAAGAAAAACCACTTCGCAAAAGTGCTTGTTTTTTGAAAAATTCTTATCTCATTACTGGATTTGCCCTCGAAATGCTGCATAATCGTTTGAAGAATATAAAGTTGGACAAGAACGACCAGCAGCTACTATCAATGTTAGACCCATTTGTCAAACAGCTTGGTTACTGTCTGAATTCTAAATTTGAAAGTGTTTTGGCCGCAACATTCAGATGCCTTGCTCCATTGTTTAAGCTTCCCTTGCCATCAATGGATAAAGAATCTGATAAGATCAAGTCATTGCTCCTGTCTATTGCTCAGAGATCTGGAGATGGAAGCAGTGCATTGGCCCTATCCTGTATAAAGTTGCTTACGATGCTATTACGGAATCCTAGGATTTCAATTTCACATGGCGAACTTCACATGATCATTAGATTTCCAATGTTTATAGATATTCAAACAAACCCTTCCACTTTAGCACTCTCACTTTTGAAGACAATCTTTGCACGAAAACTAGTAGTTCATGAAATTTATGACATCATTTTGCGAGTTGCTGAACTAATGGTCACAAGTCAGTCAGAACCAATTCGTAGGAAATGCAGCGAGATACTCTTACAATTTCTTCTTGAGTATCAGCTCTCTGATAAACGATTGCAGCAACATATGGATTTCCTGCTGTCAAATCTTAGGTATACAGCCTACTATGTGGATCTATTACTTTTACTCTTTCTTATTTCTTAAATATGCTTATTGCTCTGGAATTTCTGCAGCTATGAACATCCATCGGGAAGAGAGTCTGTGCTTGACATGCTTCATGCTATTTTGATTAAATTTCCTAGGAGTGTTATAGATAGTCATGTGCAGACATTTTTCCTTCACCTGGTGGTTTCCTTAGCCAATGAGCAGGACCAAAGGGTCCGTTCAATGGTTTTAACTGTTCTAAAAGAACTGATCAGTCGGACTAGTCAGCAGATGCTGCAGCCAATTCTAGAATATACCCTGTCATGGTACTTTGGCAAGAAACAATATTTATGGAGTCCATCTGCTGAGGTTATTGGAATTTCTTATTGCTTGCAGTATATTTGTGCTCTAGTTTTTCTCTCCTTCATTATATTTTAGTTTTCTTTGTGAGCTTTATTGTCCAATATATGGCACGCAATCATGTTATCATGCCTAAAACCCTTCTATTGCTAGAACTTTCTGCAAAATTATGTTGTTTGACGTTAAAATTGTAAACTATAATTTTAAGTTTGAATTGTTCTTTCTTATCCTATTTTTGAAGCTAGTAATAGTTAATTTGAAGTGAATCTTATTAGTAATTTTGTGACCAATATAGCCTTAATAATAGGGAGGGTTGGAAGATCTATGAACTTTTAAGGCGCTCCTTTTTGGTACCGTTATCTCTTTACCTCTCCAATAACCTTATCCTCTTTGCATCTCCAATACTTCTTTTAGGGATTGGTGGGTTTGAAGGGTTTTGGGTATAAAGTATAAAAAATCTGAAGGTGTTAAAAATATAGGTGTTTGGTTTGATAAAAAAGTAATTCAAAGTAAAATTTTGATGACTTTGAAAATAACACCTCAGATCATTTTGGTGTTTCCAAAATTTGTCCATTTTGGCCTATTTTTGAATGCACTATCGTTGCTACTGTTTACCATCGCCATTGCTATCACTGTCACTGCCATCCACCGCCAATCATCACCGCTACCGCTATCGACCATCGTCTCCGCTATCACTATAGCTGCCAGCCATCCCTACCACTATCGTTGCCAACCACCGTCACTGCTTATGCCGTTCATGGTCGTCGCCGCCACTAGTCACCATCATCCACCACCATCGACTGTCACTGGCCACCGTTGGCCACTACCATCGGCTGCCATTGGCCATCATCGATTGACACATTACACATTATTTTGCTTCAAACTCAAAAGAAAAAGCAATCTTCTGCATTTGTTTTACACTCAACCAAGCAATAAAATATTTCAAGTACACAATATTTATTTTACAATGCATTTCTTTAACTTTTTATTCTTTTTTTTGTTTGGCAAACCAAACAACCCCTCAATATTAGAGCAAAGTTCATAAATCTAAGGTGTTATTCATGATAAAGATTTGCATCAAAGATTTTATGATATATGCTGTGATGTTCCTCATCCTAGCCACCAATCGACATGCTCCTTTCCCTTTCTCATTCACATAGCTATCTCTTCATAAATTCGCATATCTCCCAATGCTGATTTGTTAACCTAAATTGGCATCATAAACTATTAAAGATCATGGGGTCCAAACCTACACACGTGTGGGCTTCCACACATGACCCAACCTTGATGAGACTCACATGTTAATCAATCTTGATAGAGATTCTTTAAAACATGAATTAAGAGTTCTATTCATTGGATCAATCTCCTCATGACCCTTGGATTGTAATCTATATGCCGCCTCTAGCCCCCACCCATCTTGGAGTATTTTTCAATTTTTTTAAATCAGCTTTCACTTATTTTTAGGGTAAGACTCTTGGAAGAGTCTATATATATCACCATACTTTGTATAAAAAAAAAACAAATTTCTACAATTAACTACTTTTCTATTTTCTGTTTATGGTATCAGAATGAGGTTAGAGTTCTCTTCATTTTTTTTTTTGTTCTTCCTTTTTGTTGAGATTTATTATTATTTTTTATTATCTCTGGTTTCTTCGACTTCCTTTCCCATCATGAATAATTAAATTTAGAATAAAGGATAACTTCAAGTGCTACAAGTCTCAGATTGCTTGAATGAGAGAAATTATTTGAAGTTGTCACAAATTATAAAGATGTTTCTAAAATGAAAGGAAAGCGTCTGGTGGATCCTCCTATGAAGCTAAAAGACTTAAAGTTTGTACTTTGGATGAAACTGATTCTACAATCATGCATGATTGTGAAATACCATGATGCTTGAAATTATTGGAGCTTACATCTTCATGTTTACGTAAAGAAGTTTGGGATGCCAACAAATAAACATAGGGCTCAATAGTGGCTTCGGACAAATCTAGCTTAAGAAAATATACTATTCCCAAGCTCTCATAAACATTGAGGAGGCTCCAGGAAGGGTGGCTTTTATTCAGCGATTAAGTTCATTTTTTTTTTCTTTGAAGGAGATCTTCTACCATTGCATTGTGGTTCATAAGATCCATAAATTGAGTTTGATCAATATCATGCATTTAATAACTAATATGCAGTTTCTTAAAATTGTTTTAACCGTTCAAATAATATTGGCATATAGTAGCAGCATAGATTCAGATTTGGAAATTGGGTTTGGATTTGGGAATTTGGAAAGATTTGAAAAAGTTTGATATTTAAAATAGGAAATTTCACCATCGTGCACTTAAAGCGGATGGTGGGGGAATGGATGATAGACCCGATCAAGATCCCATGGTTCCATCGTCCCGGGCCATCATGGTCCCTGGTCTACTTAGTCAGAGGAGGTAGTCGACCCAACCTGACAGAAGAATCCTTGTCGGCAGCCATGGGTTGCTTCGTCCAAGGGAACCTTGTAGACCGGGGTTGAATGTTTGTCTAAGGGGACAAATTTGAATCCACCTTAGCTAACAGAGGGCTTTGTGCCCTATCGATCATATCCTATTGATTCATATCTCAAGGATTTAACGCCATTAAGGAACGTATTGGCTCTGGCCATAACCGCTATCTGTGGTGCCATTTGGCGGCAAAACCACTCGGTTCAGAGGGCCCCGTATCATAACCGTTTACCTGCAGTGCCATTTGGCGGCGAAACTGCCGGTTAGAGGACACGTACCACGTCCTTACTAGCAAGAGATTGCTTGAGAATGGATCCTAGTGATATTTTCGACTAGGCATTTCGCTCTTTGTGAGCTGAAGTTGATTTTAATTTGTCCACCTCGACAAACAGTTGCGGAGGGTGGATAGAATTTGCTTTAAGTGTGGATAGTTGGATTTCATATTTTAAATATTTTTGGATTTTGGGATTTTGAGATTTTTGTGGAGTTTTTGGGTTTTTGGATTTTTTTGGATTTTGGGTAGAGCTTTGGATTTTGATAGGCATTTGGATATTTGGGAGACATTTGAAAATGTTTGTGAACCCCTCCGGTTGAAATAAACATTCAACACGGCCATCATCGGGGTGTTTGGGGGTCATTTCTTTCTATAAATTGAACCTTGTCAACTCTGTCGGGCTATCGACAGAGGATCGGGTTTCGTAGGCTTCGTGCCTTTATTAGTGAATTCATATTATTGTAGGCCTTGAAGGCCTAATATGAATATATTAAAACAAATATTCTGGTCGCCACGACCATATATTTGTTTGATCGTTCGAACCCTGTCGACTTCTATTGACCCGTATAGAAGGATCAGGTTCGAACTTGAATTCACTTGTCAACCCGCGCAGCATCCCTAGACGTCACGTGTGTACCAATAACACGCTCGTCGGGGCCCATGCGGTTTTGGATTATATTTTCCCCCTTTAGTGTACCTATGTGTATACAATTTATAGTGCACGTGCAGGAGGTATTTTTGGAATATTTATAAACGCCTTCTGTCTGCTTGTATAGAGGTTGCAGATCCGGTGGCGTGGCGTAGCAGCTTCTAAATGGAGTTGTTCGCTGCTTCGTACAAGTAGACTGTCGTGCACTACTCGTTGTTTTCTGTAGGTGGATCGTAGTGCACCAACTAATCTCCTGTTTTGGATTGCAAATGCTTGTAGATGCTCTTGTGTTTGTCGAAGGAATTATATATTTGCTTGTAGATGACATTTTGCATACATTAGAGACTTCTACATAGTCGATAGTATTATTCACAAGTAATATTGTCGATCATCATAGCTCCCAAGGAATACTTGTGTTTGTGTACAAGCGAGCCGACCTCAATTGTAGTGATATCACAACCATAATTGCGAACCATTTGAGTGTATCTGTCTTCCATTGGATGATTGTTAGCTGTAGAGATGTCATAATATCCTTGCTAAAACAGTTTATAAGTGCTTTGCATATGAAAGAGATTTCCTACGTTGACTTGTAAGAGCTCACATATGTCATCTATTTCTCCCAACATGTTGATTGTGAACACATTTATGCAATTATTGCATGCTAATCACCATAGCTTGTTAAGATTTAATATGTCTGCTTGTGCCTTTTGTATGCTTTATGTGTTTGGACTCACCATATATTGCTTATCAACTCTCTTGATCGTAGAGAATTCATGTATTTATTGGACACTTGACTGGCATTGACTATGAGAGAATTCCCATAATCATTGTATGTTGTGATATGATTGTTGCTTACAAACGAATTAATATATTAGTCTGTGAACCATCTGATGTTGAATGTGTATTCACCACCTCAAGGGGACCTATCACATTTGTAGAGCTCATATCATTGCTATTTACAGATCGATTTGATTGAATGCCCCGAGTTGCTTCAGTTCAAACATTCCTCTTATGTGTACACTTGAGATTTGGAATCAAACCGCTGCTAATGATAGGGATATTATTGCATTTCTTTATACTCACTTGGAAGATTGATATAAGCGCCACACATCTTTCTTCGTGTATGCTCTATATGTGCTTATGTATGCATTCACAACTATGTCACATGACCTTCATTTGTAAATAATGCATCACAGTTATGTGAAGGAGTCGTTGGGAGTCTCTATCATATTTTTCATCTGAATTCAAATTGGGTCTTCTCCTTGCATTGTGATTTACTTAACTCAACTTATTAATGTTCAAATTGTTCAAGTCATGTTCTAGTTCTTTGTTCAACTCATGTGAGTTCAAGTTCTATGAAAGCTCAAATCAAGTCTGAGTGTGGTCCTTGTTGTCCTTGTAGAGTTCAAGCCCGAGTTCAAATCGGGTTCACTTGAATGTTCAAATTATATGAGTCATGCTCAAGCTTAATGTCCACAAGTTTGAGTTCAATGTCCAAAATTCACCTTGTTCATTTCAATTTTATTTCAAATATTTTTATAGTTCATCTTGAGTCCAAATACAAGTCCGAGTCCTCTGCTTCAGTTCAACTTCAAGTGTGAATCCAAGCTCATTTAAGTCCATTTGATTTGAGTTCTGAGCATAGTCCCAAGTCCTTGGTTGTTCAAATGTGTCCAAACCTTTATTTTCTTTGAGTTCAAAAAGGTTCGAGTGTAGCAACATTTTCACCCGAAATTTCGGCAGCCTTCCGGCGTCTCCCCCGTTTAGGGGAAAACTACGGAAAACTGGGCCTTTCTCACCACGCTAAGAAAAGCGTGTATGGTAGGTGCCCTCTTTCGAGGACACCGCGGCCGTGTATATTTTGATTCCCCACCACGCTAAGAAAAGCGTGTATGGGTATTTTTTTTGTTTGTAAAAAAAGTATTTTTTATCTTTTTTTTTTGAAAAATATTTTGCAAGAAAAGAACAGATATTTCCCCGCAAGCGGGTACTTATGGGTATCCCCGCTTCATCGTGCGCATCGCACTGGGATCCCTTCCCACCACGCTAAGAAAAGCGTGTATAGGCGGGGTTTCCAAGGCGATACAAACTTCGAAGAAGGAATTAGGTGATTACCCGCTTCGTCGCAGGCGTCGTGACGCACTCCCTCCCACCACGCTAAGAAAAGCGTGTATAGGTGGTCGTTTTGTCTCGACGAACGCGTTGAAACGGGTTCTCGGAGTTTTAGGGTTTAGGAGTTATACCTTGGCGGTCGTTGGCGCGGATCAGGGGAAAAAGCATCATTTTTTTATAATTAATTTAAATTAATTTAAATTAATTTTAATTAATCATAATTAAAAAAAGTTAAGTTAAAATTAACTTAATTAATTATCATTAATACTGATTAATTAAAATTAAAGTAATTAATTATAATTTAATTTAATTAACTATAATTAAATTTAATTAATTATACTTAATTAAAATCATTATTAATTAATTATAACTAAAAATAACAATTAAATTATAATTAATTTAATCAATTATAATTAATTATTATTAATCATAATTAATTAATAATTAACATAATTAATTATAATTAAATCTAATTTAATTATACTTAATTATATTAAATAATAATTATAATAAATATATATAAAAATATAACCTCTCCCTCTCCCTCTTTCGGTTTAACGGGGTCAAGCCGAAGAAGCGCGTAGCAAGGGAGAAAGTTACCTTCACGGGCAAGCGAGCTCCTCTCCCCACTTCCGATCAAAATGTGTAACTTTCGATCCGATCGGAAGAGGGAGTCGTGGGAAGAGCAAGGTCGAACGGCAATGGTAGAGGTAGGGTTGGCTTCTCCCTCCCTCTCTCTCTCTCTCTCTCTCTCTCTCTCTCTCTCTCTCTCTCTCTCTCTCTCTCTCTCTCTCTCTCTCTCTCTCTCTCTCTCTCTTTCTCTTCGGATCGGGAGGCGACGGAAGGTGTAGGTCGGAGGACCGAGAGATGGGAGGAGGAAGCTGCGGGATTTGGGAGCAGAGGATTCAGTCGTGGCTTGGAGGAGATCGGGAGAGGAGAAGAGTTTGGTCGTGGAAGCAGAGAGCGTGTAAGCCGAGCAGCGAATGGGAGAGAGACGAGCAGTGAGTTGAAGCTCTCATTTGGGTCGCTATTTAACGACGCAAAATGAGTACTCCTCGACGGGATCTCTGCAGGAATCGCGGAGACAGACGTGAACGGCGCCGAATCTACAGTTCCTAGGCGGGATTTCGGGAAGGATTTGCGGCAGAATTCTGGGATCCGTCGGGTATGAGGTTTGTACAAGGATTTTCACTTTGCTTCTCCTCTCATCTTTGCTCTTTTGGGTTTGATCCGTAGGTCAACAAATATTTTATGAATATCTTTAAATAAGCTTTTGTCATGGTGCGTTGTTCTATTATGACATGCATCAAGCTTAACAATTAGATACGGCTGTGATTAACGATCTATATTTCAGAAAATTGTGAAGAATAACTATTGGCATTCCTTATTCAATGTTTTAATACCAATTACTGATATTGATTGGAGAACTAGTCCATTTCTTTAAAGGAAAAGACGCCTTATACAATTCTGCTGGTCTTGCTGATAACTTTTCCTTTTATTTGACTATGATCAATGTATATGGGGTTTGATTTTTCAGGTTATTGGGTTATTGATTGAAGTATGGAGAGGAGGACTTAAGAGACATATTATTGGTATAATGCAAACTGCTAGAAATATCTTGAAAGTTTCTGTAGATGCAGTTGATATTGCAGAACTTGGAGTTTCAAAAGAACCGGTGGTTCCATGCTGGAAAGAAGCTTATTATTCACTTGTTATGATTGAGAAGATGTTTCTTCAATTTTCAGAACTTTATTTCCAATCGGATTTTGAGGTTTGTTGTTCTATGTCAAATTATAGGAATTTTACCTTTGCATTCTCTTTCAATACTCAACCTAATTTCTAGCATTTGATGCACACAAGACAAAAATAACGAGAACTTTGCTGCATGCTTGAGTTAAAGCCTAGTATGGCTTGATTCTTCTGTAATTGAACTGCGAAATTTCATGTGTTGAATAATTGATTGTAATTGTTTTTCAACATAATCTTGCCTTGGAAAATAGAAAGAAGAAAAATGATATTTCTGAAACATTATGAAGCCTCAGCATGGATTTTGGAAAACTATGCTTGTAAATCAAATCCGGCATGTGCCTTAATTTTGCACGGAAGAATGTCCATTTCCTTTTTACTAACACAAACGATAATCAATAATTCCCTTCATCCAATTTTTCTAAACAATTCAACATTCACAAACAAATTCCCGTGTGATTGCAGAGAAAAAAAAGAGGTTGATGGAACTGGAAACCTACCTATGCATGCACGCATAATACCGAAAAATATGGGTTGAAGGAAATGAAATCCTACCAATGCATGAACACATAATACCGAAATTTCTATGGGTTGAAGGAAATGAATCCTGCTCTAGTGGCAGAGAATTTTTAGAATTAGAGATCTCAGGTTATTGCTCTGTTCTTGCTTTGGGAAATGTCTAAAACTGCAATTTTTTTCTATGCTAACTGGCTATGTAAAACCTTCATGTTCCTCTTATTAACCTTTAAATGATAGAAGAACTGGATTTTATTAGATGATAAGTATGATCTTATTGTTTTTTTTTTCATCAGGAGATATGGGGATTGATCTGCAAATTTTTGTTGCATCCTCATTTAGGGTTGCGTAACATTTCCAGTCGGCTTGTGGCCTTGTATTTTACTGCTGTATCTGAAGCATGCAAAGGTGATAGTGAGAAAATGATCCAAAAGAATCTTTTTCTTATCAATCCTAGCAGACTATTTGCAGTTGCTGTTTCCTTCTTGAAGCAACTTGAGGCACAGGTCATTGATGATGCGAGTGGCAATATGATTACTCAAAATCTTGCATTTTCAATATGCACTTTGCATTCATTTGCGAAACATAAGAGTCTGACACCATTGCACAAATTATGGTCGATGCTTGCTGCTTGCGAGCAAAGCTCTTACCTTGATGCTTTTGATTTACTCGGTTCAAGAAAGGCGAAAAGGATCTTCCTGCTTTCCACCAGTGTTATGGCCCAATCTTCAACAGCATCCGAGAATGAAGACCTTCAGTCACTATTAGTTAAACCGCTTTTGAAGAGGTTGGGAAAGATAGCAATGGAAAAAGAGAATTTTCAGGTTTGTACATCGCATGTTTTGAATTTATTTTGATTGAATGTTTATACCATTTCATCCATTTTTTATTCAACTTAGATCTATTATAGCTATAGAGTTAAAGACTAGTTGATAGGTTCAGTAAAGTTTTCCTGTTCTTGCTATTGACATTTTAATGTTATCAACTAATGATTTTTGAAATGTTTGTAGATGAAAATTGTATTTAACTGCATAAGAACGATCTCCTCCCAAATTGGCGTGGAAGGTTCCCGTGAGTATGCTATCTACATAATACTTCCATTGTATAAAGCTTGTGAAGGGTTTGCTGGAAAGGTCATCGAAGGTGAGTCTTCTACTTATCTTACTGAGCTTTATTTTACACGTTCTCTTGTTCAATCCAAATTTGTCTATGGATTACTCCAAACCTTACTAAGGAGCACAATCATAAAAGAAAGAACATAGAATTATAAGAGAGAGAGATTTTAGAACAGGAAGCTTTAGGATTTCATTATAATAGACTTGAGATCTAAGAATTGCGTTTTACTGAGCTCTTCCACAAAAGAAATAAAAAATAAACATTTAAAAATAGACAATCTAAAAAAATTAGTTATTAGAGTAATATTCAATTTATTTATTTTAAAATTGAAAGCCTCTTATTAATTTTCAACTATTATGCATTTCTACCATTCTATCATCATTATTTCATAAACTTATAACAAGGGTGAATGTAATGTCATTTTTTATTTATTATTTTTGTTATAGAACACTATGATAATGCGTTCTACATGTGTTGGTTGTGTGTCGAATCCTACATATGTCAAACATTGCATACTTTGAGATTCTAAAGTTTTGGTGCATCATGGGCAGGGGCGGAACCTCTTTGAGCCCCCCGAGGGACCCAATCTTTTTTTTAATTATACAATTCTCTAGGCAATTTGTCACTCTCAATCTATTTTTTAGTTTTTATTATAAGGGAATTTAGGCAATTTTGCCCCCTAAAAGTTTTAAAATACTATGGTCTTTAACTAATTGCCGTATAATTAAAAATATTTTATAGAGGTGTTATTGTTAGGGAACGATGAAATAAATATAAAGAGAAATAGTAAATCAAAATTTGTTCCTTGGATCCCCGATATATCTACTAATAGTTACTTATAACTTTGTCTCCCTGAAAATTATGATTGGTTCCACCCCTGATCATGGGTGGAGGTTAGATGCATAAATAGGGTGGATAGAAAGAACTAATGTAGAAGGATTTCGTAGGCCAAAGATAATAGAACTAAAATTGTGCAGAAATTGGTAGTCAAATTATGGTAATTGTTTAGGGAACACTATACTGAAATGAATGGAAAATAATTCATAAAGCCCAATTTGGAGGTGAGGCTGATAATGACCTATGTTGTGGCCAACCAAGTTCAAAATAAAATAAAAAAAAGCTTACTTCAAGCTTTAGGATAATCTCTGCTTTCTGAAATTTTTTTTGGTGAACTGAAACGATGGACAGTACTTAACATTTTTATTGTTTCCCACTACAGATGAGATTAAGCAACTTGCAGAAGAAGTTCGTGATGGTGTACGGGATATTTTGGGAGTTGAGAACTTCATACAGGTCTACAATCGGATTAGAAAGAACCTCAAAGGGAAGAGAGACCATAGGAGAACCCAGCAGAAGCTGATAGCTGTAATGAACCCAATGCTCCATGCCAAGAGGAAGCTTAGAGTTGCAGCCAAGCATCGAGCATATAAAAGAAGGAAATTTGATGCAATGAAGATGCGTTGGAAAAGAACTTAGAAAGTTTTTTCTTTGTTCATTCACAATTTTGTCTTTCTCTTTGATAAAAATGAATTTGAAAAATGTAATTGGAAATTTGTTGGAAGGTAATTTATGGAGGAGTTATGGTGTGGAGCTCGATTATTTTCATTGCTGCTTCAGGACTATGATGTCTGGGCAAATTCGATTAGTTTCTCTATTATTCTTTTTGTGGAGAAGTTAAATGTTTTTTTTCAATAATATTTCTTGGAATCCTTAAAATCTTTAATAATTTTAAAAATTTTCATGTAATTTTGATCTGTTTGAGAAGGAGAATGTGACATGTGAAGTATTCTGCAATCTGCATCTCATTAAAAGATTAGGCTGTCAAAAGTTGACCGAAATCCGACACGAAAAAATTTGGCTTCGAGTTAACTCGTTTGTGAAATAGGTTGGGTCCGAGTTTAGATTTTTGATCCGTTTGAAAAACAAGTAGGGTTCGGGTTGACCCGACAACTCAAAGTCAAACCGGATTGACCCGTTTGGTCATCCCGTGCGCCAGGACAGGTGTCGCGTCAAGAGTCGTTGTGTCGGGTCGCGTTGGCGTCAGGGGTTGCGTCCGCATCTAGCCTGATCGGCTGAGCTATTGCTGTTAGTGTCTATAACACACGCCGCATTTGCTGTTGTTGGCCTGGTGCAACGATGCTGCTGTCTCTACTCCGCCAAACTCAGCGGACCCGCTCTGCTCCACAGCTGTTCACGGGTTGGGTTGTGTCAACCAAGTAACCCGCACAGATGGGTCTGGATTGACAAACCTGGCCCGTTTGTAAAACCGGATCAGATTAGAGTCAACCTGTCAAGTTGCATTTGACCTGAATCCAATATATTGATCCGAATTGACACCCATAGTTAAATAATACTGGCCATGAAGCACTTTTTTGTAGAACATTCCAAACGAAGCTTGAATTAAATGAGCCTTACAAGCATAAGTTACACCAAGCTAAAATATCATGCATGATAATAAGAGAGAACCTATTCAATTCTCTCCGTTCATTTTCTTAACAGGCAAACACAGTTCGATTCATATCGTCCCGCTTCTTGCAGAAGGCTTTCAATGGCGTCGCCATTGGCATTGTAAGTCCACTCCCTTCCGTAAGATCCACCTCTCCACCACCTCCATCGGAGTCCCACTCAAAGCACTGAACCAACGCTCCTAAAGCCAACCCCACGCTTCGGAGACCTAATCCTTCTCCAGGACACCCTCTCCTGCCCATCCCGAAGGACAACACATTCCCCTGCTTCCTGCTCATTTCTCCTTCTTCTTCTTCTCCTTCCCATCTCTCCGGCTTGAAGTTCTCGGGCTCCTCCCACAGTGACGGGTCTCTGTGAATCGCCCACGCGTTGACGAGTAACATGACGCCTTTTGGCACGTGAAATCCCTCGACGGCGCAATCTTCACTGGACTCCCGTGCCGGGATGAGCGGCACTACGGGGTGGAGGCGAAGGGTCTCTTTGATGACGCAGCGGAGGTAAGGGAGATTGGGGAGATCTGTTTCGTTTATAAGGCGGTGGTTGCCGATATGTCGGTCGAGTTCGGCGCGGATTTTGGAGAGAGCTGTTGGGTTGCGTAGGAGCAGAGCGAGCGCCCATTCTGTCGTTAGGGCAGACGTATCTGTGCCGGCAGTTAGAAGAACCTGAAGAAAGAATTGGTATTTATTATTTTTTTATGCAGTGAATTTATACTTTCAATTTCAAATAAATCAAGCACACAAGTCAGCTAGGGCTTACCACCACGATTCCTTTAATAATTTCGTCCGAATACTGCTCCGGAGAAGTTTTTTGCAGAGAAAGCAAACTATCAATTAAGCATTTCCTTCCCTTTTCTTCCCGATCTCTTTCAGCTTCATTATCAAAAGCAGATGCCGAATCTCTCCTGCGCTCATCAATCAATTCCTGCAAGAAAGAATTCCTTCTACCCTGCAACCTAATCAGCTTTTTCTCCAATCCTTTATAATCAAATAAACGCAGCAACGGAATAAAATCCCCGAAATTTGTAGCCCCGCTCAATTCAAAAGTTTCCCTTACGATCTGCCGGAACACCTCTGTCTGATTGAATTTCTTCCCGGCAACTATCTTCATCATCAAATTCAAATTCAGTTCGAACAATCTCGGCCGCATCTCGATAACCCCACCAGTTCTGGCGGCCGCGGCCAAAGCCTTTACCATCGCGGCCACTTCTTGAAAGATGAGATCGGAGATGGAGTGAAGGCGGGAGGGGGAGAAGATCTCCACAGTTGTGATGCGGCGGAGGTTGCGCCAGTGGGGGCCATAAGAGGCCCATGCCAGTGTGGAGTAGTTATAGCCGAGGTGCTTTCCAGCGAGGAATCGGGGGCGATTGGCGAAGATGGCGTCGTTCTTGGAGAAGCAGGATTCGGCGGCGGAAGCGGAGGAGACCAGGATGACGGGGCGGGAGCCGAAGCGAAGGGAGAGTATGTGGCCGTGGCGCGCAGAGAGGGAGGCGAGGGATTGGTGGAGGGGTTTATTGAGAAGGTGGAGGTGGCCGAGGAGAGGGAGTGAGGGAGGGCTTGGTGGAGAGTATTTCTGGCGGCGGCGGAGGGCGGAGAGGAGGAAGAAGAAGAGAAGAGGAACGAAGAGATACAGAGCTATGACTTCCATTGGACGAATACTGAAGAATTTTTTTGGGTGGAATATATTACACTTAAATATTAATTTATAGAGCATTAAATAATATAATTTATATTATAATAGAATATTTTTAAAATTATTTTTTATTTTTTAGTATTTAAGAAATCTATTATTATTAAAAATATTAGAATATTGTAAACAAAAAATTTAATAACCTAATACATAATAATTTCAATTTAATTAAAATTGTTGCTTGATTAATTTTTTTAATGCATTAATTTTCAATTAAGTATGTTTTATTATTTTCTAATAAAAATTCAATAATTAAAATATTAATAAATAAGTAATAATTAAAAGTAATTTTATCTAAATATAAGAAATATAAATAATTTTATTTATTATTAAATTTATTTTTACAAATTTCTAATAATTTATTTTATAACATTATATTTCTTGAATATTAAAAAATGCTATACTAATAAGTTATAATTAAAAAAATACTGAAAAAACCAAATGAAAGTGAGAAAAAGTATAATCAATTTAATGTAATATAAATTTAATATAATTTACTATTTACTCTATTTAAATTATACTAATATTAAACTTATTTTACTTATTTTATTAAAATTACACTCCATATATTCAGTCTTAAATTTACTAAAATTAAAACTTTTAGACTCTAAAATTGATTGCATATTTTAAATTTACCTTTAACTCCCTCTCTGGTCTTATTAAGAAGAAGAATATCATCCGTAAAATATCATACATCACAGTACAATTTCTTGCAAATGTCTAGTGAGAACATCTCTGACATACACATCTCACATTGGCCTATTGGTTGGGAGCTTAAACTACCAATTAAGAGCTCTTAGATTTGAGTCTTTGTATATGCAATGGTGTGTGAGTCTGATTTAATGGCGAATTATTACGTCCGGTCACTGGACATCCGAACATTCAATTCAGACGCACCACGTCACCAAAATACACTGGGGCCCGGTGTATTTGGGTGATGTGGCGCCTTTAGAATAGTGTCCGGACCAATCCGAACACCGGACGTAATAATTTGCCGATTTAATTGACCTAAATATATATAAAAAAAATGATCTTGTGGTTGATACTTGATGTAATCCTACTTAAATAGGAAAATATTTGGTCAAACCACCTTCTATTTGAAGACAAATAACAGCTTTATAAATGTGCTCATATTAAAAATTTCACCGAATTGCACATTGCCATTGTCCAACTATAAATACCGAACTACAAAAATCAAGCAAATGCAAAAACAATTATTGAAAGATGGAGAAACTACTTCAACATGCAAAGACAGTTCGATCCATAGCATCTCGCTTCTTGCAGAAGGCTCTCAATGGCGTCGCCATTGGCATTGAAAGCCCACTCCCTTCCGAGAGATCCACCGCCGCCCCACCAACTTCATCGGAACCCCACTCAAAGCACTGAACCAACGCCCCCAAAGCCAACCCCACAATTCGCAGAGCTAATCCTTCTCCGGGACACCCTCTCCTCCCCATCCCAAAGAACAGCGCCTTCCCCTGCTTCCTGCTTACCTCTCCGTTCTCTTCTTCTCCTTCCCATCTCTCCGGCCTGAACTCCTCCGGTTCCACCCACAGCGACGGGTCTCTGTGAATCGCCCACGCGTTCACCAGTAACATGACGCCTTTTGGCACGTGAAATCCCTCCACGGTGCAATCTTCACTGGACTCGTGTGCGGGGATCAGCGGCGCTACGGGGTGAAGGCGAAGGGCCTCTTTGATGACGCAGCGGAGGTAAGAGAGATTGGGGAGATCTGTTTCGTTTATAAGGCGGTTATTGCCGACATGGAGGTCGAGCTCGGCGCGGGTTTTGGAGAGAGCTGTTGGGTTGCGTAGGAGCAGAGCGAGCGCCCATTCTGTCGTTAGGGCAGACGTATCTGTGCCGGCAGATAGAAGGACCTGAAGAAATAATTGGTATTTAGTATTTTGTATGCAATGAAATTGTACTTTCAATTTCAAATAAATCAAGCGCACAAGTTAGCTAGGGCTTACCACCACGATTCCTTTGATAATTTCGTCCGAATACTGCTCCTGAGAAGTTTTTTGCAGAGAAAGCAAATTATCAATTAAGCATTTCCTCCCTCTTTCTTCTCGATCTCTTCCTTCTTCGCCGTCAAAAGCTGATGATGAATTTCTCCAGCTCTCAATTTCTCTCCTGCGCTCATCAATCAATTCCTGCAAGAAAGAGTTCCTTCTACGCTGCAACCTAATCAGCTTCTTCTCCAATCCTTGATAATCAAACAAACGCAATAAAGGGATGAAATCCCCCAAATTTGATGCTCCGCTCACTTCAAAAGTTTCCCTAACAATCTGTCGAAACTCCTCCATCTGGTTCAATCTCTTCCCCGCAACCATCTTCATCATCAAATTAAAATTCAGTTCGAACAATCTTGGCCGCATCTCGATAAAACTGCCGCTCCGGGCGGCCGCGGCCACCGCTTTTACCATCGCGGCGATTTCTTCTAAGATGAGATCGGAGACAGAGTGGATGCGCGAGGCGGACAAGATCTCCATGACGGTGACGCGGCGGAGGTTTCGCCAATGGGGGCCGTTGGAAGCCCAGACTAGAGTAGAGTAGTTATAGCCAAGGTGCTTTCCGGCGAGGAATCGGGGGCGGTTGGCGAACACGGCGTCGTTCTTGGAGAAGCAGGATTCCGCGGCGGAGGATGAGGAGACGAGGAGGACGGGGCGGGAGCCGAAGCGGAGGTAGAGTATGGGGCCATGGCGAGCAGAGAGGGAGGCGAGGGATTGGTGGAGGGGTTTCTTGAGGAGGTGGAGGTGGCCAAGGAGGGGGAGCGAGGGAGGGCTTGGCGGACTGTTTTTGTGTCGCCGGCGGAGGGCGGAGATGAGGAGGAGTACGAAGAAGAAGAAAGGTATGGACAGTAACAGCGTGATGATTTCCATTGCAGGTGCACCAGAAGCAGATTTGACTTCGGCAGTAAAACATATTCACCTTAAATATTAATTAAAAGAACACTGTACCAAACGCGTTTGCATCCATTTTAAAATAAATATAAATTTTTATTATTATTCTGATCAGTTTTATAAACTAAATATTATATCAACATACAACTATTTTTATTACATGTATATCCCTCTCATATCCATCCGTTGACATTTGTAAAAGGATAGTTTTTTTAATTGTGTTAGCGAAAAAAATTAATTTTAAAAAGATCGTATTAAAAGTAATATCATTTTCTAATAATACACAATAAAAATTTGTATTTTAAAGGAAAACGAGCATAACAATAATCACTGCCTCACCTAAAGGGTATGTTTGATGACATAACTAATCTCTCGGTAAGCTTACTAGTAATTAGACCCACAAGTGCAGGAACAATTATTAGGTCCGGACACCGGACGTAGCTCTACATTCTGAGGCCCATAACATGTCGCCACGTGCTATTACTCTTTACCGCGCGGCTCGACGACCCGACCCTGACCGGAATCCGGTATTGCTATGTTCGGGTATTGCTCGGTATTATTAGATATTGCTAGGTATTGCTTGACAATAACAAGAAATACCACTATGTCAAGACCAATACCGAGCAATAATTACTAGGTATTGCTCGGTATTGGTCTTGACGGAATGATATTTATCGTTATTGCCGAGCAATATCGAGCAATACCCCGGTTTGCACAAATCAGCCAATACATAGCATTCCCGGTCCGGTCCGGGTCGGGTCGTCAGGCCGCGCGGTAAAGATTAAGAACACGTGGTACTATTTTACTGGTGTCCGAACGTAGAGCTACGTCAAGACACCGGACCTATAAAAGGCCATACAATTATTTTCTCTCCGGACGAGTTGTGCCGCATGAGAGAGAAATCGAACATGAGTTGAGGGTTCCCAATTACACTGTCCCACCAAATCAGCTAAGCCCAATGCCATCCATTTGTTTATTTTAACCGACTTATCTGGTGGATGCCACGTGGTTGTATGTACTATATCGCCGCTTAGTTATTAATTAAAAATTATCTTTGAGTAGTGCATCCATAGTCAACTGACACGACGTTTTTTTTTTTTGGAATTTTTGGGGCTAAAAGCCCATCTCACTATAAAGTAAAAAACTATTACAAGTAAGAAGTAAAGACTGTAGAAAAAAGAGAGCAGTCCAACATAAGTTATACAAAAAAACTTATGGGACAATCAAAAAACCACAACTATACCACCCAATACCTACAAAAAATATTGTGAAGCACCAAAACGTGGTAAACGAGGTCAAAATTTTTTGGAGGACTCAGGCTGCTGACCGTCTGCATAATAAGGAACTGATCGAAGTAATCCCCTGGTTGCCAAAGAACGACCCTCCTAGGGGAGAAAGGTCTAGCAGTAATCATCATTGTCCCCATAAAAGCTCTGAGGGCCCGAATCAGCTTGCCTACTACCCGGAAGGGTAGCAGAAAAAGGAACCCGAAGCAGCCAGCACTCCAGCAGAAACCTGCACCAGAAGAAAAATAGCAACCACAGCCATAGTAGCACCCCCTGTCACGACCCGACCCGAGACGAGACGGATCCCGTTCGCACCGGGCCGCGACGGAAAAGCTAACCAGAATCTACTTTGGAATTTGGTTCGGAGCTGATTCTTCCAAATATTTAACTCAAAATAGACAAACACAGACAGAGCTACTAAAAACATCAAATGCAGCGGAACAAAAGATTTATCTTTTTCTTTTCCTCAAAACAATCATTTACAAATACAGTACATGGCTTTTAGACAGAAAGAAAGACAGAACATAAAAGTCATGACTGTACAAAAATAAAAAGGTACAAAACAATACCTATACTGATCAGACTCTGAACTAATCCTGGACTTCCTTCTCTTTCCCAGAACCTGAAAACCACAAGAAAGCAAGGGTGAGCTCAACAGTTCAGTAAAGCAACAAACCTCCAATCAAAATCCTCAGAATCTCAAAACCAACACATTAGACAAATCCATACAGAAAGTAAAATGGAATCGGACAGATATCAAATCAAATAGAACTGTACGGAAACAGAAGTCGTATCAAATCAAAAACAGAACAGATCAGACATATCAGATCAACAGAATCAGAATCGTACAGAAATCAGAAGTTCAGATCATATCGGAACAGAACAAATCGTATCAGAATTATATCAGAATCATATCAAATCAGATATCAGATATTATGTAATTCATAGCTAAATTCACTGACACTGACTGAATCTCATAGGATCCAGGCCCCTTATGCCTCCCTTTGTGCTCACGGCACCAGAACAGATGTGCTTATAGCACCAGAATACATATATAGTGCTTATAGCACCTAAACAGATTTCCTCGGATCCGGAACATAATAGATATCAGATTTCATATTGAGCTCATTTCAAAATTCCCAGACACTAACTGAATCTCATAGGATCCAGGCCCCTTATAACTCCCTTTTTATAGCATATACAGATAGCATATCAAATTAGAAGAATTCCGGACAAATCAGAAATTACCCAAAAATCGGGCAGCACAACGGCAATATACAGAATTTACATAATTTTTCTGAAAATAACAATTTACCAAATTTGCACAGAATATAGATATCAACATTTCAGAACATTTATTCTACTGCACAGATAATTTCCAAGTTCACAGAAAAATCCAGTCGACTAAAAACACAGTCGAATCAAAAATACCCAAACAAAAATCTTCAGAAAATAATCAAAATGTGCACACCCGGCACGTAAACAATATACAGAAACTTACGCGGTAAAATCTGAACCAATCAAAAGATACGGACGAAAATCACGAACAAAAATCAATTCCGGACAGATCATGCCGCCAAACACGACGGTTCTGAAAATTGAGAAAGGCGGAATGTGCCTTACCTTGCGTACAGCAATTTCTCGAACAGTCTCTTCGGACGATAACGACTCCGCGTCGCCCGAAAATCAACTTTTCCAAAAATGCCCTCGACTTTCTCTCTCCTCAACATCAGATATTTATATTTTTTGCTTTTCTCTCTCTTCAAAACTACTGATTTCTGCTTTATAATACTCAGATCGGCCCGGCCGATCGCCATATCGTCTCGGGACGATCCGACCATTTTGATCGTCATGGATTGCTCCCAGTGCTATGATCCGGCCGATATTTTCTACAGTGTCAATCGGCCTGGCCGATGTCTTGATCAGCCTGGACGATGCTTCCAGAAAAAAAAAACTGGAACACTTCTGGGCAAATTCTGGAGCAATTTCTCACCTGATCGTCCCATGACGATCCCAGATCGTCCTGGACGATCCTGGAGCAGATCTTGATATTACAATCTCCCCAACTCAGAAAAATGTCGTCGTCGACATTATCCAATCCAAACTCAGTCAAAACAAGTACGGGTACGTCTGTCTCATGTCAGACTCCTTCTCCCAAGTCGCTTCCCGTGCAGTCCGGTGCTTCCACTGGACTTTAACCATCGGAATCTGTTTATTTCTTAACTTTCGGATGTTGTACGCCAAAATCAACTCTGGCTCTTCCTTGTACGCCAGATTCTCCTGAATCTCAACCTCATCAGCAGATACCTTCTTCCCAGAGTCGGATACCCACTTCCTCAGAGTGGATACGTGAAACACATTATGCACGTCAGACATAGAATTAGAAAGCATCAATCTGTAAGCAGCTTTTCCAATCATTTCCAGGATTTCAAAAGGTCCAACATACCTCGGACTAAGCTTGCTCACCTGACCAAATCATCTCACACCCTTCATCGGACTGACTTTGACATACACAAATTCACCAACATAAACTCAACAAACCTGTGCTTCTGATTGTAATACTTCTGCTGTCGATCTTGAGCAGCTTTCAATCTTTCTTTAATCAAACTGATCTTCTGAACAGTTTCATCAGCAAAAGTGGCCCCCAAAGCCTGTCTATCTCCGACCTCCGTCAGAGTCAAAGGAGTACGACACTTCCTGCCATACAGAGCCTCGTACGGTGCCATACCGATACTGGACTGAAAACTGTTGTTATAAGTAAACTCAATCAGCGGAATATGATCTTCCCAGCTTCCGCTAAAGTCCAGAACACAAAGTCTCAACAGGACTTCCAGCACCTGAATAGTCCCTCAGACTGTCCATCTGTCTGAGGATGAAAGGCTGTACTGAAATGCAGTTTCGTACCCAAGCCTTGCTGAATGCCTTTCCAAAGTCTAGAAGTAAAGCGTCCGTCTCGATCAGATACGATCACACGAGGCACACCGTGCAATCTGACTATCTCCTTCACATATATCTGTGCCAAGCGATCAACTGAATCAGTCTGTCTGATCGGAAGAAAATGGGTGGACTTTGTCAATCGATCTACAATCACCCAAATAGCATTGTGCCCTTGTCTAGATCGAGGAAAACCCATCGCAAAATCCATCGTTACCTCCTCCCATTTCCACTCAGGGATAGGCAATGACTGCAACAGTCCACCTGGTCGCTGATGCTCTGCCTTCACCAACTGACAGGCTTCGCATCTCGACACAAACTCTGCCACATCTTTCTTCATTCCAGGCCACCAGAACAACAGTTTCATATCAGCATACATCTTACCACTGCCTGGATGTACAGTGTAGCCTGAATGATGAGATTCGTACAGAATCTCCTGCCTCAAAGCTCCAAACACAGTACCCACAACCTGTTCTTACAGAAAATCATACCAGAATCAGAAATTCGAAGTTCAGGAGTCTTACCAGATCCAATCTGAGCAATCAACTTCGAATAATCAGAATCTGACTTCTGGGCTTCCTGAATCCTTGTCTCCAAAGAAGACTGAATGCTCATCTGAGCCAACTCCAAACCACTAGAGGAAATCACCTCCAACTGCAATCGTTCCATATCACGAATCAGGAAATCATCAAAAGTAAGCTGAATACCTGATAATCCAGAAGACTTCCTACTCAAAGCATCTGCTACCACATTCGCCTTCCCAGGCTGGTACTGAATAGTCAAATCATAGTCCTTGATCAACTCGAGCCACCTCTGTCTCAAATTTAGATCTTTCTGGGTGAAAATGTACTTCAGGCTCTTATGATCAGTGAAAATCTCACATCTGACGCCATACAAATAATGACGCCAAATCTTCAAAGCAAACACAACAACAGCTAACTCCAAATCATGTGTCGGGTAATTCTTCTCATGTGGTTTCAACTGTCTCGAGGCATAAGAAATTACCTGACCATGCTGCATCAGGACACATCCCAGTCCTTTCAGTGAAGCATCACTGAACACTTGAAATTCTTCCGTACCTGACGGAAGTGCTAGTGCTGAAGCTGAAGTCAGGCAATCCTTCAATCTCTGAAAACTAGCCTCACACTCCGGTGTCCAAACAAAAGGTACTGACTTATGCGTCAGTCTCGTCAGAGGCGTCGAAATCTGTGAAAATCCTTTCATAAATTTCCTGTAATACCCGGCCATGCCCAAGAAACTACGTACCTCAAATACCGTAGTCGGCCTTGGCCAATCAACAACTGCCTGAATCTTCTAGGGATCAACAGAAATTCCTTCTCCGCTAATCACATGCCCCAGAAAAGAAATGCTCTTCATCCAGAATTCACACTTGGAGAACTTGGCATACAGCTGATGCCTCATAAAAGTCTCCAACACAATCCTCAAATGTCTGGCATGATCATCCTCAGATGTAGAATATACCAGAATATCGTCGATGAAGACGATCACAAACTGATCCAAATACTCCCTGAATACTCGGTTCATCAGATCCATAAAAATCGCAGGCGCATTGGTTACCCCAAAAGACATAACCAAGAACTCATAGTGCCCGTACCGAGTACTGAAAGCTGTCTTCACCACATCAGTTTCCTTCACCTTCACCTGATAATATCCAGATCTCAAATCAATCTTCAAAAATACCAAAGATCCGGAAAGCTGATCAAACAAGTCGTCAATCCGAGGCAAAGGATACTTGTTCTTGATCGTGACCTTGTTCAAGTCTCTGTAATCAATACACATACGGAGTGTACCGTCCTTCTTCTTCACAAACAAAACAGGTGCTCCCAAGGGCGAAACACTAGGATGCACAAAACCTCTATCAACCAACTCCTGAAGCTGAACTTTCAACTCAGAAAGTTCTCTCGGTGTCATCCTGTACGGAGCTTTTGATATCGGAGCGGTACCCAGAAAAACATCGATAGAGAACTCTACATCTCTATCTGGAGGTAAACCAACCAACTCCTCAGGAAAAACAACAACAAACTCCCGTACCACTGGGATCTCAGAAACAGAACCAACCTCCAGGTTCAGATCCCGCACCGAAGCCAAAAAGACTGGACATCCTTTCTTCCACATCCTACTTACTTCCAACACAGAAACCAGACTAGAGAGAATACCTCGTAATCCCTGAAATACAACTCTCTCTCCAGCCACAAACAAACTCACTTGCTTCTTCAGACAGTCTATCTGGGCCTCATACTGACTCAACCAATCCATTCCCAGAATCACATCATATGAAGAAATCGGCAATAAAATCAAACTCGATTTCCATTTCTTGTCAGAAATCTCAATCTCACAAACACAAAACTGTCGAGCAATCAAAGAACTTCCAGCCGGTAAAATCACAGAAAGCGAAACCGGAAGTAAAATAGAATCCAAACGTAAAGCCTCAAAACAACGCTCGGACACAAAAGAGTGACTCGCTCCAGAGTGAAACAAAATACGACAGGACTGATCAGAAATATAAATCGTACCTGTCACAACATCTGGAGCATCACGAGCCTCCTGCTGACTCACGCTGTAAACTCGTGGCTGAACTGGAGCAGGAGCTGAAGCAACAGAACTACTCTGCTCCCTCTGAACTGTAGGTGGTCTCCGTGGTCCAGAACTAGATCCACCACCTCTGCCAGCAAATCCCTCAGGGCGTGGAGGAACAGTCCTCGGTCTCCCTGCTGCTGAACCGGCAGGTCTGACAAAGCCCTCAGATCGGAACTCCGAACGCTGATCAAATCCCATATGTGGACACTCTGCAATCTGATGTCCTGACTGACCACATCGAAAGCACAGACCAGCCATCCTGTAGCACTGGCCAAAGTGTCGTCGTCCACAGTTCTGGCACACAGGTGCCATACTAACTGATCCAGAACTCGTCGTACTGGTAGCAGTACCAGACGACCCTCCGCTCCTCCTGGAGTCTCTAGATCCTGAGCCGGAAATAAATCTCCTCTTTCTAGAGGAACCACTACCAGAAGTCTCACCTCCAAATCTCTTCCTACTCGCAGTCCACCGCTGCTGAGTAGCCATCAGGTCATTCTCTATTAGTCGAGCTCGCTCCACAAGCTCAGCGAAGTCAGTGATCCAAAATGGTATCAGGGGCTGCCTCAACGTATCTCGTAATCCCCTCAGAAATTTGTAACACCTCTCAGCAGAAGTGCTAACCAGCTGTGGAGCGTACCTGGCTAATGCAGTAAACTCAGCCTCATACTGCATCACCGTCTTGCTCCCCTGAACAAGTCTCAGAAAAGTCTCCTGCATCTGCTGTCGTGTAGAAGGGGGAACAAAACAATCTTGGAACACCTCAGTGAACTCTTCCCAAGTAATCAAAGAGTTCAGTCTGCCCTGAAATCTGGCTGCCTGCTGGCCTTCCCACTAGTGCTCAGCCTCTCCGTCCAACAGAAAAATAGCCAATGGAACCTTCCTATCTGACGGACACTGTATCCCGTCAAAGGTCTTTTCCAATCTCCTCAGCCACTCCTCAGCAGCTCTGGGCTCAACAACACCCTCAAATCTCGGAGATTTCAACCTTAAAAACAACTGCAAATGTCGATCAAGATCATCAGATTTGACAGTAGAAGCTCTGCTCTGAGTCTCGCTCATCATCTGTGCAACCAGCGTAGCAAACTGTGAAAGCGTGTCAGCACCGACCACTGGGGCTGTACTCCCCACTGGTGCTGCCTGATCGGCACTCTGCCCGTCTGTCATGTCTGGGTCCGGAAAACTATCACAAAAACAACACAATAAAAAGCCGAACAAACCAAAACTACCCCCAGACAGACTCACTGATCACTTTCTATAGCTCTGTTTCACATAAATCCCACATTCCAAAACCATTGCTCTGATACCAAAAAGTTTGTCTCGACCCAACCCGAGACGAGACGGATCCCGTTCGCACCGGGCCGCGACGGAAAAGCTAACCAGGATCTAGCTTTGGAATTTGGTTCGGAACTGATTCTTCCAAATATTTAACTCAAAACAGACAAACACAGACAGAGCTACTAAAAACATCAAATGCAGCGAAACAAAAGATTTATCTTTTTCTTTTCCTCAAAACAATCATTTACAAATACAGTACATGGCTTTTAGACAGAAAGAAAGAACAGAAAAGTCATGACTGTACAAAAATCAAAAGGTACAAAACAATACCTATACTGATCAGACTCTGAACTAATCCTGGACTTCCTTCCCTTTCCCAGAACCTAAAAACCACCAGAAAGCAAGGGTGAGCTCAACAGCTCAGCAAAGCAACAAACATCCATCAAAATCCTCAGAATCTCAAAACCAACACATCAGACAAATCCGTACAGAAAGTAAAACGGAATCAGACAGATATCAAATCTAACAGATCTGTACGGAAACAGAAGTCGTATCAAATCAGAAACAGAACATATCAGACATATCAGATCAACAGAATCAGAATCGTACAGAAATCAGAAGTTCAGATCATATCGGAACTGAACAAATCGTATCAGAATCATATCAGAATCATATCAAATCAGATATCAGATATTATGTAATTCATAGCTAAATTCCCTAACACTGACTGAATCTCATAGGATCCAGGCCCCTTATGCCTCCCTTTGTGCTCACGGCACCAGAACAGATGTGCTTATAGCACCAGAATACATATATAGTGCTTATAGTACCTAAACAGATTTCCTCGGATCCGGAACAAAACAGATATCAGATTTCATATTGAGCTCATTTCAGAATTCTTAGACACTAACTGAATCTCATAGGATCCAGGCCCCTTATAACTCCCTTTATATAGCATATATAGATAGCATATCAAATCAGAAGAATTCTGGATAAATCAGAAATTACCCAAAAATCGGGCAGCACAACGGCAGTATATAGAATTTACATAATTTTCCTAAAAATAACAATTTACCAAATTTGCACAGAATATAGATATCAACATTTCAGAACATTTATTCTACTGCACAGATAATTTCTAAGTTCACAGAAAAATCCAGTCGACTAAAAACACAGTCGAATCAAAAATACCCAGACAAAAATCTTCAGAAAATAACCAAAATGTGCACACCCGGCACGTCAACAATATACAGAAACTTACGCGGTAAAAACTGAACCAATCAAAAGATACGGACGAAAATCACGAACAAAAATCAATTCCGGACAGATCATACCGCCAAACACGACAGTTCTGAAAATTGAGAAAGGCGGAATGTGCCTTACCTTGCGTACAGCAATTTCTCGAACAGTCTCTTTGGACGAAAACGGCTCCGCGTCGCCCGAAAATCAACTTTTCCAAAAATGCCCTCAACTTTCTCTCTCCTCAAAATCAGATATTTATATTTTTGCTTTTCTCTCTCTTCAAAACGACTGATTTCTGCTTTATAATACTCAGATCGGCCCGGCCGATCGCCATATCGTCCCGGGACGATCCGACCATTTTGATCGTCCTGGATTGCTCCCAGTGCTATGATCCGGCCGATATTTTCTACAGTGTCAATCAGCCTGGCCGATGTCTTGATCGGCCTGGACGATGCTTCCAGGAAAAAAAACTGGAACACTTCTGGGCAAATTCTGGAGCAATTTCTCACCTGATCGCAGATCTTGATATTACAATCTCCCCAACTCAGAAAAATGTCGTCGTCGACATTATCCAATCCAAACTCAGTCAAAATAAGTACGGGTACATTTGTCTCATGTCAGACTCCTTCTCCCAAGTCGCTTCCCGTGCAGTCCGGTGCTTCCACTGGACTTTAACCATCGGAATCTGTTTATTTCTTAACTTTCGGACGTCGTACGCCAAAATCAACTCTGGCTCTTCCTTGTACGCCATATTCTTCTGAATCTCAACCTCATCAGCAGATACCTTCTTCCCAGAGTCGGATACCCACTTCCTCATAGTGGATACGTGAAACACATTATGCACGTCAGGCATAGAATCAGAAAGCATCAATCTATAAGCAGCTTTTCCAATCCTTTCCAGGATTTCAAAAGGTCCAACATACCTCGGACTAAGCTTGCTCACCTGACCAAATCTGCTCACACCCTTTATCGGACTGACTTTGACATACACAAATTCACCAACCTGAAACTCAACAAACCTGTGCTTCTGATTGTAATACTTCTGCTGTCGATCTTGAGCAGCTTTCAATCTTTCTTTAATCAAACTGATCTTCTGAACAGTTTCATCAACAAAAGTGGCCCCCAAAGCCTGTCTATCTCCGACCTCCGTCAGAGTCAAAGGAGTACGACACTTCCTGCCATACAGAGCCTCGTACGGTGCCATACCGATACTGGACTGAAAACTGTTGTTATAAGCAAACTCAATCAGCGGAATATGATCTTCCCAGCTTCCGCTAAAGTCCATAACACAAAGTCTCAACAGGTCTTCCAGCACCTGAATAGTCCTCTCAGACTGTCCATCTGTCTGAGGATGAAAGGCTGTACTGAAATGCAGTTTCGTACCCAAGCCTTGCTGAATGCCTTTCCAAAGTCTAGAAATAAAGCGTCCATCTCGATCAGATACGATCACACGAGGCACACCATGCAATCTGACTATCTCCTTCACATATATCTGTGCCAAGCGATCAACTGAATCCGTCTGTCTGATCGGAAGAAAATGGGTGGACTTCGTCAATCGATCTACAACCACCCAAATAGCATCGTGCCCTTGTCTAGATCAAGGAAAACCCATCGCAAAATCCATCGTTACCTCCTCTCATTTCCACTCAGGGATAGACAATGACTGCAACAGTCCACCTGGTCGCTGATGCTCTGCCTTCATCAACTGACAGGCTTCACATCTCGACACAAACTCTGCCACATCTTTCTTCATTCCAGGCCACCAGAACAACAGTTTCATATCAGCATACATCTTACCACTGCTTGGATGTACAGTGTAGCCTGAATGATGAGATTCGTACAGAATCTCCTGCCTCAAAGCTCCAAACTCAGGTACCCACAACCTGTTCTTACAGAAAATCATACCAGAATCAGAAATTCGAAGTTCAGGAGTCTTACCAAATCCAATCTGAGCAATCAACTTCGAATAATCAGAATCTGACTTCTGGGCTTCCTGAATCCTTATCTCCAAAGAAGACTGAATGCTCTTTTGAGCCAACTCCAAACCACTGGAGGAAATCACCTCCAACTGCAATCGTTCCATATCACGAATCAGGAAATCATCAAAAGTAAGCTGAATACCTGATAATTCAGAAGACTTCCTACTCAAAGCATCTGCTACCACATTCGCCTTCCCAGGCTGGTACTGAATAGTCAAATCATAGTCCTTGATCAACTCGAGCCACCTCTGTCTCAAATTTAGATCTTTCTGGGTGAAAATGTACTTCAGGCTCTTATGATCAGTGAAAATCTCACATCTGACGCCATACAGATAATGACGCCAAATCTTCAAAGCAAATACAACAGCAGCTAACTCCAAATCATGTGTCGGGTAATTCTTCTCATGTGGTTTCAACTGTCTCGAGGCATAAGAAATTACCTGACCATGCTGCATCAGGACACATCCCAGTCCTTTCAGTGAAGCATCACTGAACACTTAAAATTCTTTCGTACCTGACGAAAGTGCTAGTACTGAAGCTGAAGTCAGGCAATCCTTCAATCTCTGAAAACTAGCCTCACACTCCGGTGTCCAAACAAAAGGTACTGACTTCTGCGTCAGTCTCGTCAGAGGCGTCGAAATCTGTGAAAATCCTTTCACAAATTTCCTGTAATACCCGGCCATGCCCAAGAAACTACGTACCTCAAATACCGTAGTCGGCCTTGGCCAATCAACAACTGCCTGAATCTTCTGGGGATCAACAGAAATGCTTTCTCCGCTAATCACATGCCCCAGAAAAGAAATGCTCTTCAACCAGAATTCACACTTGGAGAACTTGGCATACAGCTGATGCCTCCTCAAAGTCTCCAACACAATCCTCAAATGTCTGGCATGATCATCCTCAGATGCAGAATATACCAGAATATCGTCGATGAAGACGATCACAAACTATTCCAAATACTCCCTGAATACTCGGTTCATCAGATCCATGAAAATCGCAGGCGCATTGGTTACCCCAAAAGGCATAACCAAGAACTCATAGTGCCCGTACCGAGTACTGAAAGCTGTCTTCACCACATCGGTTTCCTTCACCTTCACCTGATAATATCCAGATCTCAAATCAATCTTCGAAAATACCGAAGATCCGGAAAGCTGATCAAACAAGTCGTCAATCCGAGGCAAAGGATACTTGTTCTTGATCGTGACCTTGTTCAAGTCTCTGTAATCAATACACATACGGAGTGTACCGTCCTTCTTCTTCACAAACAAAACAGGTGCTCCCTAGGGCGAAACACTAGGACGCACAAAACCTCTGTCAACCAACTCCTGAAGCTGAACTTTCAACTCAGAATGTTCTCTCGGTGCCATCCTGTACGGAGCTTTTGATATCGGAGCGGTACCTGGAAAAATATCGATAGAGAACTCTACATCTCTATCTGGAGGTAAACCAACCAACTCATCAGGAAAAATAACAACAAACTCCCGTACCACTGGGATCTCAGAAACAGAACCAACCTCCAGGTTCAGATCCCGCACCGAAGCCAAAAAGACTGGACATCCCTTCTTCCACATCCTGCTTACTTCCAACATAGAAACCAGACTAGAGAGAATACCTCGTAATCCCTGAAATACAACTCTCTCTCCAGCCACAAACAAACTCACTTGCTTCTTCAGACAGTCTATCTGGGCCTCATACTGACTCAGCCAATCCATTCCCAGAATCACATCATATGAAGAAATCGGCAACAAAATCAAACTCGATTTCCATTTCTTGCCAGAAATCTCAATCTCACAAATACAAAACTGCCGAGCAATCAAAGGACTTTCAGCCGATAAAATCACAGAAAGCGAAACTGGAAGTAAAATAGAATCCAAACGTAAAGCCTCAAAACAACGCTCGGACACAAAAGAGTGACTCGCTCCAGAGTCAAACAAAATACGACAGGGCTGATCAGAAATATAAATCGTACCTGTCACAACATCTGGAGCATCACGAGCCTCCTGCTGACTCACGCTGTAAACTCGTGGCTGAACAGGAGCAGGAGCTGAAGCAACAGAACTACTCTGCTCCCTCTGAACCGTAGGTGGTCTTTGTGGTACAGAACTAGATCCACCACCTCTGCCAGCAAATCCCTCAGGGCGTGGAGGAACAGTCCTCGGTCTCCCTGCTGCTGAACCGGCAGGTCTGACAAAGCCCTCAGATCGGAACTCCGAATGCTGATTAAATCCCATATGTGGACACTCTGCAATCTGATGTCCTGACTGACCACATCGGAAGCACAGACCAGCCATCCTGTAGCACTGGCCAAAGTGTCGTCGTCCACAGTTCTGGCGCACAGGTGCCATACTGACTGATCTAGAACTCGTCGTACTGATAGCAGTACCAGACGACCCTCCGCTCCTCCTGGAGTCTCTAGATCCTGAGCCGGAAATAAATCTCCTATTTCCAGAGGAACAACTACCAGAAGTCTCACCTCCAAATCTATTCTTACTCGCAGTCCACCGCTGCTGAGTATGTTGCAAATCTAATTTTCTTGTCTTATGTTTTGATGATTGACAAATACTGCTTTTCTTGGACAGCTTGTTGCTTCTAACTTTTCAGGAATCAACAATCGGACAATCAAAAAGGAGCCAAGTTCAGGAATGCGTAGGTTTAGGATTGAGTCAGTCTGTACTTTTGTTTTTTACCTTTTGAGTCCTCTTGTAATAGTCAAAAAGACTGATGCTTTGTAACCCTTCACACACACACTTGAGAGACTTAGAAATTCTGTTTTTACTCATATCGGCCAGGACGATTTCTTTGATCGGCCTGGACGATCAGCTTAAAACAGAAAGTCTAATTAAGGATTCTTAATTAAGGCAACCAACGTTAACAGATCGTCCTGGACGATACGTGTATCGGCCAGGCCGATAAGCTCAAAACAGAAAGAAGTAACCGCCATAGACAAGTATGGTATACCATATCTTTAAATTATCATCCCGGACGATCCTCGGATTGGCCTGGACGATATTAACAAATTATGCCATAATTGTTCAGGAAATCAAGGAAGTAATTAAGGATGATTGATACGATCAGATCGTCCTGGACGATCGCAAGATCGGCCAGGCCGATCTAGTCAAAAACCTTAAGTTACTTCAGGACGATCAATATCGGCCAGCCCGTATTCAGGGCTATTGTCAGGACGATTTTCCTCTGATTTGAACTGATCGGCCAGGACGATCGTGAGATCGGCCTGGACGATCAAGCTATTTTTCAATCGTCCAGCTTTGCATCCAGGGCTATGCTCTGGCCGATCTTCATTGATTTGTACTGATCGGCCAGGCCGATGTCCATATCGGCCTGGACCATATTGTCGGCAACTTGCAATTAATGAGCTCTTTTGAAGCTCTTCTATTTAAAGAGCTCTTGTTCAACGTTTTTAAAAACTTTTGGCTGCTGCCTTGACCTGAGAAGGCCTTGAGGAGAGAAAGAGAGAGAGAAGAGAGAGAGAGAGGATCTTGTGAGGGGGAGCTTGTGAGGGGTTTCACAAGGGTTGCTTCAAGGATCTCTCTGCGTCGTCTTCGTCTAGAGTTTCTCGTCCGTGGAAGGGTCGGTAGAGGTAAGGAGCTTTGCTTTTGGTTCTGGTTCTCTACCAGCTTCAGGAGGAAGCAAAAGGAGATAGGTTCTCTGCCTTGCCGGGGTGGCAAAAAGGAGGTTCTTGTGAGGGTTTCTCCACCTAGCCGTGGGGGCTAAAGGAGAGTCACTTTTTGTGTAGTGCAATACTTGGAGGGTGCCTCCAAGGAGTGGACGTAGGTCGAGTCGACCGAACCACTATAAATTTTTGTGTTCTTTTTCTTGCTTCCGCACTTTTAAATTCCACATTATTTTGTGGTGTGATTTGGTTTATGTGATTTTATTTCTTTGTTTAAAAAGAAGTTTTTAAAATACCAATTCACCCCCCCTCTTGGTTAGTTTGGGACTAAGTTCATAGGGCTTAACATCCCCATCGAACTTTCAAGTGGTATCAGAGCTTGATTCGAAAATTAAAGTTTGAAAACTTTTTGAATTTGATCCATGTCTAACTTTGGAAACCGCAACACTACGGAAGGGTATTCTATTACCCGACCTCTTCTGTTCGATAACCTACCTTTTGATTTTTGGAAAACTCGCATGTCAACTTTTTTACAATCTACTGATTATCGCATGTGGATGCTTATTCAAGAAGGTTATTCTCCACCTTCTCGTGAAATTAATGGTTTTAAAACTGAAGCTGCTTTTACCGAATGGACTTTTGATGAACGAGATTTAGCTCAACTAAATGCGAAATGTTTGAATTGCTTTTTCTGTGCTTTAAAATCTGAGGATTACATGCGTGTTTCAACTTACAAGACTGGTAAATAAATTTGGGATAAATTGTGCATTACTTATGAAGGCACTAATGAAGTTAAACAATCCCGTTTAAACATTCTCTTGCATGACTACGAACTTTTTCGTATGAAACCTCATGAATCGATTTCTGACATGTACACTAGATTTACTCAGATTGCTACTTCATTGCATGCACTAGGAAAAGAACTTTCGAACTATGAAAAAGTTAACAAGATTTTGAGATGCTTGCCTTCTTCTTATGATGCAAAAATTACTGCAATAACTGAATCTAAAGATTTAAACACCTATTCTATTGATAACTTGCTTGGCTCACTCATTGCTTACGAGCAAGGGGTGAATCAAAGAAATCTTGATGCAGGTGAGAAGAAAAAGGAGAAAACAATTGCATTGAAGGCACACAAATTGGATTCTGAATCTTCCGGGTCTGAAAGCGATGGAGTTGCCTTCATAACAAGGCAATTCAAAAGCTTTCTAAGGAAGAAACAAAAGCATCATCAAAGTTGGAGAAAAGGTAAGGATCATAAACATATTAAAGGATCTTCTGATGTTGTTTGTTTTGAATGCAGGAAACCTGGACATGTAAGAGCCGATTGTCCTACACTTCAAGATCATTCAAGCAAAGAAAAAGAAAAAGGTGAGGAGAAAGCTAAGTCTAGGAAGGAGAATAAGAAAATCCAAAGAGGCTTCTGGGCAGAATCTGGTACTGATTCCTCTAAGACTGAACCAGAGGAAGAGACTACAAACTTATGTTTTATGGGAGAAAATCAAAGTGATGAGGAAGAGGTATGTAAACCAACCTATAATGAATTGTTTGAAATCTGTGAAAAATTCCATACATCATACAAAAAACTTAAGAAAACTCATGCAAGTCTAAAATTAGAACATTCAAATCTACAAAAAGAGCATGAAGTTATTCTCAAAGATCATGCAACGATTGATTCAAATCACATGGCTCTCCTTGATGAATTTGATGAATTAAACAAGAAGCATTTGGAATTAGTTGATAAAAGTAATGCATTAAAAGCTTCACACACCTCACTTAATGATGATATTAAGAAATCTAAAGAGATTGAGAAAAATTTGAGGATTGAGAATGATGCATTAAAAAGAACTAACTTGAGAATTCAAAATGATTTGGAAACATGTAAGAAAGCTAGGATGACACCAACTTTTAATCAAATGCCAGAACCTAGGAAGAGGCATTTTTACCCAAACCATTTAAGAAAACCTTTTCCTGGAGTTCAATGTTTTTCTTGTGGCATGCTAGGACACATCTCACACACTTGCACAGTTCACCGCAGTACACATTGGGTGTGGAGACCTAAGATGCATGATTCAAAGCATACCACATCTACTTTGCACTCTACATTTCCTAAGAAGGAGCCCAAATCCGTTTGAGTTCCTAAAACTGACTGTTGTTGAGTTTTGCAGGAGTGCTCTCACCAAAGACCTCGTGGGAGCATAAGATAACTAAACATAAGGAGGCTTGCAGCTCAATTGCTTAAATCCGTTGCTTTATCACTTGCTTGAAATCTTTAGTTTCTTTTTGTATGTTTTTTATTTTTTAGTTTTTGTATTCACTTTGTGCTGTTTTTTTATGAGTTTTTGTTTTTTCACTTTGGTCTTTATTTTGGGCTTACATATGATAAAACTTCTCAAGCTTTTAAATATTGGAGTTTTTGGAGATAGGGTTTAGCTTTTTAAAATTGGTTAAAGGGAGTAAGCTGTTGATGTTTCCTTTTTCCTTCTTCTAACTTTGTTTAGTGGCATGATTTTCTTCTATAAAATAAAAATCTAAACTCAGTTTAACCAATGGCTTTTTAAGATCTCTTTCTAATCTTGCTACATTAAATCATCTTATGTATAATAGTCAAAATTCTTTGATATCATTCAAGCTTTTGAAATCTTACCATTGCAGTTATCAAGTGATTTTGATTTTGTGTTGTGGATTGTTCTTTCCTATGTTAGAGAGAGAGCTCATATTCTCTAATATTTGGAGGATATACTCACAACTAAGTTTTTTTTTAAGGGGTATATTAAAGATTTTTTAGCTTGCAAAAGTTAAAAAGGAAAGAGGCCAATGAAGCCAAATTGAAAAGAAAGCTATATACACGAAAGTGTATCAAAAATCAAAAGATGCTCAAAGAGCCAATAAAAGTGACAAGAGGCATAAAATTAGCCCACTAAATGCAAGCTTTCATCTCTTTGATAAAACTCTTAAAACTTAGAAAACTCATTGATTATGTGATACGTTCAAAGATTTGATTTCAAATTTCATGATTGAGAAAAACTATTTTGGTTTATTATTTATGAGATATTTTAGTTGTTAACAAGTCTTGATTGGATCTTCTTATCCTTTTTGTTATTCCGAGTCAGGACTCCGTTGTTTTTAAGAGAATTTTGTACCTTGAAGAATGTCCGATCTAGGGTAAATGGAATCAATTTTTCTACCTTCTTCTAATTGGATTTTGTTAAACCTCTTGATCTCCTAAAAAAACTTTAAAAAGTTAAATTCATGAAAAGAATTCTCATATGATGCCTCCATAAAACAAAAAAAAAATATAGAAAAATTAAAATCCAAAAATATTCGGTGTTTGTTTTATTTTGACTATTTTTTTTTTTTAATTTTTTTCATTGTGTTGTTTTTGTGTCTTTGACTGTCTTTTCTTTTGTTTTATTTTTGAGGGTCTTGATCATCACCATTCTTTTCTTGATTTCAAATTCAAGTCACATCGTCCTGGCCGATATTTATATCGTCCTGGCCGATATGACAAATTCTTTCCAAAATTCATCTGCTGACCTTTTTCTGTGCTTACTGAAATTCATCGTCCTGGACGATACATTATCGTCCTGGACGATACATTATCGTCCTGGACGATTTGATCAAACTCATGGTGATAGTCCTGGCCGATAGTAAATTTGTCTGGCCGATGCATTCTATGTGCATCGTCCTGGCCGATACACTGGACCGTCCCAGACGATCCACGTGTCAGTACGTTTTGATCTTTAAATTCGGCCCCGGACGATCCATTATTGGACCATCGGCCGGGCCGAGCCACTGTTCGTCCTGGACGATACACGTGGCAAGCATTTAAAACGTTTTAACTTCGGCCGGTATGATCAATTATTGTGCATTGTCCTGGACGATCCACCTAATCGGCCCGGATGATCTGCTTTTTCAACGGTCGTCCGGACTGACTCCTCGGGCCGATAGCCTGTGTCTAATCGGCCTGGACGATATCTGATCGGCCCGGACGATTGAACCGCCTTTTTGACCAATCAGCCTGTACGTAATTTTTGACGCATATCGGCCTGGACAATTCCGCGATCGGCCAGGACGATATGGACGTTTCTTTAAATTCAGGCCGATCCAGCCATGTTTTTCACTCCTCATCCTTTCTCCTTTGTGTTTTTGCTTAAGTTCTCTCAAATGGCTGGTGGGAAGCGCGTCCGTCAGACCTCTGAAAGTTCCTCGAGGGCAAGGGTTGACCCTCGTTTCCGTGAAGCAGAAGATGAAGCCGCATATCATCGCTATAAAGAATGTGGAATTACTGTTTCCAAAATTATCAATCCAGTCCACATCTCTTACCCGGTAATGGATCTCTTCGCTCACACTTCCCTTTGCTTCATTCTGTCTCTTGTTTTCCCTTTCAATTCTGAGTTCCTTCTAGAATTTTTTGCAAACCTGCGCATCAACTCCACCTTCACAGCCCTGTCCTCCTATGTGAATCGACGCCCTGTCAAAATCACATATCAGGACTGTGTTGATCTTTTACAGCTATCAACCATCGGAGATAAGCTGCACCTAATTGCCCCTGACCCTGATCTTGACTGGTCCACGGCAAATCACTTTCTTCGCCAGACCAATGTCCGTTACCATGTTGGAGAGACTAGCTCTTTAGTCAGAGATGCTAGGACAATCCAACATGTCCTTCGCACCTCCGTCATTCCAAAAGCCGGCGACCGTGTCCACATTACCCCTCTACTTTCCCTCTCTACCTTCTATATCATGGCTCATAGGGAATTCAACACTGCTGACCTATTTTTTCGTTACATTGATCACCTAACAACAATTCGCGATCAAGGCCACAGAAGAAAGCCTAATCTAGCCTTAGGACACATCATAGCCTATGTTCTTGAAACTAAATACCAACTTCAATATCCTATTCCACCAAACCTTCCAACTCCCTTCTACTCAAACAACTCCTTCAGCACCCTTCACAGTACTCGTCTCCACCCTGAGGAACCTCAGGGGGCTCGAGAGGAGGAGGCTCCCGCTCCAGCTCCCTTTCCTGACCCTGTCCCTCTCCACCAACACTCACCGATTGATCAGTTGATTGAGAGATTTGATCGTTGGGAGACCCGATTTGATGCATATGTTGCTGCCCAGGAGCAGCAACACTCTGAGGACATTGCCCGCTACGAGCATCACCGCGCTGAGGATTTAGCTCGATTTGACAGTTTTTTTACTCACCAGCAGCAGCAGCATGACCAGGACATCGCCTGGTTCAATGCTCAGTTTACTACCCTTGCCAGTTACTTTCAGCAGCCACCTCCACCTCCTCCATCTGATGATCAGGATCCCTCGTTCTTTTAGTTTGTGCTTTGAGTTATTATTTCTTATCTTTTTTTTAGTAGTCTTTCGTGATATTTTTTTTTTCTTTTTTCTTTTCTCTGCTGTTTCTGGACTCTCTTTTTGTGATGACAAAAAGGGGGAGTAGGATAGGGTGTGGTAGGAAAAAGTTGATGTTGTAACTTTGTTTTTCTAAATGAATCTATTTTTGTCCTACTTGTGTTTTGCCATCATCAAAAAGGGGGAGATTGTTGCAAATCTATTTTTCATGTCTTATGTTTTGATGATTGACAAACACTGCTTTTCTTGGACAGCTTGTTGCTTCTAACTTTTCAGGAATCAACAATCGGACAATAAAAAAGGAGCCAAGTTCAGGAATGCGTAGGTTTAGGGTTGAGTCAGTCTGTACTTTTGTTTTTTACCTTTTGGGTCCTCTTGTAATAGTCAAAAAGACTGATGCTTTGTAACCCTTCACACACACACTTGAGAGACTTAGAAATTCTGTTTTTACTCATATCGGCCAGGATGATTTCTTTGATCGGCCTGGACGATCAGCTTAAAATAGAAAGTCTAATTAAGGATTCTTAATTAAGGCAGCCGACGTTAACAGATTGTCCTGGACGATACGTGTATCGGCTAGACCGATAAGCTCAAAACAGAAAAAAGTAGCCACCCTAGACAAGTATGGTATACCATATCTTTAAATTATCATCCCGGACGATCCTCGGATCGGCCTGGATGATATTAACAAATTATGCCATAATTGTTCAGGAAATCAAGGAAGTAATTAAGGATGATTGATACGATCAGATCGTTCTGGACGATCGCAAGATCGGCCAGGCCGATCTAGTCAAAAACCTTAAGTTACTTCAGGACGATCAATATCGGCCAGCCCGTATTCAGGGCTATTGTCAGGACGATTTTCCTCTGATTTGAACTGATCGGCCAGGACGATTGTGAGATCGGCCTGGACGATCAAGCTATTTTTCAATCGTTCAGCTTTGCATCCAGGGCTATGCTCTGGCCGATCTTCATTGATTTGTACTGATCGGCCAGGCCGATGTCCATATCGGCCTGGACGATATTGTCGGCAACTTGCAATTAATGAGCTCTTTTGAAGCTCTTCTATTTAAAGAGCTCTTGTTCAACGTTTTTAAAAACCTTTGGCTGCTGCCTTGACCTGAGAAGGCCTTGAGGAGAGAAAGAGAGAGAGAAGAGAGAGAGGATCTTGTGAGGGGGAGCTTGTGAGGGGTTTCACAAGGGTTGCTTCAAGGATATCTCTGCGTCGTCTTCGTCTAGAGTTTCTCGTCCGTGGAAGGGTCGGTAGAGGTAAGGAGCTTTGCTTTTGGTTCTAGTTCTCTGCCAGCTTCAGGAGGAAGCAAAAGGAGATAGGTTCTCTGCCTTGCCGGGGTGGCAAAAAGGAGGTTCTTGTGAGGGTTTCTCCACCTAGCCGTGGGGGCTAAAGGAGAGTCACTTTTTGTGTAGTACAATACTTGGAGGGTGCCTCCAAGGAGTGGACGTAGGTCGAGTCGACCGAACCACTATAAATTTCTGTGTTCTTTTTCTTGCTTCCGCACTTTTAAATTCTGCATTATTTTGTGGTGTGATTTGGTTTATGTGATTTTATTTCTTTGTTTAAAAAGAAGTTTTTAAAATACCAATTCACCCCCCCTCTTGGTTAGTTTGAGACTAAGTTCATAGGGCTTAACATCCCCATCGAACTTTCAGAGTAGCCATCAGGTCATTCTCTATTAGTCGAGCTCGCTCCACAAGCTCAGTGAAGTCAGTGATCCGAAATGGTATCAGGGGCTGCCTCAACGTATCTCGTAATCCCCTCAGAAATCTGTAACACCTCTTAGCAGAAGTGCTAACCAGCTGCGGAGCGTACCTGGTTAATGCAGTAAACTCAGCCTCATACTGCATCACCGTCTTGCTCCCCTGAACAAGTCTCAGAAAAGTCTCCTGCATCTGCTGTCGTGTAGAAGGGGGAACAAAACAATCTCGGAACACCTCAGTGAACTCTTCCCAAGTAATCAAAGAGTTCAGTCTGCCCTGAAATCTGGCTGCCTGCTGGCCTTCCCACCAGTGCTCAGCCTCTCCGTCCAACAGAAAAACAGCCAATGGAACCTTCCTATCTGACGGACACTGCATCCCGTCAAAGGTCTTTTCCAATCTCCTCAGCCACTCCTCAGCAGCTCTGGGCTCAACAGCGCCCTCAAATCTCGGAGGTTTCAACCTTAAAAACAACTGCAAATGTCGATCAAGATCATCAGATCTGACAGTAGAAGCTCTGCTCTGAGTCTCGCTCATCATCTGTGCAACCAGCGTAGCAAACTGTGAAAGCGTGTCAGCACCGACCACTGGGGCTGTACTCCCCACTGGTGCTGCCTGATCGGCACTCTGCCCGTCTGTCATGTCTGGGTATGGCTGATCCATACAGAAAAATATCAAAAAAACAACACAATAAAAAGCCGAACAAACCAAAACTACCCCCAGACAGACTCACTGATCACTTCCTATAGCTCTGTTTCACACAAATCTCACATTCCAAAACCATTGCTCTGATACCAAAAAGTTTGTCACGACCCGACCTGAGACGAGACGGATCCCGTTCGCACCGGGCCGCGATGGAAAAGCTAACAAGGATCTAGCTTTGGAATTTGGTTCGGAACTGATTCTTCCAAATATTTAACTCAAAACAGACAAACACAGACAGAGCTACTAAAAATATCAAATGCAGCGGAACAAAAGATTTATCTTTTTCTTTTCCTCAAAACAATCATTTACAAATACAGTACATGGCTTTTAGACAGAAAGAAAGAAAGAACAGAAAAGCCATGACTGTACAAAAATCAAAAGGTACAAAACAATACCTATACTGATCAGACTCTGAACTAATCCTGGACTTCCTTCCCTTTCCCAGAACCTGAAAACCACCAGAAAGCAAGGGTGAGCTCAACAGCTCAGCAAAACAACAAACATCCAATCAAAATCCTTAGAATCTCAAAACCAACACATCAGACAAATCCATACAGAAAGTAAAACAGAATCAGACAGATATCAAATCAAACAGAACTGTACGGAAACAGAAGTCGTATCAAATCAGAAACAGAACAGATCAGACATATTAGATCAACAGAATCAGAATCGGAATTCCCAGACACTAACTGAATCTCATAGGATATCAAATCAGAAACAGAATTAGAATTCCCAGACACTAACTGAATCTCATAGGATCCATGCCCCTTATAACTCCCTTTTTATAGCATATACAGATAGCATATCAAATCAGAAGAATTCCGGATAAATCAGAAATTATCCAAAAATCGGGCAGCACAACGGCAGTATACAGAATTTACATAATTTTCCTGAAAATAACAATTTACCAAATTTGCACAGAATATAGATATCAATATTTCAGAATATTTATTCTACTGCACATATAATTTCCAAGTTCACAGAAAAATCCAATCGACTAAAAATACAGTCGAATCAAAAATACCCGGACAAAAATCTTCAGAAAATAACCAAAAATGTGCACTCCCGGCACGTCAACAATATGCAGAAACTTACGCGGTAAAAACTGAACCAATCAAAAGATACGGATGAAAATCACGAATAAAAATCAATTCCGGACAGATCATACCGCCAAAGACGACGGTTCTGAAAATTGAGAAAGGCGGAATGTGCCTTACCTTGCGTACAACAATTTCTTGAACAGTCTCTTCGGACGAAAACGGCTTCGCGTCGCCCGAAAATCAACTTTTCCAAAAATGCCCTCGACTTTCTCTCTCCTCAAAATCAGATATTTTATATTTTTTCTTTTCTCTCTCTTCAAAACGACTGATTTCTGCTTTATAATACTCAGATCGGCCCGGCCGATCGCCATATTGTCCCGGGACGATCCGACCATTTTGATCGTCTTGGATTGCTCCCAGGGTTATGATCCGGCCGATATTTTCTACAGTGTCAATCGGCCTGGCCGATGTCTTGATCGGCCTGGACGATGCTTCTAGAAAAAAAAACTGGAACACTTCTGGGCAAATTCTGGAGCAATTTCTCACCTGATCGTCCCAGGACGATCCCAGATCGTCCTGGACGATCCTGGAGCAGATCTTGATATTACACCCCTACCAGACTTCCTGGGGACAAAAAAAAACAACAGCTTGCTGTAAACCATTACAGCAGGTCCATTAACAGAAATCCATTTTTCCATCTCAGAATTTTAGATAAAACAACACCTTTGATTTTATGGCATAAAGTGGTGGAAGAGGTAGAAATATTGCCAAATTTCCGATCATTTCTTTCTCTCCAAAGTAGATATATAGTGCAGCAGATGATAAGATAGTTTAAGGCCTTATGCTTGTGATTAATACATTCAAATGCTTGTAGTATATTAGGCCTAAACAGCTGATTACTCATACTAGGAATAAGCATGGAAATAACAGAATAAGAGTAATCACACTCAAAAAAGAGATGCGAGATGTTCTCCATGTGGTTAAAACAGAAAGAGCAAGCATACGGGACAGAAATCCCTCTAGAATTCAGAATATCCGCAGTTTTCAGCCCCCCCTTTAAGGCCATCCAGCTATAACAAGAAAACCTTAAACAATGATGCTTGTGCCAAACGAAATGATCCCAATTGCATTTCGGTTCATCCTTATAAAAAAAAATAATAATCACTATGAGCAGTAACCTTTTCCCCCTCCCAGGTGAGGCAGGCACCCGAATTTTCTCCAGAATACACCGGCAGCATAGAGGTTGGCAAAGACAGAGGAAGCGTCCAGCCATTTTCATCCAAAATAACAGATAAACGTGCATTGACTGGAAAATAAGAATTTAAAACATCTAAGCCACCCATTTCCAGTAACAGTTTACGGTTACACCAATGATCCCAATACAAAGCAATGAGACTGCTAACAGAGGGGTTAAAAATAAATTTATCTTTAGCATATTGAGCAGCCCAACAAATGTTTTTCCAGAATTTTGTAGTCTTCCCAGTAGGATGTTTCCAAGGGGAAACATATTTGTAAAACACTCAAGTAGCAAGAGGGCTCTCAAAATTATATAATCTCTTTATCAGAGAACAGTTAAAATAAAATTGCAAGGAATGAATGGACTGTAAACCAAGACCACCATTACCCTTAGGTTTACAGGTATCTTTCCAAGAGATAAGATGCATTTTAGAAGCCTTGATATCCCCAAAATAGAGAAATTTAGCACATAATTTCTCAATCTGTTTAGCGATAGTCTTAGGTATAATCAAACCTCTTATCCAATACGCTATAGTGTTCCAAATAGTGAAACGAAGAAATTGCAACCTTCCAGCAAAAGAGAGGGCCTTAGCTTTCCAACCAGATAATTTCTGAGTAACAGATTCCATAAGATTTGAGAAGTCAGAAATTTTCAGGTTATAAGTAGAGATGGGGATACCAAGATAAGCTAAGGAAGTAGCAGTGCAAGGGATTTGGAGAGTGGCACTGATTTCATTAGAATTGAGACAAGATTTGGAAAGCAAGAGGGAGCTTTTCTGATAATTAACCTCAAGACCAGAGGCTTTGGAAAATCTGTCAATCAATTGGCACAAAACTTGACAATTGGAAACATCTGCTTTACCAAAAATGAGAAGATCATCAGCATACATCAAATGTGATATTCTGGTACCCTCCACCAAAGGGGCTTCAAAAGAATTATCATGGTCCAAAAGACAAGAAAAAGCATCCATCACAATGCAAAACAGGTAGGGGCTTAAAGGGCAACCTTGCCTCAAGCCGGCAGTAGAGGGAAAGAACCCATGGAGTGCACCATCAATACACACAGAAAACCACACCTCATTAATACAAGCACTAATCCACTTAATGAAAGTCTGAGGGAAGCCCTTTTGTTGCAACCTAGCCAACAGAAAATCACGATTTACACAATCAAATGCTTTTTTAATGTCTAATTTGGCACAAAGCATCTTGAAATGTGGGGTGTTTCTAGAATGAAAAAGCTGTTCATTAGCAAGGATAACATTGTCAGTAGAAACCCGCTTGTGAATAAAATCAGATTGATTTTCTTTGATGATAAGAGGCATGATAGGCTTCATCCTAAAAGCCAGAATTTTAGCAATGATTTTATAAATTGTATTGCATAAAGATATGAGCCTGAAATCAGAAATTCCTTCAGCATGATTAGATTTAGGGATCAAAGTAATAGCAGTAGCATTAGCAGCTTTAGGAATGAAGGCATTAAGATAAAAGGATTTGACAACTTTGCAAATCTTAGGTCCCATAACAATCCAGGAAGATTTGTAGAATTCAAATGTAAACTCGTCCGGACCCGGAGTGGAATTGGAAGCACCAGAAAAAATAGCCTTTTTAATTTCTGCATCAGAAAAAGGAGCAGTGAGAGAAAAGCATAAATCAGGATGTATGATTTTACCCACTGGGAAGAGATGAATATCAAAAGGTTGTCTCGTAGGAGGATTATAGATCCTTTGAAAATGTGAGATAGTGCTATTGATAACATCAGCATAGGATTTATCAGAATCAGACATAGCCAGAGAAATAGCTGCACTTCTGTAATTCCTCCTAAGACGAATCTTAGAGTAAAGATATTTAAGATCATCTTCCCCTCTAGAAAGCCAATTGGTTTTTGCCCTTTGAGCAATCCAAGAATACCAAGAAGAGGATGCCTCTGCCAGGTTCACATTAATAGTTTTAAGAGTTCTAGAGATGTCCACATAGTCACCTCCATGATCCAACAAACTGAGACACACCTCTTGTTCACGGTTTAGAGATTGAAGATGAGTTGCAATATGATTGGAAGTGGCCAAGGACTCCCTTTTAATATCAATTTTAAGCTGCTTAAGCATACCACACAAAGCATCTAAAGGTTGACCAGGATGCTTCACATATGCATTAGCCAACAGCAAATACCAAAAATGTTGAGATTTTAACAAAAAAATTCTTAAATAAGAAACGATGTTTAGACTCAACCTGGGTACCCGGCAGCAAAATAATTGGATTTTGATCGGATCCAGAAGGGGGTTTTATGACATAGTGGGATTTGGGATAAGCCTCCATCCAATCCCCATTAACAAGCATCCGGTCTAACTTGATGTGAATAGGGTTTATCGTTCTTTGATTATACCAGGTGTAAGTGTGTCCCACAGAAACAAGATCAAATAAATTGGCATTAAAGATTAAAGAGTTGAAGTCAGAAAGTTGGTTTTGATGAAGAAGATTACCCCCCAATTTTTCAGAAGGGTATCTGCAGCAATTGAAGTCTCCCATAATAATCCAAGGTGTGCCCAAAACAGGATAAATCTTCTTGATCTCATCCCATAGAATCTTCCTTTCCTCCCTATTATTGGAAGCATAAACCACAGCTAACAAAAAAGGGGCATTGTTCCCATAAAACACCATTCCAGCTATCATTTATTAGAGCAGAAAACCAGTTTAAAACCAACTTTGTCAGAATTCCATTTAACCCAAATCCGGCCAGGATTCGCACAATGGAAGTTATTACAACTGTCTTCATATTCAAACACACGGTGAGAGTTGAAGAAGAAAGGGTCAGCCAAGGAGGCAAGTTGAATTCTATTCTCTAGAACACAGAGCATATCTCGCAAAGAATGAGCCAGTTTTTTACAGTTAAAAACATTTTCAGAGGAAGAAAATCCTCTAATGTTCCACGCTCCAATAGCAGGGTAAGTCATTTAGACTTCGATTTGGGTGTGGGGGGCTTTTTAGCTCCTTTACCTCTAGTGTTTTTAAGTAAAGGGTTGGATGTGGTTTTGGATGAGGTTTGACTATCGGAATCGTCAGCCACCTTAGAGGTCTCATTGGTAGAGTAATCTCCCCCCTCCAAATTATCCTGATCATCAGAATTTTGAAGAGAGTCGAATTGGTTTTTCATGGGTATAACAGGATTTTTGGGCATTCTGATAGGATCCTGATCATGCTTGCTAATTTCTTCATCTGTAGGAGAATTCAGATTTGGAATAATAGCAGAAGGATGATTAGGAATATTAGGGGTGGGATTGGAAGAAGGGCCATTGAATCCAGAGGAAGAGGCAACGACATTACCAAGAGAGTTATGAGAATCATTGTTTAGGTTATTAGGGATAGTAACTCGAGAAGGAATAATGCCGAGAGAAGAAGTGGCTTGAGCTGGAGTAGCTGCAGATGTACTGGCTTCTTTATCATTTGCCCCAGTGATATTAATTTTTGGTGTAGGACCCTGAGAGGAATTTTTCCTACGATGATTCCGAGAAGAGCTGCGTCCCCGAAAGGCCTGAGTTGGTTGTTGAGGTGGTTGAGGGTTGGAAGGGCAGTATGAAGTGGTATGCGCCATAGATTTACAAGTAGCACACGAATTAGGCTTCCATTCATATTGAATTTTGAGATTAAAAACAACATCTTCAATGGAAATCGGGACCGTATCAGGAAAATCAGAAGTAGTGGCAACTTGAATACACACCCTGGCATATGTCAACCTGGTTTTCGCCGCAGTCAGTGCATCCATCGATAAAGGGGTTCCAATTTTTGAGGCAATTTTGGAAATACCTTCTGAATTCCAACAAACCAGAGGCAAATCAATGATCCGAACCCAGATACGAACAGTGGAAAAGTTCTCACGGGTTGGCTGAAAATCTTTAGACCATTTTTGGAAAACAAATGGTTTGCCATGAAAGAACCAAGCTCCTTTACTCCACACCATTTCATAATCTTCAGCATTGGTAAATTTGAAAAGGAAAAAACCATCGCTTAAAGCAATAAGCTGGAATGTACCTTTAAGCTTCCATACCCTCTTAGCAATAGAAAGCAAGGCTTCATAGTATGGCCGCTTACCTACGGAGTATCCAACCAACGATAACTTCCATTCCGTAGCAGCAGCCGCCGTGTATTCTTTATTGAAGGGAACAATCACTTCAGGCGTCTCAATGAGAGAGACCGATAGAGAATCTAACACTGGTTCCGGAGAAGCAGCAATAGAGGACCAGAGGCGTTCAAGCTTCGAAGAAACGGGAGACTTCGAGCTGGAACGGGTATTAAGAGGCGGAAAAGAAAGGGAAGAAAGAGGATCCATGAGTGCACAAGAGAGCCAGTGTGATGCCCCAGATATCAATAGTGAAAAGATTCGTCTGACATTCTGATCGAACTCCATTCCAGTTGCCTTGCTCGGACCTGAAAATTTTAACCACATATAATGAGCTTACAAAGCTCAGTAGGTCACCAAAGCCTACAACTGAAATCAAAGCACGGCGATGTTATCAATATGCGAGTCAATAAAATCAAGTCAATCAATGGTCAATGAATCTATGCAATGCGGAAATCCATCGTCAATGAAATCAAGTCTGCACAGCGGAAATCAAACCAGTAGTCAATACAGTACGGAAATCAATAGTCAATAATCAATACAGCGATAAAACATCGATAAATCAATACGCCTAAGCAATCAAATCAGTGAGTGCTCCTAGTCAATACCCAATCATTGTAGCAATGTCTATCAATCAATACTATCAGTTCCATCAATCGTGTCGTCTAATCAATGCGTCGAATCTATATCATCTATCCAATCAATAAAGCACTTTCCAGTCAATTATATCTATCAGCAGAGAAATCCATAGAACAATCGAATCAACTCAATAAATCAACCTAGCAATTGAAAACAAATCTATACAATGAAATCATCAGGTCAATAGAAATCAATACAATCAGCTCCATAACGAAATCTATCCTATGATAAATCAAATCCATACGGCAACAATCCATTCAATCAATCAATCAATAATCGGCACGACGAATCAATGTATCAGTATATCAATAACCTATCAGGATATGTCGTATCAATAGTATCCATATGTCAATATCATATCCATATCAATGTCGATGTCGGTATCTATCAATCGGTATAATCTATATCAATATCAGTGTCAATCTCTATGAATCAATACGTAGAATCCATATCAATATCGGTGCCGGTATCCATGAATCAATCAAGTCGATAACATCAATCGGAAAAACAATACGATAAATCAAATCGGAAAAGCAATACGATAAATCAACAGTAGCAAGTCAAATCAATGCTGAATCAATAGTATCAATGAGTCTATAAATCGATGCCGTCCATATCCATATCAATGTCATCAATAATCAATAGTATCAATGCTCAATGATCAATCAATGAAATCAATGAATCCGTACGATAATAAATCAATTCGATAAATCCATCAATATCAATAAATCAGTCGGAAATCGATAAATCAATACATATCAGGAAATTCATACGATGCAATATCGTATCCATGCAATTCCATACAATGGTCTTACTTGACAAGCACAAACACTAGCTATTATCAATAGTGCTGTTGTAGAATCCATATTGCTGTTGTAGATATCCGTACGTTGGTTCTATCAAGAAGAGTCGTCACTCTTTTGCCCGTCGGCATATAAAACTCCTTATAACTCCCAATCGTTATATCGATGATCTATGGTCTATGATTTAAAGGAAAGCCCGTCGGCCCACCATCCTGTACAGGTCAAGTCTATCTTCAACCAACGTTCAACCAGGTTCCCACTTGTCTTTCAGTATCAATCAATTCAATCAATAGTCAATGCAATAATCGATGCAATAAGTAATATTAAAGAACTCTGGAACAATCATATCAATAGTCATACACATATCAATTCAATCTCGAGAAAATCAGAAATCGTACGAAAATCGGGCAGAGTAACGGCAGTCGGTCAAATTTACACAAAAATCCTTCAAAAAGATACAAATTCCAAATTCTTCCAAATTACAACAGAACGTTCACAACGTCAATACAAGACTATCAATCTATAGAATCCAAATCAAATCAAGTCATGATATTTTTTTATTCAATTAAAATCGCGTAGAATCAATTCCGACCGGTAAAATCTTCGTAGAAAATACTCAAATCGTGTACAATAGTCATATCTATAACATACCAGAAGTTGTGTGGTGAAAGTTGTGTCAAATCAAAATCATGTCCAAAATTCGACTACGAAAACACAAATCCGTACACAACTCAATCAAAACACAATATCTTCGAAAACAGAAATAGGATTCAGAGTCCTTACCACGAGATCTTCACTTTTCCCAACAGCAGCGTCGGACGAAAAGAGCTCCGCGGCCTCCAAAATCCAGCTTTTCCTCTTTTTCCCTTTCTCTTTCTCTCTCCTCAAAATATCTGATTTATAAAATCTGATTTTCTCTCTCCTCAAAACGAGCTCATTTCCTTAAATCATCCTCATATCGGCCCGGCCGATCGCCTGATCGTCCCGGGATGATCAGACCAATTCTGATCGTCCTGGACCATTCCTAGGGCGATGATCAGGACGATATTTCTGAACAGTACAGATCGGCCCGGACGATCTCAACATCGTCCCGGACGATCCTGTCCAGAAATAGCTCCAGAAAGCACTCCAGAAATCAACTGTTTTCAATGCACTGATCGGCCTGGACGATCTCAACATCATCCTGGACGATCCTGGGAGGAAAATCCAATTCAGAGAGGAACAGTAAGGGAACGAGATCTTACAGCCAGCCTGCCAGCGGAAGCCGGTGGCCGGAGAACCGAGGTGGAGTAGCAAAACCAGAGGAAGAGGAGCGTGGCGGTTAGGGCACGCAGAGCTATTTCAATTTAATTTGATTTAAGCAAATTTACGATTTTTTTTAAATGGACAGAATAATAGATATATATTTTTATTTTTTAAAAGTAGTGTAGGACCCATCATTATTTAGTTTAATGGATAAGTATGGTTGGGAACCCCTCAATTCGTGCTTGATTCATGTACGTAGAGCTACGTTCGGCCGGGACTGAGATTGCGCCACATAGCAGGCACAAAACGAGAAATACCAAGCAATACCAATAATAACGAGAAATATCATTATGTGAAGACAAAATACCGAGTAATACCAAAAAATATCGAGTTTTTTCTAGAAAAAACTTGGTATTTTTTGGTATTACTCGGTATTGGTCTTCACAGAGCGGTATTTCTCGTTATTGCCAAGCAATACCGAGAAAATACTAAGTAACTCAATGATGACCGGACGTAGAGCTACGCTCGGTCAGAGGACCTAATAAAAGTTCCTCAAGCAGCCCCACCTCTTAAGTGGGCTCAATCAAGCACGGGCCAGAAGATTTTTCTGCGATGAGTGGCTCTTCTAAGTTAGACGAGGATTAATGAGGCCGCCAAAGACACTTTCGCTGGTGGAAAAAAAAAATGGTGTCGAATTCCAATTTCTAATAAACCGGAAAACTTATTCTAATGTATAGAAACCGTAAACAATTTTCTGATTTCCAATAAACCGTTTTCGTTGCTTAAAATTTTTAATTAAACCATTATAACTCTTCATATTATTAATTTCATGAAAGTTTGTACGGCTTTGAAATTTTTTGAATTAGTTATAATTATTTTAATGAATTATTAAATAATGGTGTGCTTATATTTAAAAATAAAATATAAATTGTAGTTAACTATATTATTAAAAAAAAGTTTAAATAAATTGAATTTATTATTATTATTTGAAAAATGAGTGTCATAAGAAATGAATAATAAATTATTTTTTAATTTATTTTCATAATAATTACTTGAAGGAATAGGATTATTTGTCAGTAGAGCATATGATCCTTCTAATTTTGTATACTTATTCATTGATATCATGTGGTTAGTTACAACAATCTGTTATATCATATGATCTATAAAGATGTAAGATTCAATCAAACAATAATGTAATTTCAAACTGCACCTAAATGTATTTGTGTTTTAATGTCTATTTAAAATTTTAAATATTAATTATATCCACCATGATCAGATTGTTCTACAAAAATAAGGATAAATTTATATAATTTTATTTAAACATTACTATTATATATTACTTATTACATAAATTTAAATAATAATTATTCATTCACATAAGCCATTTATAACTCATTTTTTAATTTCCAAATATAATATAGTACTTATTACATATATTTAATAATAAAAAACGTTAGTTTTAATACATAAATTTAAAATGTAAGTTGTTACATAAAATTTTTATTCAACATGTGTAATAATGACTTTTATGTAAAATTTTTAAAAAAATTATCATAAAATTGTTTTCCACATTCTAAGAAACCCAAAAAACGTTTTTACTAATTTTTACAGTGAAAATTTGTGTAAGGTATTTGCTCCTTATATTATTTCTTAAACATGCTTCTTCAGGTTAATTAAATTAAAAACCTGCTTTTTTTAATAAATTTTTCTTTAATTATTAATATCTATATCTATATCTATTCTATCTATATATATATCTATATCTATACTATTAGTAAAGTGTGGCTTGTGATTCTCCCAATATATCATCCTGATCGTTCGTTTTAAACCGTGGAATCAATCCTTGCCATTTATTATTTTCTTCATATCGGGCCGAGAGCTCCTCAAAATATTTTTAATTCATTTCTTCTTCTTCTTAACGAAATAGATTCATCTCTTCGCGAACCAATCTCTCGTTTTTCTTCTTTGAACGCATCCCTCCTTATTTCCTCGTATCAACGCATCCCTACACCAAATGACGCATTACTTTTGTCGTATAAAATTTCATATGCTCGCAAATCTATACACTGTGAATGTTCTGCTCTCTGGATACAACAAACATCTCAAGGTGAACTTCTAAACTTTCTTTTCAATTTACGTGATTTCTCCTCACCTTCTTCTGAGTTTTTTTTTTTCACTTGCCATTTACGCGATCTCTTCTCACCTACTTCTGTATTTTTTTTCACTCGCCAAAGCCACTCACCGAATCCCCTATCTCCCTATGCTCCGCCTGACCACCATTAGAGGCTCTAACCTCCGCTGGACCACCGTCTGACACCATTGCTCCGTCGCACCACCACTTGAGGTCTGAATTTCTTTCGGATCACCACTTAAGACCTTGTGCTCCACCAGGCCACCACCTGAGGCCAGGACTTCCGCCGGACCACTACTTAAGGCCTTGAGCTCTACCAGGCCACCACCTGTGCCCAGAGTTTTCCCATAATACTATTGACCTCCATCACCAGACAACAGTCTTTCTGACCCTGGTCTCCTGCCGACTACGATCCTTCTGACCTCCGTCACCTTCTATGGTCCATCCGGCCTCCATCACTAGACAATGGTCTTTCTGACCCTGGTCTCCTACCGACAACGGTCCTTCCGATCTCCATCATTAGACAATGGTCTTTCTGACCCTGATCTCTTGCCCACTATGGTCCTTCCAACCTCCATCACCAGACAACGATCTTTCCGGTCTCCTTCCTACCGACTATGGTCGTGCCGACCAAACAAACATGTCTATATTATAACTCCCACCATGTAATGTGCTCTATATGATGTACATTTGTATCATCAAGCCAAGGCCTTCTCCCAAGGAAGGGCCTCATTTGTAATCGAATACAAATACTAGTGGATTCATTCAAACTAGGCCAGACCCCATGGTTTTTCCCCATTTTTAGGGGTTTTCCACGTAAAAACTCTGGTGTCTCTTATGAATGCTACACCCTCTCACTTATATAATTATGTGCTGGATCTTCGTACAATGCTAAGATGTTAAATTATATATATTTCTCTACCGCTGCGAATACTCCAGGACACAACAATTATAATTATTTTAATGAATTATTAAATAATGGTGTGCTTATATTTTAAAATAAAATATAAATTGTAGTTAACTATATTATTAAAAAAAGTTTAAATATATTGAATTTATTATTATTATTTGAAAAATAAGTGTCAGAAGAAATGACTAATAACTTTAATTCAAATATTTTTATTATGAAACTCATTTTTTAACGATAATAAATTAAATTATTTATGAAAATTATTTTTTAAAATTTATTTTCATAATAATTACTTGAAGGAATATGATTATCTGTCAATAGAGTATATGATCCTTTTAATTTTGTATCCTTATTCATTGATATCACGTGGTTAGTTACAACAACCTATCATATCATATGATCTATAAAGATGTAAGATTCAATCAAACAATAATGTAATTTTAAAGTGTACATGAATGTGTTTGTATGTTATAATGATTATTTAAAAATTTAAATATTAATCATGAACCCCTTCTTCCTTAACAATCTCTAGCACCTCGATCACAGAAGCATACATATGCATAAGACTAATCAGAGAATGGAAATGGGAACTCCAACGAGTATCACTAGCTTTTTGTAAATTTGTCCCCTGATTCATACCTTTGCCACTTATAAGATTTCCATTTTTAAGATGAAGAAGTACTTTCTCATGCTGAATACTTTTAAGAGCATATGATCTCTTACAAGAAGCCCCAATAGTATTAATTATTCTAGAAGTGAACTCAAAAAGATGTTTTACTTGCCAATGATTTTTTGCTACTGCTACCAAACATAGTTGGAGTTGATGAGCGAAACAGTGAACATAAAATGCTTGAGGGTTATCATTTAGAATTAGAGCCTTTAAACCATGAAATTCCCCTCTCATATTGGATGCCCCATCATAACCTTGACCACGTATCCTGTCACGACCCGACCCGAGACGAGACGGATCCCGTTCGCACCGGGCCGCGACGAGAAAAGCTAACCAGGATCTAGCTTTGGAATTTGGTTCGGAACTGAATCTTCCAAATATTCTAAACAACACAATAAAAACACAGAGCTACTATGAATCATCAAATGCAGCGGAACAAAACATCTATCTGATTTCATTTCCTCAAAATAATTATTTACAAATACAGTACATGACTTTTAACAGAAAGAAAGACATAACAGAAAAGCCATGACTGTACAAAAATCAAAAGTACAAAAGTATACCTATACTGATCAGACTCTGAAACTAATCATGGACTTCCTTCCCTTTCCCAGAACCTGAAAACCACCAGAAAGCAAGGGTGAGCTCAACAGCTCAGCAAAGCAACAAACCTCCAATCAAAATCCTCAGAATCGCAAAACCAACACATCAGATAAATCCGTACAGAAATCAGAACGGAATCGGACAGATATCAAATCAAACAGAACTGTACGGAAACAGAAATCGTATTAAATCAGAAACAGAACAGATCAGACATATCAAATCAACAGAATCAGAATCGTATAGATCATATCAGAACAGAACAAATCATATCAGAATCATATCAGATTAGATATCAGATAATTAATTAATAGCTAAATTCCCTGACACTGACTGAATCTCATAGGATCCAGGCCCCTTATGCCTCCCTTTGTGTTCACGGCACCAGAACAGATCAGATGTGCTTATAGCACCAGAATACATATATAGTGCATATAGCACCTAAACAGATTTTCCTCGGATCCGGAACAGAACAGATATCAGATTTCATATTGAGCTCATTTCAGATTTCCCAGACACTAACTGAATCTCATAGGATCCAGGCCCCTTATAACTCCCTTTTCATAGCATATACAGATAGCATATCAATTCAGAGAAAATCCGGACAAATCAGAAATTACCCAAAAATCGGGCAGCACAACGGCAGTATACAGAATTTACACAATTTTCCTGAAAATCAAAATTCACCAAATTTGCACAGAATACAGATATCAACATTTCAGAACCTTTATTCTACTGCACAGATAATTTCCAAATTCACAGAAAAATCCAGTCGACTAAAAACACAGTCGAATCAAAAATACCCGGACAAAAATCTTCAAAATATAGTCAAAACGTGCACACCCGGCACGGCAACGATATACAAAAAGTTACGCGGTAAAAACTAAACCGATCAAAAGATACGGACGAAAATCGCTAACGGAAACAAAATCCGGACAGAAAATACCGCCAAACACGACGGTTCTGAAAATTGAGAAAGTCGGAATGTGCCTTACCTCGTGCACAGCAAATTCCTCAACAGTCTCTTCGAACGAAAACGGCTCCGCGTTTTCCCGAAATCAACTTTTCCAATTTTCCTTTTTTTCTCTCCTCAGAACAGAAAATCAGATATTTATTTTTTTATTTTCTCTCTCTTCAAAACGACTGAATTTCCTTAAGTAATACTCAGATCGGCCCGGCCGATCGCAACATCGTCCCGGGACGATCCGACCAAAAGGATCGTCCTGGAATCCTCCCAGGGCTATTGTCTGGCTGATATTTTCTACAGTACCAATCGGCCTGGCCGATGTCTTCAATCGGCCTGGACGATGCCTACAGAAAATCACCTGGAGCAAAACTGGGCAAATTCTGGAGCTAATCTTCAACTGATCGTCCCAGGACGATCCCAGATCGTCCTGGACGATACTGGAGCAGTTCTTGATATTACAATCTCCCAAACTCAGAAAAATGTCGTCCTCGACATTATCCAGTCCAAACTCAGTCAAAATAAGTACGGGTACGACTGTCTCATGTCAGACTCCTTCTCCCAAGTCGCTTCCCGTGCAGTCCGGTGCTTCCACTGGACTTTAACCATTGAAATCTGTTTATTTCTTAACTTCCGGACGTCGTACGCCAAAATCAACTATGGCTCTTCCTTGTACGCCAGATTCTCCTGAATCTCAACCTCATCAGCAGATACCTTCTTCCCAGAGTCGGATACCCACTTCCTCAGAGTGGATACGTGAAACACGTTATGCACATCAGGCATAGAATCAGAAAGCAATAACTTGTAAGCAGCTTTTCCAATTCTTTCCAAAATTTCAAAAGGTCCAACATACCTTGGACTAAGCTTGCTCACCTGACCAAATCTGCTCACACTCTTCATCGGGCTGACTTTGACATACACAAAGTCACCAACTTGAAACTCAACAAACCTATGCTTCTGATTGTAATACTTCTGCTGTCGATCTTGAGCAGCTTTCAATCTTTCTCTTATCAAACTGATCTTCTGAGCAGTTTCATCAGCAAAAGTGGCCCCCATAGCCTGTCTATCTCCGACCTCCGTCAGAGTCAAAGGAGTACGGCACTTCCTGCCATACAGAGGCTCGTATGGTGCCATACCGATACTGGACTGAAAACTATTATTATAGGCAAACTCAATCAGCGGAATATGATCTTCCCAACTTCCGTTAAAGTCCAGAACACAAAGTCTCAACAGATCTTCCAGTACCTGAATAGTCCTCTCAGACTGTCCATCTGTCTGAGGATGAAAGGCTGTACTGAAATGCAGTTTCGTACCCAAGCCTTGCTGAATGTAATGCCCCGAGATCTAACTTGGAAAGAATGTCGATCAATTGCCAAACAATTTACAAGAGTTATCTAAAATCATCATTTAAGCAATCTATCAAACATCTATAAAAAATTTGGAACATCAATATATCAGTCGATTCATATCTCAAAACAACATGTACAATACTCAGGAACTACACTATCAATGCAAGTAGAGAAATCTATCCTGTCATGAGTACAAAAGAATCATCTATCGATCAAAAGAACTAAAACCTGTCGATCTGAATCAACTCCTATCTCCTGCTCCCGAGCCCTGACCTGAAAATATCAACCACATATAATGAGCTTTACAAAGCCCAGCAGGTCACCTAATACCTATAACTGAAATCAAAGCACGGCAATGCTATCAATATGCATGTCAATCTATCCATTCGAATCAATCAATGGTCAATGAGTCTATGCAGCGGAAATCAATAGTCAATAAAACCAGTCAATGCAGCGGCAGACAAATTGATAAATCAACTCAATCAATTAATATCCGTCAATCAAATCAATACGGTCAAATCAATGAAATCAGTCGAGAAAAGCGATACAGAACAACGAATCTATAAAACAGTCAATACAATACAGAAACAGTAGGCAGTAGTACAATGAATCTATAGGCAGTAGTACGATGTCCATGTTCATGCTATCAATGCAATATCTATATCTATCTATGTCCATATCAATGCTTAGTAGTCGATCGATGAAATCAATAGAATCCGTACGATACAGTAAATCCGATCAATCGATAAGGCAGAAATCGATAAAGCAATAAATTCGTAAATCAATACAGTAAATATGCAATTCAATACTATATACTGAACAAGTACAATCTACTGGCTATGTTGCTGTTGTAGAATCCATATTGCTGTTGTATATATCATTTATATTGGTTCAATCAATAAGAGTCGTCACTCTTTTCGCCCGTCGGCATATCAATAAACTTCTTATGTCTCCCTTCAATATATCAATAATCAATATTTAAAAGAAAGCCCGTCGGCCCACCATCCTGTACAGGTATCAATATCAATCTCCAACCAATGTTCAACCAGGTTCCACTTGTGATCAGTATCAATAGTCAATTCAATCAATAAGCAATGCAATAGTCAATATTAAAGCAATCATATCAATAGTCATATCCATATCTAATCAATCTATTAATTCCAGGCAAATCAGAAATCATATGAAAATCGGGCAGAGTAACGACAGTCGGTCAAATTTACACAAAAAAAATCCTGCAAAAAGATACAATATCCAAATTCTTCCAAATTACAGTAGAATATTAATAACATCAATACAAGACTATTATCTTATAGAAACCAAATCAAATCACGTCCCGATTATTTTCTATTCGATTAAAATCACGTAGAATCAATTCCGACCGGTAAAATCTTCGTAGAATACAGTCAAATCGTGTACAATAATCATATCTATAACATACTAGAAGTTGTGCGGTGAAAGTTGTGTCAAATCAAAATCATGTCGAAAAGTCGACTACGAAAACACAAAACAGATCCCAACTCGGTCAAAACACAACATCTTTGAAAACAGAAACAGGGTTCGGAGTCCTTACCATGAGATCTTCACTTTTCCCAACAGCAGCGTCGGACGAAAAATGCTCCGCGGCCTCCAAAAACTAGCTTTTCTCCTTTTCCCTTTCTCTTTCTCTCTCCTCAAAATATCTGTTTTATAAAATCTGATTTTCTCTCTCCTCAAAACGAGCTCATTTCCTTATATCTTAATCAGATCGGCCTGGCCGATCGCCAGATCGTCCCGGGACGATCAGACCAAATTCTGATCGTCCTGGACAGTTCCCAGGGCTGTTGTTTCGCCGATCATTTTTACAGTACAGATCGGCCTGGACGATCTCAACATCGGCCCGGACGATCTGTACAGAAATCCTTCCAGAAAACACACCAGAAATCAGCTGTTTTCAATACACTGATCGGCATGGACGATCTCAACATCGTCCTGGCCGATTCTGGGAGGAAAATCCAAATCAGAGAGGAACAGTAAGGGAACGAGATATTACACTGAATGCCTTTCCAAAGTCTGGAAGTAAAACGTCCATCTCGATCAGATACAATCACACGAGGCACACCGTGCAATCTGACTATCTCTTTCACATATATCTGTGCCAAGCGTTCAACTGAATCCGTCTGTCTGATCGGAAGAAAATGGGCGGATTTCGTCAATCGATCCACAACCACCCAAATAGCGTCATGCCCTTGTCTAGATCGCGGAAAACCCATCGCGAAGTCCATCGTTACCTCTTCCCATTTCCACTCAGGGATAGGCAACGACTGCAACAATCCACCTGGTCGCTGATGCTCTGCCTTCACCAACTGACAGGCTTCGCATTTCGACACAAACTCTGCCACATCTTTCTTCATTCTAGGCCACCAAAACAAAAGCTTCATATCAGCGTACATCTTACCACTGCCTGGATGTACAGTGTAGCCTGAATGATGAGATTCGTACAGAATCTCCTGCCTCAAATCTCCAAACACAGGTACCCACAACCTGTTCTTACAGAAAATAGCACCAGAATTAGAAATTCGAAGTTCAGGAGTCTTACCAGATCCAATCTGAGTAATCAACTTCGAATAATCAGAATCTGACTTCTGGGCTTCTTGAATCCTTGATTCCAAAGTAGACTGAATACTCATCTGAGCTAACTCCAAACCACTGGAGGAAATCACCTCCAACTGCAATCGCTCCAAATCACGAATCAGGAAGTCATCAAAAGTAAGTTGTAAACCTGATAATCCAGAAGACTTCCTGCTCAAAGCATCTGCTACCACATTCGCCTTCCCAGGCTGATACTGAATAGTCAAATCATAGTCCTTGATCAACTCGAGCCACCTTCTCTGCCTCAAATTCAGATCCTTCTGAGTAAAAATGTACTTCAGGCTCTTATGATCAGTGAAAATCTCACATCTGACGCCATACAGGTAATGACAAAAAATCTTCAAAGCAAAAACTACTGCAGCTAACTCCAAATCATGTGTCGGGTAATTCTTCTCATGTGGTTTCAACTGTCTCGAAGCATAAGCAATTACCTGACCATGCTGCATCAGGATACATCCTAGTCCTTTCAGTGAAGCATCACTGAACAACTGAAAACCTTCCGTACCTGAAGGAAGTGCTAGTACTGGAGCTGAAGTCAAACAATCCTTCAATCTCTGAAAACTAGCTTCACACTCCGGTGTCCAAACAAAAGGTACTGACTTCTGAGTAAGTCTCGTCAGAGGCGTCGAAATCTGTGAAAATCCTTTCACAAATTTCCTATAATACCCGGCCATGCCCAAGAAACTATGTACCTCAAATACCGTAGTCGGCCTTGGCCAATCAGCAACTGCCTGAATCTTCTGGGGATCTACAGAAATGCCTTCTCCGCTAATCACATGCCCCAGAAATGAAATGCTCTTCAACCAGAATTCACACTTGGAGAACTTGGCATACAGCTGATGCCTCCTAAAAGTCTTCAACACAATCCTCAAATGTCTGGCATGATCATCATCAGATGCAGAATATACCAGAATATCGTCGATGAAGACGATCACAAACTGATCCAAATACTCCCTGAATACTCGGTTCATCAGATCCATGAAAATAGCAGGCGCGTTGGTTACCCCAAAAGGCATAACCAAAAACTCGTAGTGCCCGTACCGAGTACTGAAAGCTGTCTTCACCACATCAACTTCCTTTACCTTCACCTGATAGTATCCGGATCTCAAATCAATCTTCGAAAATACTGAAGATCCGGAAAGCTGATCAAACAAGTCGTCAATCCGAGGCAAACGATACTTGTTCTTGATCGTGACCTTGTTCAAATCTCTGTAATCAATACACATACAGAGTGTACCGTCCTTCTTCTTCACAAACAAAACAGGTGCTCCCCAGGGCGAAACACTAGGGCGCACAAAACCTCTGTCAACCAACTCTTGAAGCTGAACTTTCAACTCAGAAAGTTCTTTCGGTGCCATCCTGTACGGAGCTTTCGATATCGAAGCGGTACCTGGAAAAATATCGATAGAGAACTCCACATCTCTATCCGGAGGTAATCCAACCAACTCCTCAGGAAAAACATCAGCAAACTCCCGTACCACAGGGATCTCAGAAACAGAACCAACCTCTAGGTTCATATCCCGCACCGAAGCCAAAAATACTGGACATCCCTTCTTCCACATCCTGCTCACTTCCAACACAGAAACCAGACTGGAGAGAACACCTCGTAATCCTTGAAATACAACTCTCTCTCCAGCCATAAGCAAACTCACTTGCTTCTTCAGACAGTCTATCTGGGCTTCATACTGACTCAACCAATCCATGCCCAGAATCACATCATACGAAGAAATCGGCAACCGAATCAAACTTGATTTCCACTTCTTGCCAGAAATCTCAATCTCACACAAATAAAACTGTCGAGCAATCAAAGGATTCCCAGCCGGTAAAATCACAGACAAAGAAACCGGTAAAACCATCGAATCTAAATGTAAAATCTCAAAACAGTGCTCGGACAGAAAAGAATGACTCGCTCCAGAGTCAAACAAAACATGACAGGGCTGATCAGAAATGTAAATCGTACCTGTCACAACATCGGGAGCATCTCGAGCCTCCTGCTGACTCAAGCTGTAAACTCGGGGCTGAACTGGGACAGGGGCTGAAGCAATAGAACTACTCTGCTCCCTCTGAACAGTAGGTGGTCTCTGTGGTGCAGAACTAGAACCACCACCTCTACCAGTAAATCCCTCAGGGCGTGGAGGAACAGTCCTCAGTCTTCATGCTGAACCGGCAGGTCTGACGAAGCCCTCAGATCACTGATCCAATCCCATCTGTGGACACTCTACAATCCGATGTCCTGACTGACCACATCGGAAGCACAGACCAGCCATCCTGTAGCACTGGCCAAAGTATCGTCGTCAACAGTTCTGGCACACAGGTGCCAAACTGACTGATCCAGAACTCGTCATACTGGTAACAGTACCAGACGACCCTCCGCTCCTTCTGGAATCTCCAGATCCTGAGCCAGAAATAAATCTCCTCTTTCCAGAGGAACCACTGTCAGAGGTCTCACCTCCAAATCTCTTCCTACTCGCAGTCCACCGCTGCTGAGTAGCCATCAGGTCGTTCTCTATCAAACGAGCTCGCTCCACAAGCTCAGAGAAGTCGGTGATCCGGAACGGTATCAGGGGCTGCCTCAAAGTATCTCGTAATCCCCTCAGAAATCTGTAACACCTCTTAGCAGAAGTGCTAACCAGCTGCGGAGCGTACCTGGCTAATGCAGTAAACTCAGCCTCGTACTGCATCACCGTCTTGCTCCCCTGAACAAGCCTCAGAAAGTTCTCCTGTATCTGCTGTCGTGCAGAAGGGGGAACAAACCACTCTCGGAATATCTCAGTGAACTCTTCCAAGGTAATCAAAGAGTTCAGTTCTGGCTGCCTGCTGGCCTTCCCACCAATGTTCAGCCTCACCGTCTAACACTAAAAATAGCTAACGGTACCTTTCTGTCTGACGGACACTGCATTCCGTCAAAAGTCTTCTCCAATCTCCTCAGCCACTCCTCGGCTGTGTGGACCTCCGAAAGAGCACCGCGCGAACGGGCCGATTGGAAGGGACAGATTGGATCGTGCATACGACTGACCATTGAGGATAGAGGCTTTCACCAACACACCTCGATGGGTAGTAATATACACGACCAAATCACGGGTTTCCCCCATCCGATGAAAGAGCTCGAATGGGGTTTAGTAGATGTGGGACCGAGTTTCCCACGGGCGCAAGCCCCCGTGGTTAATTACATCCCATGCCGAAACCTGAGAAAACTCTCGATTAAGGATTATACATTATCCTTTCCTAAAATGGGATCGACACAAGGGTATAGACTAGGAAGTCCTACTCAAAGGGAAGAAAGGTCCGAAGGGCTGAATCAACATGCGTGGTTCATACCAGCATTCGGAGGCTCTAGGGTACTAAAGAGAAACCGGAGAAAATAAAATCAAGCATTCAATCACATGCGTGAGAGAAGGATGGAGGTGGAGTCATCCTGTGACGCGGATAAGTAGGATTTAGGGTCCCTGAACAGAAGGGACCTACCTACTATTTAAGACTTACTACGAGACCGAATGTAGTAGCCTCGAATCTTAAATCTAGTTTGGACTTAGTGTTCGACACACACTAAGACCAGTGTCCTAGCTAATGCGATGCAAAGATCTGAACTTATCTCGGCCTGGATTGGGGGAGCCAGCTAACCACCTAATCAATTTAAAACCATGCTGTCAAGTCAATTATAAAAGATGGGTGGGTGGTACAGTTATTGGAAGTAGGACCGACATCTAGAGAATTTCCTAGGTGGTCCTGAACTTATGTTGGGTGAATGCCCCTAGCTAATGCAATTAAATTTTAATTAGTTGGTTACTAATGCAATGCATGCTAGTTGAAATATCAGCTCATGAATGCTTTGAATTTTAAAAAAACAGGCTTAATATAAAATAATTTTTAGAAAAGACTGAGTCTCCCTAGGTCTGGCACTTCATCCTTATAGGCCAGATTATCCGGACTCTACCCGCAGGCAGGGAGATGTCTTATTAGAAGGAGAGAGAAGATGCAATAATATGCATGCGACCCCGGGCGATTCCGGCAATTCCCTAGGTTCGTTAAGTTTCTATGTTATTTAAAACTTAAATATTAAATTTTGGTTATGAGTATAAAAGATTTTGCAGTTCTTAAAGAGCCTAATACGATCCAGGCGAAAACAAAGACGGCATGCAAGAAAGAAACCTAGAAAAAGCAGATATTTCTAAGAGCAATCAGGTAAACACATCAATATAAATCAAACTAATCAAGTAAATGTCCATAGGCCAACTGCCCTTTAATTACAACCCAGGGTATGCAGAAAAGTAAAGTGGCCGGGCATCACTGCCAACAACCCGGATTTCTAAGCCTATGACAGACGCCAACAACTTTGAGTGGGATATTGGGTCTTCAAATCTTCAATATTCTGGGTAACCTCTCCTTAGACTCCTTGGATCACTCCTCCTTGGACTCCTTGGATTCGTCGTGGCTTGAATATCCAAACGAAGAGACAATTCCCCCTAGTATGGGTGTATTGCCTTTTCTCTTTGGATATCTAAAGCCATCCAGCTCGATCTTCCAAATGGAAGAAGACTCTCCCCTTAGGGATGCCTTCTTCTTCTAGAATTTGAGCTGGATAAGAATATCCCAACTCAAAGGTTGTTTTCACAACTCTTAACAATTATTACATACAAATTTACATTTATTGAAAAGCAGTAAATTCTAAATCACCTGCAAGGTTATCCTAATAATCATCCCAAGCAGTTTATATGAAAATGAAAATGCTAACACCATTGACCCTGTGCCAAGCCATGCTCTTAATTTTGAGGGCTAAGCGCTCCACCTATGCAGTTATAATTAATTTAGCCCTCATTTTTATTTAGGGGGAGCTGAGCAAGCACCTGCATAAAACACATTATTAGAAATCATAACATTGCTCCCCCCTTTTATCAGCATGAGCATGGCCACCTGCACGGAAGAACAGTATATATATGGCGCTCCTAACCTAGGGGTAAATCTAGCACTCACATCCAGAGTGCAGAGAAAGTAAGCAAACACACCAATCATTTTTCAAACAACATGCAATGAAAACCACGGAAAGCTCCGGCACACAGCAGAAAAATAAAACCCAGCGGCCTAACCTAGATCTAGAAGTGGTGCCCTAGCAAACCATTCTATGTGTGTGTAAGGCTAGTGTGGTTTGGATAGACCCTAAGATGGGAAGTTAGTTAAACTTGTCTAAAGTTCGGGTCTGTTGAAGGTCAGAAAAGGAAATTTTTGTTGAAATTCAAATATTAGTGAATTGGGGTGCATTTTAGTTAATATAGTTTGTTGATCAATTTTAGGAACTTAGGGTGATGATTTTTGAGGTTAAAGTTATATTAGCCGATTTTGGAAAGTTCTAGGTCCTCCTAGGAACTAGACTAAGGGTCCAAAAAGTCACTATGGGAAAAAGGTTAAGTCTGGGTCTCCTATCACTCTAGGAAAATACTAGACCTTAATACGAGTAGTTAGACAGGTAGTAGGCTGAAATCGAAGTTTCCTATTCAAAGTTATGAATTTTCTAAGTTTCGGGCTCTAAATGAACTATGGTTGACCAAAAAGTTGACTTTCTAATCTAAGCCTATTTCTGGAAACCTAAAATTTTCAATAAATACTAGACCCTAATATGAGTCTAATGCAAGTGAGTTTGCCTAATTTGGAATTTTCTATAATTAGTTATGGATTTTCGAAATCCAGGGTATTTAAGGGAATTTCTAAATTTTCTAACAAAGGGGCCTTTTTTACTGTTTTGCTCCAAACAAGCTCTAAACTGGTTGGAATCACTCCCAAAGATCAGGGATGACCTAAGAAAGTGTTCCCAAGTGTTTGGAGAAAATTTGGAATTTTTAATAATTTTTAATAGTTTATTAGGGGTAAAAAGGTAATTTCTACCTATGGTCAAATTAAGGGCCAACCTAAAGTCAAACTAGGAAGCCCTATTTATCTAAGGTCAAGGGTCAGATTCTGAACAAATCAAGCTATTATGGGTAATTTTCTGACCTAAGATGTATTTATTGTAATTTCCGGAAGGTCTCGGGGCCTTATTTAGCAGGTTAATTAGGGTTAGTTAGCTAAGGGCTCTAAAAGCTCCTAAAAATTCCTAGAAAATTCTGAGGGATTTATGATGTCACTAAGTTTAAGTGTTGAAGTTTTCATGTCAATCCGGGATCTATCCTAGTCCCTAGAAAACTTCTAAGTTCGCTAGACGGGTCCTTAATTATTGTCCTTAAGGTGTCACTACGTTATACGGGTTTAAACTGAAGTTCATACTAACCCTCAAGGTAGTAAATGCATGGAATACATAAACAAAATAAACACACCATGTCCTTAGATCTAGGAGAGCCTAAACTAAGTGGTGGTGGTGCAATCCTATACATGCAATCTACGAAAAATTAAAAAAAAAAAGACACCTAAAGAAAGGATTAGTGAATGATTGGGACTCAACCATTCACTAACCCACTCCCCCATGATTGCTCTTCACACATAAGATCCATGTCTAAAATTTCACGAGTAGTGGATCTCCCAAGATTAAGGGATTTAATACATAAGTAATTTTAAAATATTTTAAAATACTTACAGATATATGAATTTTTGGAAAATAGCATAATTAAAAGTAGATCAATTTATGATAAATACATATAAGGGAGACCCATTGGCTACCCTAACGAAATCTCAAGCGATTTAAAAGTAGTTTGTATCCTGAAAGTAGTTGTTATATTAATATATAAATATCAAAATACCCAAATAATAAGATCAAAATGAGAATCTATTCATACAGCCAAAATCAGAGGCTGGAAATGGTTCCAAAACATAAAGCTCGTCTTGCTGAAAAGAACGAGGGGTCGCACATCGAAATCCGACTTAAAACGACGAATATACGAATTTCCGAAGTTCAAATACAATAAAATAATATTTTAAAATAGTGCAGTTTCACTGTTTTTGAAATAACAGGAGATACAGACAAAATTTTCATCTGGAAATAGTTTTAAAATATGCAGAATTCAGAGTACATCCAAAACAAGGTATTGTGCGTTGACAGCGGACTTAAAACGACAAAGTTGTGTAATTTCGAAGTTTAAGTATAATAAAAATAATATTTGAGAATAATCCAGTCTGCTGTTTTTTCAAAATAAGTACAGAAATACTAAAAATATTTGTGTAATGCAAACTTCAGAATGTGCAGAATCAAAATACGTTCAAAACAAGACGTTGTGCGTCGACAGCGGATTCAAGACGACAAAGATATGATTTTTGGAAGATCAAAGTAACAAAAGTAAATTTTAAATACTTTAAAAAAATATTTAATAAAATAATAATAATAATAATAATAATAATAATAATAATAATAATAATAACAAATAATAGGCTAGTATTTCAAAATAACAGTAATTATAACAAATAACTATAACTAAATAATTAAATAATAATATAATAATAAATATATTAAAATAATAATTTGAATAATAATAAAAATAGGATTTTTTTTACTGTTTAATAAATAGTTAAAAATATATCTATTATTTTTATAAAAAAATTTTTTATAGTGTAGAGGACGAAAATACGATCAATTCGAGGTATTGTACGCAAAAATCTGACAAAAAACGGATTTTCGGTGAATTTTTGAAGTTAAAATAGCTTAAAAATAGTTAAAATAATTATTAATAAAAGAAAAATCGGTGGCGGGTCCCGGGGCGTCACGTGGCATGCGCGGGTTCGCACCGCAGTTTCGGCCAATCATTGGCGACAGGCAATGATTGCCGCAATCATGCGGCAATCACACCGCCTTTTACTTATCCACGTCGGCGGGCTCCTACAGCCGTCCGATCTGCGCGGTGGAGACGGACGGCGCGGATGACGCCGCGTGGCACGCGGGACCGCGAACAGCTGCCAGCGGCTGATCCAAGCCGCGGGGAGACGCGAATCCGACCGTTGATTGGCTGGATCAACGGTCCCTGCTACTCGCCCAGCCGGTCCGAAACCCTAAAGGGTTATTTGTCGATTTCTCTCAAACGACAAAACCAAATCGCATGAAATTTAAAACATATGTTCTACTCATGAACAGAAATCGTGGGGGACTATTAATTTGAAGAATAATTAACCCTAAAAAGAGCTATTTTAATCTAAGTGCTTAAGCTATTCTAAGGGATTGTGCGAGATTTTACCGTCCGATCTTCGAACTCTCGACACGGTTGAGCTTGTAGACTGTCCTCGTAAGTTTTCCTAGTTGAAACAACGATCAAACAGGCTCTGGATTGATGGGATCGAAGCCTCGACCGTCCAAGCCTTCGGGTCGCCGGGATTTCGCCGCCGGCGAGCTTTGACCGTCGGGATTCGATGGGGGAAGGTGGAGGAAGGGTGTGGAAACTCTCACAGAAAATCTCAAGCCCTGAGATCGTCTTGAGAGAGAGAAAGAGCCAAAAAAGTCCCCCCAAAACCTAATTTTTCACCTATTTAAACTCCTAAACGACCAAGGGACGGCTAGGATCTAATCTAGATGAATTTAGGAGGGAAATCAGGCTTAGGAGGCCGTGGTTCCAATTTTAAATCAATGGGAGGCTTTAATTCCCATTAATTAGGTTTTAAATTGCCTTAATAGGTCATATTTGACCTATTATGACTTGGGTTGACCAAGTCAAGTGTTGACTTGGTCAACCTAGTCAATTGGGTCCAAGGGTGAATGGAATCAAGCCATGAATGAGTTTGAATTAATTTGAACTTGATTTGAGGCCAAAAGGGGTTAAATGGTCAACCCTAGTTGACTTGGTCAACTGAGTTGACCCAGGGTCCAAGTCAGGGTCCAACAGACTCGACTCGACTCACTGAACCAGTGGGAGGGGGTCTTGGGGTCTGATATGATCAATTTGACCAAGTCAACTCTCCAAGCCCGATTCTGGGCAAAATCGAGGTCAACAAACGGACCCCCAACAAGAGTGGCGAATAACTAGTGAACCGCTCGTGTTGGCGTTGACCGACTAAGCCACAAAAAGTATAGTGAAAATCATGAGTGAAAGAATGTCAGAAATATAGTGGAAAAAGAAGGAGATTCTTCTCTTGGCCTTGCCCCATAGTGGGGGCAGAGCTTATAAAAGAAGAAAAAGAAGCAGCAGTGCACAAGTCCAGAATCACCAAAATTGTGAACTAGTAGTAGGGTCTTCTCCTAGCCTTATCCTTTGACAAGGGTAGAGCCAAGGATGAAACCAACGGTAAAGATCACTTAAAAAGGTGAAAACCAGGTAAGGGGATTCTCCTATAGCCTTGCCCCATAGCGAGGGCAGAGCCAAAAGGAGAATCAACAGTAAAGGTCACCACAAGGGTGAAAAAGGTAAAGGGATTCTCCTCTGGCCTTACCCCGTAGCAGGGGTAGAGCCAAGAGAAGAACCACCAGTAGGGTAGCAAAAGCATACAAACTATCTGTCTGACTATACCGAATCAGCAGAGTAGAAGGTGAAGGGGGTCCCATCTCCTCCTGCCTATTTCAGGACAGTGGATTGGGGTGACTCAGTATCTGTCTAACCAAATCGGGTCAGCAAACAAAGAAATCACAAAGCCTGATGTTTTCCTAATCGGAACAAGACACTCAGGGAAAAGGGTGGCGAGGAGTTCCTGTCAGGTGCTCTGTCAGGCCCTCTCTACCAAGTAAGTCTAATCAGCTTCCTGTCTGTTCATTTCAAACAGCAGGATAGAAGGTGAAAAGATCCCATCTCCTCCTGCCTATTTCAGGACAGTGGATTGGGGTGACTCAGTATCTGTCTGATCAACTCAAGACAGCAAATAAAAGAGTCACAAAATCTGGTGCCTATTTGATCAGAATAGGACACTCAGGGAAAGAGGCGAGGAGTTCCTGCCAGGTGCTCTGTCAGGCCCTCTCTACCAAGTAAAACCAGCTACCCGCCTGACTGTATCTAGACAGCGGGGTGAAAAGTGAAAAGGATTCCGCCCCTCCTGATCCTTTCGGAACAGTGGATTGGGGTGACTCGATACCTCTGCCTGACCTCAGCAAAAGTAAAGAAGACACGAAGTGGAAGCCTGCGTAGTCTTTTACAGGACATCCGAGTAAAGGGGTGTTGAGGAATTGCGCCTCCCAGGGACTCTGTCGGGCTCACTCAACGGTAAAGTAAAACCAACTACCAGGCTGACCGCATCGTGACAGCGGGTAGAGGGTGAAAGGATCTCGTCCCTCCTGCTCCTTTCGGAACAGTGGATTGGGGTGGCCACTACTTCTGCCTGACCTCAGCAAGAAGCTCATGAACCACGAAATGGAAGCCTGCTTAGTCTTTTACAGGACATCCGAAGTAAAGGGTTGTTGAGGAATTGCGCCTCCCAGGACTCTGTCGGGCTCACTCAACGGTAAAGTAAAACCAACTACCAGGCTGACCGCATCTGGACAGCGGGTAGAGGGTGAAAAGGATCCCGCCCCTCCTGCTCTTTTCAGAACAGTGGATTGGGGTGGCCACTACTTCTGCCTGACCTCAGCAAGAAGCTCATGAATCACAAAATGGAAGCCTGCTTAGTCTTTTACAGGACATCCGAAGTAAAGGGTTGTTGAGGAATTGCGCCTCCCAGGGACTCTGTCGGGCTCACTCAACGGTAAAGTAAAACCAACTACCAGGCTGACCGCATCTGGACAGCGGGTAGAGGGTAAAAGGATCCCGCCCCTCCTGCTCCTTTCGGAACAGTGGATTGGGGTGGCCACTACTTCTACCTGACCTCAGCAAGAAGCTCATGAACCACGAAATTGAAGCCTGCTTAGTCTTTTACAGGACATCCGAAGTAAAGGAAAGAAACGTTGAGGAATCACGCCTCCCAGGGACTCTGTCGGGCTCACTCAACGGGTAAGCTTCAACATCTGCTGTAGCCAGTGCGGTCTTGCAGATGAAGAAGGGCTCAATACCCACCCAGTCATTTCAACTGAGTGAATAAAGAGTCGGGCTCTGATGCCTGCCTGATCAGCACAGGGTAAACGAGAGCGTGGCGAGGAGTACCTTCCAGGTGCTCTGTCAGGTCCTCTCTACCAGGTAAACTCAACTATCTGTCTGTTCATTTCAAACAGCAGAATAGAAGGTCAAAAGTCACCTCGACATCAGCCCAACACGCATCTGTGTAGGGATGTGAGGGAAAAAGAGGTAAGTAAATGGGACAATTTTGAGGGCAGAGCCACCTAGGGAACCCTTCCTAGCAACCTGATAACCACATGGTAGAGGACAAATCGTCGTGGCTATAAGTATCCAAATGCTGTCAGGATCTCCTAAAGAACCCCAACCCTACACAAAAGGGGGAGAAGACATCAGAATGACATCTCTCAAGAAAGCTGGAAGAGATGTACCCGCTGTAAAGTGTGTAATGGGGCGATCTCATTCCAAAGAAGTAAAAAGAACTCGAGTAGCGAGGGGGCACCTCAACTACAGAAGGCAGGACTACGCCTGGTAAAACTAATCCTCAAAGAGGCTACAGTAGTGAACCCATACTAACTGATGGGGACCCTGTGAGAAGTGGAAAGAGTATCAAAACATCCAAAGGTCCTCTCCAGCAGCTAGGAGTCGGATCTCAATGGGGAAAGAAGTGGTAAAGTATCTAGGAGAGCTGACTCTGTATCATAGAATCAAAGCTCAAGAAAGAGGTGATGGTGGCACCTAAGGCACGACGCCCCATATCACCAAGTGAGAAAAAAAGAGTCAAAGTAGTGAGGAAGTATCCTCTCCACTAAGGGCAACAACTCTGAGTAAGTAAAATCTCACAGTTGTAACACCCACATAAACTAGTGGGACCCTGTGGGAAGTGAAAGACCTGAACACATTCATAAGAGTAATCCGGCGACTGAGCCTAGTGTATGAATGGTAGGAAAGGTCACGAAAAGGAGTAGGAGAACTAATCTTTTGCTAGAAGCTCAAAGTTCTCAAAGTAGCGATGTTGATATCCAAGGCAAGGTATACTACATCACTACAAGAAAAACAGCTCTTGGTAGTAAAGGGACATATTTACTACCTGAGGACAGTAATCATGAATAGGAATGATAAAATATCATAAGGGTCACAGTGGTAACACCTACCCTGATCGGGTAGGACCCTGTGGGGAGTAGGAGCAATCAACACAACATTCATAGGGCTACTCTAGCAGCTCAGAGTAGGGTACAAATGTAGAAAGTAAGTGAGTAAAGAGACTAAGGAGTCGATCTTTCAAATGGAAAATCAGAGCTCCTAAAACTTTGGTGCTAACACCTGAGAACAGGTGTACTACACCACAGCTAAGAAAAAAACAACTCTGAAGTATCAGGGGAGCACACTAGACACCTAGTATAGTAATCATGAGTGAAATCCACAACCATCAGAAGGTCATATAGTGGTAACACATACCCTAACTGGGTAGGACCCTGTAAGAAGTGGAAGTAACATTATCGTATTCATAAGATCACTCTGGCAGCTCAGAGTAGTGTATGAATGGGGGAGTAGACTGCCGAAAGATGACAGAAGGGGATTGATCCTTCCTCAGAAAGACCCAAGCCCACAAGGTAGTGATGTTTAACATTCAAAACACAATGTACTACATCACTTAACAAAGATAATTAAAGTTGTGGAAAATCATACTCAGATATGTGTGCTTTCATCCTTAAGGCAAACACCAAGGCACCTCAAAGGAGAGGGAAGAAAAAGAACTTTAGGAAGCTCATGCTTTTAGAGAGTATTATCGGGTTCCTCCTGTGACAAGGGCAACCGATTTTGCTATACTAAGATCTTCCCTCTTTTTTTTTATCACATGTATTTTTTTTTTTATTTAAGGGAATCGTGATTTGGTTTTGATATCCCAGACCATATTCGCTACATGAACAAAACTGGGGAGAGAGAAAATCACATAAGATCTTATAAGAAAATAAATCATTGGTTTTGATAACCCAGACCACATTCAACTCATGTGAATAAACTGGGGAGCACAATCATAGTAAAATCGATGTATAACTAAAATCAATCATTAAGATAGAGGATCAACGCTACCACGCCTAACTATCGCAGGATGGTGTGGACCCAGTATCCTACTTCCAAAAGAGTCTAAACTGATGACTCTGACATCCCTGATCACATTCAACCCATATGAATGGACTAAGGGGTATAATCATATTAAAATTAATGCATAATCAAGATCAACATCAGGATAGAGGATCAACACTACCACACCTAACTAGCATAGGATGGTGTGGACCCAATATCCTACCTCCAAAAGAGTCTAAATTAATGACTCTGGCATCCCTAATCACATTCAACCCATATGAATGGACTTGGGGTTACATCTATCATATCAAGACTGATAGGAAGAAAAGAATCTCATAAGGATAATGGCTCGCTATCACCCCACCTGACTAACATAGGTGAGTATGGACCCAGTATCCTCTCTCAAAAGAGTCTAATCTAAAAAGACTACGAGATCCCCGATCAGATTCAACTCATGTGAATGGACTGGGGGCTTCCGCTATCAGAGCAGGACTGATAGGAAGAAGAGAATCTCATCCTAGTAGAGGATCAATATCACCAAACCTAACAAAAGTAGGAGGGTGTGGACCCAGTATCACATCTCTCAATGGTCTAAATCAATGATTTAGACATCCCCTGTCACATTCATCTCATATGAATGGACTGTGGGCTTCAGTTATCAGAGTAGGGCTGACAAGAAGAAGTAATTCACTTTCAAATAAATGATCAACATCACCAACCCTAACAAATGCAGGAGGGTGTGGACCCAGTCAAAAGTGATAAAAGAGCACATATCCCAAAGGAGTTTAGTACTTAACTCCCTCTAATTTTAAAATGAACCTCAATTTAAATTTACTAACTCAGATCAAGCTCCATACTAGCTAAATCATGACATCTCATTTATATGAGTATTTTTCTCTCTTGAATTTAAATCTAATCCAAAAAGAAATTTAAATTAGAAAAAGAAATTTAATTTTCTTCATTTCTTGTATGAGGATAGACTTTCATATCTTATAGGACATCAATGTATAACGATGATTTCAAAAATCATAATTTTCAGACTCAAGTATCAAAAATATCAAAAGGATATAGATTTTCTGAGGTTTAAAGATTTACTAGAAAGTGAAGTCATTTACTTATAACTTTTGGGCTCTTTGAGCCACTTTCTCAACTTTCATGTGCTTTGCACAACTCTCAATTGCTTGATACACTTTGTGTATCTTTCACTTTGGCGCTTTGCGCATCTTTTCACTTTTTGTAACTGGCTTCCTTTTCCAAATCTTTAAAACCAAATTATTTCTCAGTTGTAAGATCATCTTCCAAATACAAGAGAAGAAGACTTACTTCTCTTGGACAAGGAAGAATGATCTACAAAACAAATCATATCCTCTGATAAGAGTGAATAGCTTGATTAAGAAAATTATGAAGTTTTATTTATCAATATACTATAGTTATCCATGAGATAGAGAATCACAAGATAATAGAGAAAATTTTCACTTCTAAATCCAATTTCAATTTGAAAAAGATTTTAGTTCAAAAGAAGAAATCTCTCCACCCCTAAGATGAGATAGAGAGATCATACTCTTTCATGAGTCATCACTACAAAACTAGTAGAACTAAAAGAAGTGAGAGAGTCATCATAATTGCAAATCATTATTATTTTTTTTATTGATTAATCATCAAAATAAGGGAGAATGAGGACCTCTAGCCCAAGTGCTGGAAGGGGGCCTGTCTTCCCTTTGTAGGTTACAATCATTTTTTTTAAACATATTTTTCTAATACAGATAGAAGTAAAAAGAAAATGTGCTCATCTAGCACTATAACAGAAGAAAGAAAAGAAAAACTAGTGCTAACGAAGAAGCTGGAGTAGAACCTGTCGACTTGGCCTTGGGAGACCTCATCTCAACTACCTCTAAACTCTGTACAGCTTACTCAATCATCTTCTAAGTCTCCTTGGAGAGTGATAGCTGTCACTCTTCCTCAGAATTATGGAGTAATCTGCCACTACTGCCCTGACTGTGACTCTGACTGTCACTGTGGCTGGAACTGTGGCTAGGACTAGAGATCATCTGAACTGTCTGAGTAGCCTTATCTAAAGGCTGTATCAAATCACTGTCCTGAAGATGGATCTTCCCAATGGCCATCTAAGTCTGTAAGTGTAAGACTGTGGTGTCTGTAGCTACTGACCTCAGAGACCCTCCTGCCTCAGGGTTTTCCCGCTCATCCTGGTCCTCGGGCTCTCTCTGCTCATCCGAGTGGCCTCGACGGGTAGTCTCCCAAATCTGGTGTACTAGTATATCCTCATCTGACTCATCATCGAATGAGTCATCCTCTGAAAAGATTCGACGAAGTGCCTCTATGTAGGGACTCATAGGGGAAGTGATCCTATGAGTACTGGGAGCTAAAGGTGTCTCAACTCGATCCGGTGATCCAACAGGAGTAACTACTACCTCCTCATCACAAGTCATCGGTACTGCTTCGGACCCGGGAGAAACTGCTGCATCCATCTGATCTACTGCATCAGCCTGCTGCACTGCCTCTGGTAACTGCACTGTCTCATCTGGTCGTGCTGCCTCGACTAACTGTACTGGCTCTACTAGTCGAACTGTCTCCACTGACTGTACTGGCTCAGCTAGTCTCACTGTCTCCACTGACTGTACTGGCTCAGCTAGGGTGTCCGCCTGTCGACGTCTCCAAACACGTCTACTGCGACGGGGCTCTACACGGGTAACTGGCTGCTCTGGAGCTACCACTACTGAACTGACCTGAGGCCGGGCAGGCTCCCGCTGCTGTCTCCGTCCTCGATGACGTGGGCGTCGTCCTACCACAGGAGCAACTACTAGCGGCCTAGCAATTGGAACTGTCTGCACTGACTGCTGGGGTGTCTGTCCCCTCTGCCAACTGTAGAGTCTCCTCGCAGTCTGCCTCCGTAACTGAAAGGTAGCCCGAGAAATCTGACGGAGTAAGCCCTCCCGACTGACAGGCCCTCTGCCGCGCGCTAGGCGGACGATGTTCCGAATCCTCTGGGTGAGGGCTCGAACACCAGCGTCCCTGGGTAACCTAGCTCGGGGTAGAGTAGTGGCGACAGGAGGAGCCGCCGCTATGCGGGCAACGTCCTCCTCATCTCCACTATGCGTCAGTGGGGAGAAGCGTCCTCCCTGAACTATCTCCAACTCGGGGGCTACCATCACCTCTGGAGTAGGTGCAACAACAACTGAATGTGGCCTCCGCTGCCTGGGAGCCACTCTCCTCTGCCTCTGAACTAACTCGTCGTGAACGATGGCCTCTGCCATCCACTGCCTCTCTGCCTCTGACGCAGCTAAACGAAGTCTCCTGTTCCTATTCCTCCTGGCCCTTCTCCCAAGGCCAGAGGTGGAAGAGGAAGGAACATCAGAACCGGGAACAGGAACAACGGGAAGTGTCGGGGTCTGCCCAACAACCTCAGGATGTGAAAGTCGGGCGAAAACAGAAACCCGACCAGTGAAAGGCGAAGGCACCTCGGTCTGGGCACCCCTCTTCCTGGTGGAAGTGGGAGGGGGAACCCGAACACGAGGTACTTCTGCTGGAACAACGGGAGTAACAGTAGCAGCAGACTGCCGGCGTTGAGGGGCCGGAGCAACCCGTGCTGCAGGAGCGGCAGGCACTGGACGCCGGACCACTAGACGAACGGGGGGAACTACAGCAGGCTGCCGGCGCTGAGGGGCTGGGGCAACCTGTGCAGCAGGAGCGACAGGCACTGGACGCCTGACCACTGGAACAGGAAGTGGCCTAGGCACTGGTCGCCTAGCCACAGGGCGCACTGGCTGCGCAGGAACAGGAACTGGACGTGGTGCTCGGACTGGGCGCCGAGCAGCAGGACGTCCAAACGGGCGCATGACTGCGCGTCCTCTTCTCTGGGGAGGAGAGAATGCAGCAGGCTCTGCTGGGGTCGGCCCGCCAAGGGTGACGAAAGCCGAGTCAGTGAAGGAACCAAAAGTGATTCCTCCCACTGGTGGACTAGCGAGCAGGGACTCAGGGAGAGTCACCCGCGCGTCCGAACCAAAAGCAAAAGTGACGGAAGGTACGAAGGAAGCCATGGCACTGCTGCCAAGAAAAGAAATCGACAAGTTAGAAATCAGAAATAATGAAAGAATGAAGGATTTGATAAGGATTTGATAGGATATATAGGAATTGATAGTGAAAGGAATAGCCTGTAAGGCTGAAAAGAAGTAGAGTAGGGGGAACCCTAGCTAAGGGAAAGAAATCCTAACTAAGGAAAGACCCTAACTAAGAGTGGGACGGACCTAATCTAAGGAGTACCAATCCCGGAGTACACACAAGAAAGGATAATATAGAATCCAAAGATGGAGAGAGAAACTAGTCCCACCGTGGTCGCTAGAAACCTGTGGACATCCGAAAGAGCACCGCGCGAACGGGCCGATTGGAAGGGACAGATTGGATCGTGCATACGACTGACCATTGAGGATAGAGGCTTTCACCAACACACCTCGATGGGTAGTAATATACACGACCAAATCACGGGTTTCCCCCATCCGATGAAAGAGCTCGAATGGGGTTTAGTAGATGTGGGACCGAGTTTCCCACGGGCGCAAGCCCCCATGGTTAATTACATCCCAGGCCGAAACCTGAGAAAACTCTCGATTAAGGATTATACATTATCCTTTCCTAAAATGGGATCGACACAAGGGTATAGAATAGGAAGTCCTACTCAAAGGGAAGAAAGGTCCGAAGGGCTGAATCAACATGCGTGGTTCATACCAGCATTCGGAGGCTCTAGGGTACTAAAGAGAAACTGGAGAAAATAAAATCAAGCATTCAATCACATGCGTGAGAGAAGGATGGAGGTGGCGTCATCCTGTGACGCGGATAAGTAGGATTTAGGGTCCCTGAACAGAAGGGACCTACCTACTATTTAAGACTTACTACGAGACCGAATGTAGTAGCCTTGAATCTTAAATCTAGTTTGGACTTAGTGTTCGACACACACTAAGACCAGTGTCCTAGCTAATGCGATGCAAAGATCTGAACTTATCCCGGCCTGAATTGGGGGAGCAAGCTAACCACCTAATCGATTTAAAACCATGCTGTCAAGTCAATTATAAAAGATGGGTGGGTGGTACAGTTATTGGAAGTAGGACCGACATCTAGAGAATTTCCTAGGTGGTCCTGGACTTATGTTGGGTGAATGCCCCTAGCTAATGCAATTAAATTTTAATTAGTTGGTTACTAATACAATGCATGCTAGTTGAAATATCAGCTCATGAATGCTTTGGATTTTAAAAAAAACAGGCTTAATATAAAATAATTTTTAGAAAAGACAGAGTCTCCCTAGGTCCGGCACTTCATCCTCATAGGCCAGATTATCCGGACTCTACCCGCAGGCAGGGAGATGTCTTATTAGAAGGAGAGAGAAGATGTAATTATATGCATGCGACCCCGGACGATTCCGGCAATTCCCTAGGTTCGTTAAGTTTCTATGTTATTTAAAACTTAAATATTAAATTTTGGTTATGAGTATAAAAGATTTTACAGTTCTTAAAGAGCCTAATACGATCCAGGCGAAAACAAAGACGGCATGCAAGAAAGAAACATAGAAAAAGCAGATATTTCTAAGCGCAATCAGGTAAACACATCAATATAAATCAAACTAATCAAGTAAATGTCCATAGGCCAACTGCCCTTTAATTACAACCCAGGGTATGCAGAAAAGTAAAGTGGCCGGGCACCACTGCCAACAACCCGGATTTCTAAGCCTATGACAGACGCCAACAACTTTGAGTGGGATATTGGGTCTTCAAATCTTTAATATTCTGGGTATCCTCTCCTTGGACTCCTTGGATCACTCCTCCTTGGACTCCTTGGATTCGTCGTGGCTTGAATATCCAAACGAAGAGACAATTCCCCCTAGTATGGGTGTATTGCCTTTTCTCTTTGGATATCTAAAGCCATCCAGCTCGATCTTCCAAATGGAAGAAGACTCTCCCCTTAGGGATGCCTTCTTCTTCTAGAATTCGAGCTGGATAAGAATATCCCAACTCAAAGGTTGTTTTCACAACTCTTAACAATTATTACATACAAATTTACATTTATTGAAAAGCAGTAAATTCTAAATCACCTGCAAGGTTATCCTAATAATCATCCCAAGCAGTTTATATGAAAATGAAAATGCTAACACCATTGACCCTGTGCCAAGCCATGCTCTTAATTTTGAGGGCTAAGCGCTCCACCTATGCAGTTATAATTAATTTAGCCCTCATTTTTATTTAGGGGGAGCTGAGCAAGCACCTGCATAAAACACATTATTAGAAATCATAACATTGCTCCTCCCTTTTATTAGCATGAGCATGGCCACCTGCACGGAAGAACAGTATATATATGGCGCTCCTAACCTAGGGGTAAATCTAGCGCTCACATCCAGAGTGCAGAGAAAGTAAGCAAACACACCAATCATTTTTCAAACAACATGCAATGAAAACCACGGAAAGCTCCGGCACACAGCAGAAAAATAAAATCCAGCGGCCTAACCTAGATCTAGAAGTGGTGCCCTAGCAAACCATTCTATGTGTGTGTAAGGCTAGTGTGGTTTGGATAGACCCTAAGATGGGAAGTTAGTTAAACTTGTCTAAAGTTCGGGTCTGTTGAAGGTCAGAAAAGGAAATTTTTGTTGAAATTCAAATATTAGTGAATTGGGGTGCATTTTAGTTAATATAGTTTGTTGATCAATTTTAGGAACTTAGTGTAATGGTTTTTGAGGTTAAAGTTATATTAGCCGATTTTGGAAAGTTCTAGGTCCTCCTAGGAACTAGACTAAGGGTCTAAAAAGTCACTATGGGAAAAAGGCTAAGTCTGGGTCTCCTATCACTCTAGGAAAATACTAGACCTTAATACGAGTAGTTAGACAGGTAGTAGGCTGAAATCGGAGTTTCCTATTCAAAGTTATGAATTTTCTAAGTTTCGGGCTCTAAATGAACTACGGTTGACCAAAAAGTTGACTTTCTAATCTAAGCCTGTTTCTGGAAACCTAAAATTTTCAATAAATACTAGACCCTAATAGGATTCTAATGCAAGTGAGTTTGCCTAATTTGGAATTTTCTATAATTAGTTATGGATTTTCGAAATCCAGGGTATTTAAGGGAATTTCTAAATTTCCTAACAAAGGGGCCTTTTTTACTGTTTTGCTCCAAACAAGCTCTAAACTGGTTGGAATCACTCCCAAAGATCAGGGATGACCTAAGAAAGTGTTCCCAAGTGTTTGGAGAAAATTTGGAATTTTTAATAATTTTTAATAGTTTATTAGGGGCAAAAAGGTAATTTCTACCTATGGTCAAATTAAGGGTCAACCTAAAGTCAAACTAGGGAGCCCTATTTATCTAAGGTCAAGGGTCAGATTCTGAACAAATCAAGCTATTATGGGTAATTTTTTGACCTAAGATGTATTTATTGTAATTTCCGAAAGGTCTCGGGGCCTTATTTAGCAGGTTAATTAGGGTTAGTTAGCTAAGGGCTCTAAAAGCTCCTAAAAATTCCTAGAAAATTTTGAGGGGTTTATGATGTCACTAAGTTTAAGTGTTGAAGTTTTCATGTCAATCCGGGATCTATCCTAGTCCCTAAAAAACTTCTAAGTTCGCTAGACGGGTCCTTAATTATTGTCCTTAAGGTGTCACTACGTTATACGGGTTTAAACTGAAGTTCATACTAACCCTCAAGGTAGTAAATGCATGGAATACATAAACAAAATAAACACGCCATGTCCTTAGATCTAGGAGAGCCTAAACTAAGTGGTGGTGGTGCAATCCTATACATGCAATCTACGAAAAATTAAAAAAAAAAAGACACCTAAAGAAAGGATTAGTGAATGATTGGGACTCAACCATTCACTAACCCACTCCCCCATGATTGCTCTTCACACATAAGATCCATGTCTAAAATTTCACGAGTAGTGGATCTCCCAAGATTAAGGGATTTAATACATAAGTAATTTTAAAATATTTTAAAATACTTACAGATATATGAATTTTTGGAAAATAGCATAATTAAAAGTAGATCAATTTATGATAAATACATATAAGGGAGACCCATTGGCTACCCTAACGAAATCTCAAGCGATTTAAAAGTAGTTTGTATCCTGAAAGTAGTTGTTATATTAATATATAAATATCAAAATACCCAAATAATAAGATCAAAATGAGAATCTATTCATACAGCCAAAATCAGAGGCTGGAAATGGTTCCAAAACATAAAGCTCGTCTTGCTGAAAAGAACGAGGGGTCGCACATCGAAATCCGACTTAAAACGACGAATATACGAATTTCCGAAGTTCAAATACAATAAAATAATATTTTAAAATAGTGCAGTTTCACTGTTTTTGAAATAACAGGAGATACAGACAAAATTTTCATCTGGAAATAGTTTTAAAATATGCAGAATTCAGAGTACATCCAAAACAAGGTATTGTGCGTTGACAGCGGACTTAAAACGACAAAGTTGTGTAATTTCGAAGTTTAAGTATAATAAAAATAATATTTGAGAATAATCCAGTCTGCTATTTTTTCAAAATAAGTACAGAAATACTAAAAATATTTGTGTAATGCAAACTCCAGAATGTGCAGAATCAAAATACGTTCAAAACAAGACGTTGTGCGTCGACAGCGGATTCAAGACGACAAAGATATGATTTTTGGAAGATCAAAGTAACAAAAGTAAATTTTAAATACTTTAAAAAATATTTAATAAAATAATAATAATAATAATTATAATAATAATAATAATAACAAATAATAGGCTAGTATTTCAAAATAACAGTAATTATAACAAATAACTATAACTAAATAATTAAATAATAATATAATAATAAATATATTAAAATAATAATTTGAATAATAATAAAAATAGGATTTTTTTTACTGTTTAATAAATAGTTAAAAATATATCTATTATTTTTATAAAAAAATTTTTTATAGTGTAGAGGACGAAAATACGATCAATTCGAGGTATTGTACGCAAAAATCTGACAAAAAATGGATTTTCGGTGAATTTTTGAAGTTAAAATAGCTTAAAAATAGTTAAAATAATTATTAATAAAAGAAAAATCGGCGGCGGGTCCCGGGGCGACACATGGCATGCGCGGGTTCGCACCGCAGTTTCGGCCAATCATTGGCGACAGGCAATGATTGCCGCAATCATGCGGCAATCACACCGCCTTTTACTTATCCACGTCGGCGGGCTCCTACAGCCCTCCGATCTGCGCGGTGGAGACGGACGGCGCGGATGACGCCGCGTGGCACGCGGGACCGCGAACAGCTGCCAGCGGCTGAGCCAAGCCGCGGGGAGACGCGAATCCGACCGTTGATTGGCTGGATCAACGGTCCCTGCTACTCGCCCAGCCGGTCCGAAACCCTAAAGGGTTATTTGTCGATTTCTCTCAAACGACAAAACCAAATCGCATGAAATTTAAAACATATGTTCTACTCATGAACAGAAATCATGGGGGACTATTAATTTGAAGAATAATTAACCCTAAAAAGAGCTATTTTAATCTAAGTGCTTAAGCTATTCTAAGGAATTGCGCGAGATTTTACCGTCCGATCTTCGAACTCTCGACACGGTTGAGCTTGTAGACTGTCCTCGTAAGTTTTCCTAGTTGAAACAACGATCAAACAGGCTCTGGATTGATGGGATCGAAGCCTCGACCGTCCAAGCCTTCGGGTCGCCGGGATTTCGCCGCCGGCGAGCTTTGACCGTCGGGATTCGATGGGGGAAGGTGGAGAAAGGGTGTGGAAACTCTCACAGAAAATCTCAAGCCCTGAGATCGTCTTGAGAGAGAGAAAGAGCCAAAAAAGTCCCCCCAAAACCTAATTTTTCACCTATTTAAACTCCTAAACGACCAAGGGACGGCTAGGATCTAATCTAGATGAATTTAGGAGGGAAATCAGGCTTAGGAGGCCGTGGTTCCAATTTTAAATCAATGGGAGGCTTTAATTCCCATTAATTAGGTTTTAAATTGACCTTAATAGGTCATATTTGACCTATTATGACTTGGGTTGACCAAGTCAAGTGTTGACTTGGTCAACCTAGTCAATTGGGTCCAAGGGTGAATGGAATCAAGCCATGAATGAGTTTGAATTGATTTGAACTTGATTTGAGGCCAAAAGGGGTTAAATGGTCAACCCTAGTTGACTTGGTCAACTGAGTTGACCCAGGGTCCAAGTCAGGGTCCAACAGACTCGACTCGACTCACTGAACCAGTGGGAGGGGGTCTTGGGGTCTGATATGATCAATTTGACCAAGTCAACTCTCCAAGCCCGATTCTGGGCAAAATCGAGGTCAACAAACGGACCCCCAACAGGAGTGGCGAATAACTAGTGAACCGCTCGTGTTGGCGTTGACCGACTAAGCCACAAAAAGTAGAGTGAAAATCATGAGTGAAAGAATGTCAGAAATATAGTGGAAAAAGAAGGAGATTCTTCTCTTGGCCTTGCCCCATAGTGGGGGCAGAGCCTATGAAAGAAGAAAAAGAAGCAGCAGTGCACAAGTCCAGAATCACCAAAATTGTGAACTAGTAGTAGGGTCTTCTCCTAGCCTTATCCTTTGACAAGGGTAGAGCCAATGATGAAACCAATGGTAAAGATCACTTAAAAAGGTGAAAACCAGGTAAGGGGATTCTCCTATAGCCTTGCCCCATAGCGAGGGCAGAGCCAAAAGGAGAATCAACAGTAAAGGTCACCACAAGGGTGAAAAAGGTAAAGGGATTCTCCTCTGGTCTTACCCCGTAGCAGGGGTAGAGCCAAGAGAAGAACCACCAGTAGGGTAGCAAAAGCATACAAACTATCTGTCTGACTATACCGAATCAGCAGAGTAGAAGGTGAAGGGGGTCCCATCTCCTCCTGCCTATTTCAGGACAGTGGATTGGGGTGACTCAGTATCTGTCTAACCAAATCGGGTCAGCAAACAAAGAAATCACAAAGCCTGATGTTTTCCTAATCGGAACATGACACTCAGGGAAAAGGGTGGCGAGGAGTTCCTGTCATGTGCTCTGTCAGGCCCTCTCTACCAAGTAAGTCAAACCAGCTTCCTGTCTGTTCATTTCAAACAGCATGATAGAAGGTGAAAAGATCCCATCTCCTCCTGCCTATTTCAGGACAGTGGATTGGGGTGACTCAGTATCTGTCTGATCAATTCAAGACAGCAAATAAAAGAGTCACAAAATCTGGTGCCTATTTGATCAGAATAGGACACTCAGGGAAAGAGGCGAGGAGTTCCTGCCAGGTGCTTTGTCAGGCCCTCTCTACCAAGTAAAACCAGCTACCCGCCTGACTGTATCTAGACAGCGGGGTGGAAAGTGAAAAGGATTCCGCCCCTCCTGATCCTTTCGGAACAGTGGATTGGGGTGACTCGATACCTCTGTCTGACCTCAGCAAAAGTAAAGAAGACACGAAGTGGAAGCCTGCGTAGTCTTTTACAGGACATCCGAGTAAAGGGGTGTTGAGGAATTGAGCCTCCCAGGGACTCTGTCGGGCTCACTCAACGGTAAAGTAAAACCAACTACCAGGCTGACCGCATCTGGACAGCGGGTAGAGGGTGAAAGAATCCCGTCCCTCCTGCTCCTTTCGGAACAGTGGATTGGGGTGGCCACTACTTCTGCCTGACCTCAGCAAGAAGCTCATGAACCACGAAATGGAAGCCTGCTTAATCTTTTACAGGACATCCGAAGTAAAGGGTTGTTGAGGAATTGCGCCTCCCAGGACTCTGTCGGGCTCACTCAACGGTAAAGTAAAACCAACTACCAGGCTGACCGCATCTGGACAGCGGGTAGAGGGTGAAAAGGATCCCGCCCCTCCTGCTCTTTTCAGAACAGTGGATTGGGGTGGCCACTACTTCTGCCTGACCTCAGCAAGAAGCTCATGAATCACGAAATGGAAGCCTGCTTAGTCTTTTACAGGACATCCGAAGTAAAGGGTTGTTGAGGAATTGCGCCTCCCAGGGACTCTGTCGGGCTCACTCAACGGTAAAGTAAAACCAACTACCAGGCTGACCGCATCTAGACAGCGGGTAGAGGGTAAAAGGATCCCGCCCCTCCTGCTCCTTTCGGAACAGTGGATTGGGGTGGCCACTACTTCTGCCTGACCTCAGCAAGAAGCTCATGAACCACGAAATTGAAGCCTGCTTAGTCTTTTACAGGACATCCGAAGTAAAGGAAAGAAACGTTGAGGAATCACGCCTCCCAGGGACTCTGTCGGGCTCACTCAACGGGTAAGCTTCAACATCTGCTGTAGCCAGTGCGGTCTTGCAGATGAAGAAGGGCTCAATACCCACCCAGTCATTTCAACTGAGTGAATAAGGAGTCGGGCTCTGATGCCTGCCTGATCAGGACAGGGCAAACGAGAGCGTGGCGAGGAGTACCTGCCAGGTGCTCTGTCAGGTCCTCTCTACCAGGTAAACTCAACTATCTGTCTGTTCATTTCAAACAGCAGAATAGAAGGTCAAAAGTCACCTCGACATCAGCCCAACACGCATCTGTGTAGGGATGTGAGGGAAAAAGAGGTAAGTAAATGGGACAATTTTGAGGGCAGAGCCACCTAGGGAACCCTTCCTAGCAACCTGATAACCACATGGTAGAGGACAAATCGTCGTGGCTATGAGTATCCAAATGCTGTCAGGATCTCCTAAAGAACCCCAACCCTACACAAAAGGGGGAGAAGACATCATAATGACATCTCTCAAGAAAGCTGGAAGAGATGTACCCGCTGTAAAGTGTGTAATGGGGCGATCTCATTCCAAAGAAGTAAAAAGAACTCGAGTAGCGAGGGGGCACCTCAACTACAGAAGGCAGGACTACGCCTGGTAAAACTAATCCTCAAAGAGGCTACAGTAGTGAACCCATACTAACTGATGGGGACCCTGTGAGAAGTGGAAAGAGTATCAAAACATCCAAAGGTCCTCTCCAGCAGCTAGGAGTCGGATCTCAATGGGGAAAGAAGTGGTAAAGTATCTAGGAGAGCTGACTCTGTATCATAGAATCAAAGCTCAAGAAAGAGGTGATGGTGGCACCTAAGGCACGACGCCCCATATCACCAAGTGAGAAAAAAAGAGTCAAAGTAGTGAGGAAGTATCCTCTCCACTAAGGGCAACAACTCTAAGTAAGTAAAATCTCACAGTTGTAACACCCACATAAACTAGTGGGACCCTGTGGGAAGTGAAAGACCTGAACACATTCATAAGAGTAATCCGGCGACTGAGCCTAGTGTATGAATGGTAGGATAGGTCACGAAAAGGAGTAGGAGAACTAATCTTTTGCTAGAAGCTCAAAGTTCTCAAAGTAGCGATGTTGATATCCAAGGTAAGGTATACTACATCACTACAAGAAAAACAGCTCTAGGTAGTAAAGGGACATATTTACTACCTGAGGACAGTAATCATGAATAGGAATGATAAAATATCAGAAGGGTCACAGTGGTAACACCTACCCTGATCGGGTAGGACCCTGTGGGGAGTAGGAGCAATCAACACAACATTCATAGGGCTACTCTAGCAGCTCAGAGTAGGGTACAAATGTAGAAAGTAAGTGAGTAAAGAGACTAAGGAGTCGATCTTTCAAATGGAAAATCAGAGCTCCTAAAACTTTGGTGCTAACACCTGAGAACAGGTGTACTACACCACAGCTAAGAAAAAAACAACTCTGAAGTATCAGGGGAGCACACTCGACACCTAGTATAGTAATCATGAGTGAAATCCACAACCATCAGAAGGTCATATAGTGGTAACACATACCCTAACTGGGTAGGACCCTGTGAGAAGTGGAAGTAACATTATCGTATTCATAAGATCACTCTGGCAGCTCAGAGTAGTGTATGAATGGGGGAGTAGACTGCCGAAAGATGACAGAAGGGGATTGATCCTTCCTCAGAAAGACCCAAGCCCACAAGGTAGTGATGTTTAACATTCAAAACACAATGTACTACATCACTTAACAAAGATAATTAAAGTTGTGGAAAATCATACTCAGATATGTGTGCTTTCATCCTTGAGGCAAACACCAAGGCACCTCAAAGGAGAGGGAAGAAAAAGAACTTTAGGAAGCTCATGCTTTTAGAGAGTATTATCGGGTTCCTCCTGTGACAAGGGCAACCGATTTTGCTCTACTAAGATCTTCCCTCTTTTTTTTTATCACATGTATTTTTTTTATTTTTTTATTTAAGGGAATCGTGATTTGGTTTTGATATCCCAGACCATATTCGCTACATGAACAAAACTGGGGAGAGAGAAAATCACATAAGATCTTATAAGAAAATAAATCATTGGTTTTGATAACCCAGACCACATTCAACTCATGTGAATAAACTGGGGAGCACAATCATAGTGAAATCGATGTATAACTAAAATCAATCATTAAGATAGAGGATCAACGCTACCACGCCTAACTATCGCAGGATGGTGTGGACCCAGTATCCTACTTCCAAAAGAGTCTAAACTGATGACTCTGACATCCCTGATCACATTCAACCCATATGAATGGACTAAGGGGTATAATCATATTAAAATTAATGCATAATCAAGATCAACATCAGGATAGAGGATCAACACTACCACACCTGACTAGCATAGGATGGTGTGGACCCAATATCCTACCTCCAAAAGAGTCTAAATTAATGACTCTGGCATCCCTAATCACATTCAACCCATATGAATGGACTTGGGGTTACATCTATCAGATCAAGACTGATAGGAAGAAAAGATCTCATAAGGATAATGGCTCGCTATCACCCCACCTGACTAACATAGGTGAGTATGGACCCAGTATCCTCTCTCAAAAGAGTCTAATCTAAAAAGACTACGACATCCCCGATCAGATTCAACTCATGTGAATGGACTGGGGGCTTCCGCTATCAGAGCAGGACTGATAGGAAGAAGAGAATCTCATCCTAGTAGAGGATCAACATCACCAAACCTAACAAAAGTAGGAGGGTGTGGACCCAGTATCACATCTCTCAATGGTCTAAATCAATGATTTAGACATCCCCTATCACATTCATCTCATATGAATGGACTGTGGGCTTCAGTTATCAGAGTAGGGCTGACAAGAAGAAGTAATTCACTTTCAAATAAATGATCAACATCATCAACCCTAACAAATGCAGGAGGGTGTGGACCCAGTCAAAAGTGATAAAAGAGCACATATCCCAAAGGAGTTTAGTACTTAACTCCCTCTAATTTTAAAATGAACCTCAATTTAAATTTACTAACTCAGATCAAGCTCCATACTAGCTAAATCATAAAAACTCATTTATATGAGTATTTTTCTCTCATGAATTTAAATCTAATCCAAAAAGGAATTTAAATTAGAAAAAGAAATTTAATTTTCTTCATTTCTTGTATGAGGATAGACTTTCATATCTTATAGGACATCAATGTATAACGATGATTTCAAAAATCATAATTTTCAGACTCAAGTATCAAAAATATCAAAATGATATAGATTTTCTGAGGTTTAAAGATTTACTAGAAAGTGAAGTCATTTACTTATAACTTTTGGGCTCTTTGAGCCACTTTCTCAACTTTCATGTGCTTTGCAAAACTCTCAATTGCTTGATACACTTTGTGTATCTTTCACTTTGGCGCTTTGCGCATCTTTTCACTTTTTGTAACTGGCTTCCTTTTCCAAATCTTTAAAACCAAATTATTTCTCAGTTGTAAGATCATCTTCCAAATACAAGAGAAGAAGACTTACTTCTCTTGGACAAGGAAGAAGGATCTACAAAACAAATCATATCCTCTGATAAGAGTGAATAGCTTGATTAAGAAAATTATGAAGTTTTTTTTATCAATATACTATAGTTATCCATGAGATAGAGAATCACAAGATAATAGAGAAAATTTTCACTTCTAAATCCAATTTCAATTTGAAAAAGATTTTAGTTCAAAAGAAGAAATCTCTCCACCCCTAAGATGAGATAGAGAGATCATACTCTTTCATGAGTCATCACTACAAAACTAGTAGAACTAAAAGAAGTGAGAGAGTCATCATAATTGCAAATCATTATTATTTTTTTTATTGATTAATCATCAAAATAAGGGAGAACGAGGACCTCTAGCCCAAGTGCTGGAAGGGGGCCTGTCTTCCCTTTTGAGGTTACAATCATTTTTTTTAACATATTTTTCTAATACAGATAGAAGTAAAAAGAAAATGTGCTCATCTAGCACTACAACAGAAAAAAGAAAAGAAAAACTAGTGCTAACGAAGAAGCTGGAGTGGCAACTGTCGACTTGGCCTTGGGAGACCTCATCTCAACTACCTCTAAACTCTGTACAGCTTACTCAATCATCTACTAAGTCTCCTTGGAGAGTGATAGCTGTCACTCTTCCTCAGAACTATGGAGTAATCTGCCACTACTGCCCTGACTGTGACTCTGACTGTCACTGTGGCTGGAACTGTGGCTAGGACTAGAGATCATCTGAACTGTCTGAGTAGCCTTATCTAAAGGCTGTATCAAATCACTGTCCTGAAGATGGATCTTCCCAATGGCCATCTAAGTCTGTAAGTATAAGACTGTGGTGTCTGTAGCTACTGACCTCAGAGACCCTCCTGCCTCGGGATTTTCCCGCTCATCCTGGTCCTCGGGCTCTCTCTGCTCATCCGAGTGGCCTCGACGGGTAGTCTCCCAAACCTGGTGTACTAGTATATCCTCATCTGACTCATCATCGAATGAGTCATCCTCTGAAAAGATTCGACGAAGTGCCTCTATGTAGGGACTCATAGGGGAAGTGATCCTATGAGTACTGGGAGCTAAAGGTGTCTCAACTCGATCCGGTGATCCAACAGGAGTAACTACTACCTCCTCATCACAAGTCATCGGTACTGCTTCGGACCCGGGAGAAACTGCTGCATCCATCTGATCTACTGCATCAGCCTGCTGCACTGCCTCTGATAACTGCACTGTCTCATCTGGTCGTGCTGCCTCGACTAACTGTACTGGCTCTACTAGTCGAACTGTCTCCACTGACTGTACTGGCTCAGCTAGTCTCACTGTCTCCACTGATTGTACTGGCTCAGCTAGTCTCACTGTCTCCACTGACTGTACTGGATCAGCTAGGGTGTCCGCCTGTCGATGTCTCCAAACACGTCTACTGCGACGGGGCTCTACACGGGTAACTGGCTGCTCTGGAGCTACCACTACTGAACTGACCTGAGGCCGGGCAGGCTCCCGCTGCTATCTCCGTCCTCGACGACGTGGGCGTCGTCCTACCACAGGAGCAACTACTAGCGGCCTAGCAACTGGAACTGTCTGCACTGACTGCTGGGGTGTCTGTCCCCTCTGCCAACTGTAGAGTCTCCTCGCAGTCTGCCTCCGTAACTGAAAGGTAGCCCGAGAAATCTGACGGAGTAAGCCCTCCCGACTGACGGGCCCTCTACCGCGTGCTAGGCGGACGATGTTCCGAATCCTCTGGGTGAGGGCTCGAACACCAGCGTCCCTGGGTAACCTAGCTCGGGATAGAGTAGTGGCGACAGGAGGAGCCGCCGCTATACGGGCAACGTCCTCCTCATCTCCACTATGCGTCAGTGGGGAGAAGCGTCCTCCCTGAACTATCTCCAACTCGGGGGCTACCATCACCTCTGGAGTAGGTGCAACAACAACTGAATGTGGCCTCCGCTGCCTGGGAGCCACTCTCCTCTGCCTCTGAACTAACTCGTCGTGAACGATGGCCTCTGCCATCCGCTGCCTCTCTGCCTTTGACGCAGCTAAACGAAGTCTCCTGTTCCTATTCCTCCTGGCCCTTCTCCCAAGGCCGGAGGTGGAAGAGGAAGGAACATCTGAACCGGGAACAGGAACAACGGGAAGTGTCGGGGTCTGCCCAACAACCTCAGGGTGTGAAAGTCGGGCGAAAACAGAAACCCGACCAGTGGAAGGCGAAGGCACCTCGGTCTGGGCACCCCTCTTCCTGGTGGAAGTGGGAGGGGAACCCGAACACGAGGTACTTCTGCTGGAACAACGGGAGTAATAGTAGCAGCAGACTGCCGGTGTTGAGGGGCCGGAGCAACCCGTGCTGCAGGAGCGGCAGGCACTGGACGCCGGACCACTAGACGAACGGGGGGAACTACAGCAGGCTGTCGGCGCTGAGGGGCTGGGGCAACCTGTGCAGCAGGAGCGACAGGCACTGGACGCCTGACCGCTGGAACAGGAAGTGGCCTAGGCACTGGTCGCCTAGCCACAGGGCGCACTGGCTGCGCAGGAACAGGAACTGGACGTGGTGCTCGGACTGGGCGCCGAGCAGCAGGACGTCCAAACGGGCGCATGACTGCGCGTCCTCTCCTCTGGGGAGGAGAGAATGCAGCAGGCTCTGCTGGGGTCGGCCCGCCAAGGGTGACGAAAGCCGAGTCAGTGAAAGAACCAAAAGTGATTCCTCCCACTGGCGGACTAGCGAGCAGGGACTCAGGGAGAGTCACCCGCGCGTCCGAACCAAAAGCAAAAGTGACGGAAGGTACGAAGGAAGCCATGGCACTGCTGCCAAGAAAAGAAATCGACAAGTTAGAAATCAGAAATAATGAAAGAATGAAGGATTTGATAAGGATTTGATAGGATAGATAGGAATTGATAGTGAAAGGAATAGCCTGTAAGGCTGAAAAGAAGTAGAGTAGGGGGAACCCTAGCTAAGGGAAAGAAATCCTAACTAAGGAAAGACCCTAACTAAGAGTGGGACGGACCTAATCTAAGGAGTACCAATCCCGGAGTACACACAAGAAAGGATAATATAGAATCCAAAGATGGAGAGAGAAACTGGTCCCACCGTGGTCGCTTGAAACCTGTGGACCTCCGAAAGAGCACCGCGCGAACGGGCCGATTGGAAGGGACAGATTGGATCGTGCATACGACTGACCATTGAGGATAGAGGCTTTCACCAACACACCTCGATGGGTAGTAATATACACGACCAAATCACGGGTTTCCCCCATCCGATGAAAGAGCTCGAATGGGGTTTAGTAGATGTGGGACCGAGTTTCCTACGGGCGCAAGCCCCCGTGGTTAATTACATCCCAGGCCGAAACCTGAGAAAACTCTCGATTAAGGATTATACATTATCCTTTCCTAAAATGGGATCGACACAAGGGTATAGACTAGGAAGTCCTACTCAAAGGGAAGAAAGGTCCGAAGGGCTGAATCAACATGCGTGGTTCATACCAGCATTCGGAGGCTCTAGGGTACTAAAGAGAAACTGGAGAAAATAAAATCAAGCATTCAATCACATGCGTGAGAGAAGGATGGAGGTGGCGTCATCCTGTGACGCGGATAAGTAGGATTTAGGGTCCCTGAACAGAAGGGACCTACCTACTATTTAAGACTTACTACGAGACCGAATGTAGTAGCCTCGAATCTTAAATCTAGTTTGGACTTAGTGTTTGACACACACTAAGACCAGTGTCCTAGCTAATGCGATGCAAAGATCTGAACTTATCCCGGCCTGGATTGGGGGAGCCAGCTAACCACCTAATCGATTTAAAACCATGCTGTCAAGTCAATTATAAAAGATGGGTGGGTGGTACAGTTATTGGAAGTAGGACCGACATCTAGAGAATTTCCTAGGTGGTCCTGGACTTATGTTGGGTGAATGCCCCTAGCTAATGCAATTAAATTTTAATTAGTTGGTTACTAATGCAATGCATGCTAGTTGAAATATCAGCTCATGAATGCTTTGGATTTTAAAAAAAATAGGCTTAATATAAAATAATTTTTAGAAAAGACTGAGTCTCTCTAGGTCCGGCACTTCATCCTCATAGGCCAGATTATCCGGACTCTACCCGCAGGCAGGGAGATGTCTTATTAGAAGGAGAGAGAAGATGTAATTATATGCATGCGACCCCGGACGATTCCGGCAATTCCCTAGGTTCGTTAAGTTTCTATGTTATTTAAAACTTAAATATTAAATTTTGGTTATGAGTATAAAAGATTTTACAGTTCTTAAAGAGCCTAATACGATCCAGGCGAAAACAAAGACGGCATGCAAGAAAGAAACATAGAAAAAGCAGATATTTCTAAGCGCAATCAGGTAAACACATCAATATAAATCAAACTAATCAAGTAAATGTCCATAGGCCAACTGCCCTTTAATTACAACCCAGGGTATGCAGAAAAGTAAAGTGGCCGGGCACCACTGCCAACAACCCGGATTTCTAAGCCTATGACAGACGCCAACAACTTTGAGTGGGATATTGGGTCTTCAAATCTTCAATATTCTGGGTATCCTCTCCTTGGACTCCTTGGATCACTCCTCCTTGGACTCCTTGGATTCGTCGTGGCTTGAATATCCAAACGAAGAGACAATTCCCCCTAGTATGGGTGTATTGCCTTTTCTCTTTGGATATCTAAAGCCATCCAGCTCGATCTTCCAAATGGAAGAAGACTCTCCCCTTAGGGATGCCTTCTTCTTCTAGAATTCGAGCTGGATAAGAATATCCCAACTCAAAGGTTGTTTTCACAACTCTTAACAATTATTACATACAAATTTACATTTATTGAAAAGCAGTAAATTCTAAATCACCTGCAAGGTTATCCTAATAATCATCCCAAGCAGTTTATATGAAAATGAAAATGCTAACACTATTGACCCTGTGCCAAGCCATGCTCTTAATTTTGAGGGCTAAGCGCTCCACCTATGCAGTTATAATTAATTTAGCCCTCATTTTTATTTAGGGGGAGCTGAGCAAGCACCTGCATAAAACACATTATTAGAAATCATAACATTGCTCCCCCCTTTTATCAGCATGAGCATGGCCACCTACACGGAAGAACAGTATATATATGACGCTCCTAATCTAGGGGTAAATCTAGCGCTCACATCCAGAGTGCAGAGAAAGTAAGCAAACACACCAATCATTTTTTAAACAACATGCAATGAAAACCACGGAAAGCTCCGGCACACAGCAGAAAAATAAAACCCAGCGGCCTAACCTAGATCTAGAAGTGGTGCCCTAGCAAACCATTCTATGTGTGTGTAAGACTAGTGTGGTTTGGATAGACCCTAAGATGGGAAGTTAGTTAAACTTGTCTAAAGTTCGGGTCTGTTGAAGGTCAGAAAAGGAAATTTTTGTTGAAATTCAAATATTAGTGAATTGGGGTGCATTTTAGTTAATATAGTTTGTTGATCAATTTTAGGAACTTAGTGTAATGATTTTTGAGGTTAAAGTTATATTAGCCGATTTTGGAAAGTTCTAGGTCCTCCTAGGAACTAGACTGAGGGTCCAAAAAGTCACTATGGGAAAAAGGCTAAGTCTGGGTCTCCTATCACTCTAGGAAAATACTAGACCTTAATACGAGTAGTTAGACAGGTAGTAGGCTGAAATCGGAGTTTCCTATTCAAAGTTATGAATTTTCTAAGTTTCGGGCTCTAAATGAACTACGGTTGACCAAAAAGTTGACTTTCTAATCTAAGCCTGTTTCTGGAAACCTAAAATTTTCAATAAATATTAGACCCTAATAGGATTCTAATGCAAGTGAGTTTGCCTAATTTGGAATTTTCTATAATTAGTTATGGATTTTCGAAATCCAGGGTATTTAAGGGAATTTCTAAATTTCCTAACAAATGGGCCTTTTTTACTGTTTTGCTCCAAACAAGCTCTAAACTGGTTGGAATCACTCCCAAAGATCAGGGATGACCTAAGAAAGTGTTCCCAAGTGTTTGGAGAAAATTTGGAATTTGTAATAATTTTTAATAGTTTATTAGGGGCAAAAAGGTAATTTCTACCTATGGTCAAATTATGGGTCAACCTAAGGTCAAACTAGGGAGCCCTATTTATCTAAGGTCAAGGGTCAGATTCTGAACAAATCAAGCTATTATGGGTAATTTTCTGACCTAAGATGTATTTATTGTAATTTCCGGAAGGTCTCGGGGCCTTATTTAGCAGGTTAATTAGGGTTAGTTAGCTAAGGGCTCTAAAAGCTCCTAAAAATTCCTAAAAAATTTTGAGGGGTTTATGATGTCACTAAGTTTAAGTGTTGAAGTTTTCATGTCAATCCGGAATCTATCCTAGTCCCTAGAAAACTTCTAAGTTCGCTAGACGGGTCCTTAATTATTGTCCTTAAGGTGTCACTACGTTATACGGGTTTAAACTGAAGTTCATACTAACCCTCAAGGTAGTAAATGCATGGAATACATAAACAAAATAAACACGCCATGTCCTTAGATCTAGGAGAGCCTAAACTAAGTGGTGGTGGTGCAATCCTATACATGCAATCTACGAAAAATTAAAAAAAAAAAAGACACCTAAAGAAAGGATTAGTGAATGATTGGGACTCAACCATTCACTAACCCACTCCCCCATGATTGCTCTTCACACATAAGATCCATGTCTAAAATTTCAAGAGTAGTGGATCTCCCAAGATTAAGGGATTTAATACATAAGTAATTTTAAAATATTTTAAAATACTTACAGATATATGAATTTTTGGAAAATAGCATAATTAAAAGTAGATCAATTTATGATAAATACATATAAGGGAGACCCATTGGCTACCCTAACGAAGTCTCAAGCGATTTAAAAGTAGTTTGTATCCTGAAAGTAGTTGTTATATTAATATATAAATATCAAAATACCCAAATAATAAGATCAAAACGAGAATCTATTCATACAGCCAAAATCAGAGGCTGGAAATGGTTCCAAAACATAAAGCTCGTCTTGCTGAAAAGAACGAGGGGTCGCACATCGAAATCCGACTTAAAACGACGAATATACGAATTTCTGAAGTTCAAATACAATAAAATAATATTTTAAAATAGTGCAGTTTCACTGTTTTTGAAATAACAGGAGATACAGACAAAATTTTCATCTGGAAATAGTTTTAAAATATGCAGAATTCAGAGTACATCCAAAACAAGGTATTGTGCGTTGACAGCAGACTTAAAACTACAAAGTTGTGTAATTTCGAAGTTTAAGTATAATAAAAATAATATTTGAGAATAATTCAGTCTGCTGTTTTTTCAAAATAAGTACAGAAATACTAAAAATATTTGTGTAATGCAAACTCCAGAATGTGCAGAATCAAAATACGTTCAAAACAAGATGTTGTGCGTCGACAGCGGATTCAAGACGACAAAGATATGATTTTTGGAAGATCAAAGTAACAAAAGTAAATTTTAAATACTTTAATAAAATATTTAATAAAATAATAATAATAATAATAATAACAAATAATAGGCTAGTATTTCAAAATAACAGTAATTATAACAAATAACTATAACTAAATAATTAAATAATAATATAATAATAAATATATTAAAATAATAATTTGAATAATAATAAAAATAGGATTTTTTTTACTGTTTAATAAATAGTTAAAAATATATCTATTATTTTTATAAAAAAATTTTTTATAGTGTAGATGACGAAAATACGATCAATTCGAGGTATTGTACGCAAAAATCTGACAAAAAACGGATTTTCGGTGAATTTTTGAAGTTAAAATAGCTTAAAAATAGTTAAAATAATTATTAATAAAAGAAAAATCGGCGGCGGGTCCCGGGGCGACACGTGGCATGCGCGGGTTCGCACCGCAGTTTCGGCCAATCATTGGCGACAGGCAATGATTGCCGCAATCATGCGGCAATCACACCGCCTTTTACTTATCCACGTCGGCGGGCTCCTACAGCCGTCCGATCTGCGCGGTGGAGACGGACGGCGCGGATGACGCCGCGTGGCACGCGGGACCGCGAACAGCTGCCAGCGGCTGAGCCAAGCCGCGGGGAGACGCGAATCTGACCGTTGATTGGCTGGATCAACGGTCCCTGCTACTCGCCCAGCCGGTCCGAAACCCTAAAGGGTTATTTGTCGATTTCTCTCAAACGAGAAAACCAAATCGCATGAAATTTAAAACATATGTTCTACTCATGAACAGAAATCGTGGGGGACTATTAATTTGAAGAATAATTAACCCTAAAAAGAGCTATTTTAATCTAAGTGCTTAAGCTATTCTAAGGGATTGCGCGAGATTTTACCGTCCGATCTTCGAACTCTCGACACGGTTGAGCTTGTAGACTGTCCTCGTAAGTTTTCCTAGTTGAAACCACGATCAAACAGGCTCTGGATTGATGGGATCGAAGCCTCGACCGTCCAAGCCTTCGGGTCGCCGGGATTTCGCCGCCAGCGAGCTTTGACCGTCGGGATTCGATGGGGGAAGGTGGAGGAAGGGTGTGGAAACTCTCACAGAAAATCTCAAGCCCTGAGATCGTCTTGAGAGAGAGAAAGAGCCAAAAAAGTCCCCCCAAAACCTAATTTTTCACCTATTTAAACTCCTAAACGACCAAGGGACGGCTAGGATCTAATCTAGATGAATTTAGGAGGGAAATCAGGCTTAGGAGGCCGTGGTTCCAATTTTAAATCAATGTGAGGCTTTAATTCCCATTAATTAGGTTTTAAATTGACCTTAATAGGTCATATTTGACCTATTATGACTTGGGTTGACCAAGTCAAGTGTTGACTTGGTCAACCTAGTCAATTGGGTCCAAGGGTGAATGGAATCAAGCCATGAATGAGTTTGAATTGATTTGAACTTGATTTGAGGCCAAAAGGGGTTAAATGGTCAACCCTAGTTGACTTGGTCAACTGAGTTGACCTAGGGTCCAAGTCAGGGTCCAACAGACTCGACTCGACTCACTGAACCAGTGGGAGGGGGTCTTGGGGTCTGATATGGTCAATTTGACCAAGTCAACTCTCCAAGCCCGATTCTGGGCAAAATCGAGGTCAACAGGCTGCTCTGGGCTCAACAGCGCCCTCAAATCTCGGAGGTTTCAACCTCAAAAATAACTGCAAATATCTATCCAAGTCATCAGATCGAACAGTAGAAGCTCTGCTCTGAGTCTCGCTCATCATCTGAGCAACAAGCGAAGCAAACTGAGAAAGCGTATCAGCACCGACCACTGGGGCTGTACTCCCCACTGGTGCTGCCTGATCGGCACTCTGCCTATCTGTCATGTCTGGGTCTGGCTGATCCATACAGAAAAATCCAGAAAATCCGGAAAACTATCACAAAAACAACACAATAAAAAGCCAAACAAATCAAAACTACCCCCCAGACAGACTTACTGATCACTTCCTATAGCTCTGTTTCACAAAATTCTCAAATTCCAAAACCATTGCTCTGATACCAAAAAAAAACTTGTCACGACCTGACCTGAGACGAGACAGATCCCGTTCGCACCGGGCCGCGACGAGAAAAGCTAACCAGGATCTAGCTTTGGAATTTGGTTCGGAACTGAATCTTCCAAATATTCTAAACAACACAATAAAAACACAGAGCTACTATGAATCATCAAATGCAGCGGAACAAAACATATATCTGATTTCATTTCCTCAAAATAATCATTTACAAATACAGTACATGACTTTTAACAGAAAGAAAGACATAACAGAAAAGCCATGACTGTACAAAAATCAAAAGTATAAAAGTATACATATACTGATCAGACTCTGAAACTAATCCTGGACTTCCTTCCCTTTCCCAGAACCTGAAAACCACCAGAAAGCAAGGGTGAGCTCAACAGCTCAGCAAAGCAACAAACCTCCAATCAAAATCCTCAGAATCGCAAAACCAACACATCAGATAAATCCGTACAGAAATCAGAACGGAATCGGACAGATATCAAATCAAACAGAACTGTACGGAAACAGAAGTCGTATCAAATCAGAAACAGAACAGATCAGACATATCAGATCAACAGAATCAGAATCATACAGATCATATTAGAACAGAACAAATCATATCAGAATCATATCAGATTAGATATCAGATAATTAATTAATAGCTAAATTCCCTAACACTGACTGAATCTCATAGGATCCAGGCCCCTTATGCATCCCTTTGTGCTCACGGCACCAGAACAGATCAGATGTGCTTATAGCACCAGAATACATATATAGTGCATATAGCACCTAAACAGATTTTTCTCGGATCCGGAACAGAACAGATATCAGATTTCATATTGAGCTCATTTCAGATTTCCCAGACACTAACTGAATCTCATAGGATCCAGGCCCCTTATAACTCCCTTTTCATAGCATATACAGATAGCATATCAATTCAGAGAAAATCCGGACAAATCAGAAATTACCCAAAAATCGGGCAGCACAATGGCAGTATACAGAATTTACACAATTTTCCTGAAAATCAAAATTCACCAAATTCGCACAGAATACATATATCAACATTTCAGAACCTTTATTCTACTGCACAGATAATTTCCAATTTCACAGAAAAATCCAGTCGACTAAAAACACAGTCGAATCAAAAATACCCGGACAAAAATCTTCAAAATATAGTCAAAACGTGCATACCCGGCACGGCAACGATATACAAAAAGTTACGCAGTAAAAACTGAACCGATCAAAAGATACGGACGAAAATCGCTAACGGAAACAAAATCCGGACAGAAAATACCGCCAAACACGACGGTTCTGAAAATTGAGAAAGTTGGAATGTGCCTTACCTCGTGCACAGCAAATTCCTCAACAGTCTCTTCGAACGAAAACGGCTCCGCGTCTTCCCGAAATCAACTTTTCCAATTTTCCTTTTTCTCTCTCCTAAGAACAGAAAATCAGATATTTATTTTTTTATTTTCTCTCTCTTCAAAACGACTGAATTTCCTTAAGTAATACTCAGATCGGCCCGGCCGATCGCAACATCGTCCCGGGACGATCCGACCAAAAGGATCGTCCTGGAATCCTCCCAGGGCTATTGTCTGGCCGATATTTTCTACAGTACCAATCGGCCTGGCCGATGTCTTCAATCGGCCTGGACGATGCCTATAGAAAATCACCTGGAGCAAAACTGGACAAATTCTGGAGCTAATCTTCAACTGATCGTCCCAGGACGATCCCAGATCGTCCTGGACGATACTGGAGCAGTTCTTGATATTACATATCCTTTGTATGCTCAACGAGTGTTTAGCTAGAATGTCTTCAATAGCTTCCTTTAGTGTAACTGCATTAGTTGATGTGACATGTTTGATGCCTATAAATCTTTCAATCACTTGGCCCAACTTATCCACATATCGCACTGCAATAACAAGTTGTTCTTTTGTAGCAATATCACGGGATTCATCAACTAAAAGTGAGAAGTATGAGTTACCAATATCTTTCATTATATATGTCAAAGTTTGAGCTGATGCAGCAAAACATATTTCTTTCTGGACTTTTGGTGAAGTTAACTTCAGATTTGAGCTAGCATATTGAGATGCCACTGTCTTAATTTCATCATTATGATCAGCTAGAAAGTCCAGTAGTTCTAAATAATTTCCTCGATTATCTGAATTGGAAGACTCGTCATGCCCACGAAATGATAATCTCTGGCGTAACAAAAATCTAACACAATCAATGGCTGCATTCAACATGATTATATATTGTTTTTTATTCTTGTCATCTTTGCTTAACCATAAAGCTGGAACACTCTGTTCTTAGTTCTTCATCAGATCTTCACATTTTTGTCTAGCTTTATTATGTACACTATTGTGATCTCCAACGTGACATAATAATTTTTCTTTCTTCTTCCAATTTTTGAAACCTTCTCCAATAAATGAATCCCCACCACCTTTACCTTTAATAATCTGCTCTTGAGGTTTAAATAGATAGCAATAAAGACAGTAAACAACATCTTTCTGCACACTGTACTCTAACCAATCAGAGTATTCATCAAACCAATTCGGATTGAACCTACGTGCAATATTTCCATATAAAGTTTGGGGAAATTGATGACTTCTCGGTTGATGTGGTCCCTTCAATAGATATGATCTCCGAATCTTATCTCTATCATTTACATCATAACTCCAAATAGGAAGTCAGAGTCCTGGACCTGCTGGGAGATTGTTAACATCAATATCTATTCGCTCTCTTCTCTTTAAATAACGCTCCATTTCTCTAAATCCTAAAATGAAATTTATTACCAAAGAATAGTAACCGTCAATCAAAATATTAAATAAAATATGAAGTTTCTATAATATATATGTATATATATATATATATATATATATATATATAATGTTTTGTAAATGACTGTTTAAGAGGAAGGATGACTCCTACAATGCTAATAAGCTGAAATTGATGCATCTTTGAACAAAATTGAGGCAATAAGAAGGATATTTCCTTTATGTTTTCCCTGAAATTGAACCATCATTTCTTCTGTCCAATGCCAACATTGATTTTAAATACTTCCAATTTATATAATTTGGAAGCAACCAATCCAAGACTTGCAGTGATGGGAGCTTCGTGCATTGGGTTATGCTCTTTTTTAATTAGTCTAACACCCTAACAAGCATTTTCACAATTTCTAGATACAACACCTATTTGCAACAACTTCAAAATATTTTCATAATTCCCAAACATGTTTGGTCTCACTTAATACCTACAAAAATATAAATAAAAAAACAAGTTGCTGTAGTGAATACAAACATAGCTTTATAAAATCAAACCTTCGCACATGCACATTCTCTACGATCTGAAAAAAATAGTTGATCCAACATTCCAACTTGTGGTATGAAAATAAATAGATATAGCAAAAATTGATATAGCAAAAAAATTGAAGATCAACCATGAATCCATGAAAATATGAAATACAACAAAGCACACATTATTTTGTATGAAAATCCATCAAAATAACAAAAAATCAAACAAAAAATAACAAAGTTCTCACTGACCGGAGGCCTTGCGATTCAAGAAGCCAGTCGAAGGGATCCTGCCGAGTGCCGACAACGAAGCCCTATGATTCACAAAGCCAGATGACCGGTTCCCGTTCCTCTCTTGCGCGAACGGCGAATCACCGAAAATCCGAAGCAGAAAGCAGGCTCCCACGCGATGGCGATGACGCGAATCACCGAAGAGGCGATGCTTCCTGAATCCTGGCATGAGGCGTCGTGCTTTGTTTGTGGAATACGGCGGGTTAGGGCAAAGGGGGGCAAAATAACAATTTTATGAGTCAAATTACTAAAATGCCCCTCTCTAATAAAATTTTTTTTTTTTAAGGGGGGGCAATTGCCCCCCCTAACGGGTGAACAGTTCCGTCCCTGATATCCACCATGATTAGATTGTTCTTAAAAAATAAGTGATAAATTTATATAATTTTATTTAAACATTACTATTATATATTACTTATTACATAAATTTAAATAATAATTATTCATTCACATAAGCCATTTATAACTCATTTTTTAATTTCCAAATATAATATAGTACTTATTACATATATTTAATAATAAAAAACGTTAGTTTTAATACATAAATTTAAAATGTAAGTTGTTACATAAAATTTTTATTCAACATGTGTAATAATGACTTTTATGTAAAATTTTAAAAAAAATTATCATAAAATTGTTTTCCACATTCTAAGAAACCCAAAAAATGTTTTTACTAATTTTTAAAGTGAAAATTTGTGTAAGGTATTTGCTCCTTCTTATATTATTTCTTAAACATGCTTCTTCAGGTTAATTAAATTAAAAACCTGCTTTTTTTTAATAAATTTACCTTTAATTATTAATATGCTCACAAATCACAGAGCACGTATATATAGTTCTACCCACCGCTGTTTAGTAAGTGTGGTGGAGAACCGGCTAGGCAAAGCTCAGGTGTCTGGTTCGAATCCCTTGGACGGCAGTGTAAGCCTTAACCGTCGGCTCAGATAAATTGGTGTGGGTTGCCTGCTAGGTTGATCGAGATTTTAACTGACCTATGGACAGCATTTCCTTGTCTCAAAAAAAAAAAATATATATATATATATATATATATATATATATATATATATATATATATATATATATATATATATATATATATATATATAAATAGTTCTGACTTTTGAGTATTCTAAAGCTGAGCCAAGGTAGAAAACATGGCTTCGCGTGGCCTGCACAGGGCTTCCAGAGGATTTGCTCGCGGCATTGTGAGGCCCGAACCTTCCTTCATCTCCACCTCTTCAGTTCCAATTCTTCTCCATTCGAAACACTGAATCAAAGTACCCAAAACCAAGCCCACCTCTCTCATGGCAAGTCCTTCACCTGGACATCTTCTTCTCCCCATCCCAAATGGAATCATCTTCCCCCCTTCCACTTTGTTATTCTCAAGAAATCTCTCAGGTAAAAACTTAGTCGGCTCCGGCCATATCGTCGGATCTCTCTGAATCACATAAGCATTCACCAAAAGCATCGTTCTGCTCGGTATATTGTAGCCTCCCACCTTGCAGTCTTCTAATGACTCATGCGGTGCTAGAAGAGGACCTACAGGATACAGACGAAGCGTCTCGTTGATGACGCAGTTGAGATATGGAAGCTTGTCGAGATCTGATTCATTGAGCAGACGACCTGTCTCTGCTTTCTCATTGATCTCTTCTCTGACCTTGCCGAGTTTCTCGGGATTGTTTAGCAAGAGAGACATCGCCCATTCAATAGTGTTTGATGACGTATCTGTTCCTGCTGTTAGCAATGTCTGCAAGAAGATTGAGATATAAGGAATGCGTTAATCAAGAAAAAAAAAGTGATGAGAAAGGGCGAAGTTTTAGATCGAAGATACGGTAACAAGAGATTTGATGAAACGATCATCGTATTGGGGATTGGTTCGTTGGAGATATAAGAGAGCATCAATCATCGTTTTATGATTCATCTGATCTGGTTCTTTTTCTTCTTCTTCCTTCTTTATTTTCCTTCTATGCTCCTCTACAAGAGCCTGCATAAACTTGTCCCTGTAACTGTGAATCTTAGCTAGTCTACTCTGCACTCTGCGCCGTGCAAACCACCCAAGTACTGAAGGAAGGAAGTCTCCCATATTGGAAACACCGGCGAGGGTGAAACCCTCTTGCACTATCTCCCTGAAGCGCTGCGCCTCGCCGTCATGGGATTCCTCACCGTAGTATCGCTTCCCGGCCATCATCTTCATCATCACGTTCATGGCCAGACCGAAAAGCCGCGACCTGAGCTCCACCCTGGTGAAATCCTGATCATCAGTGCAATCATGAAAGAGTCGCCGGGTCAGGGTTCGGACATCGGCGGCCCGAACATCGGAAAAGAAGGCGAGGCGGTGACCCGAAAGGATTTCGATGGTGGCTATGCGGCGCATATCGCGCCACTGGGGGCCGTAGGGGGCGGATCCCATGCCGGAGTGGTTGTAGGTGGAAAGGCGTGTGGAGGGAAATTTGGGGCGGCTGGCGAAGGGGAGGTCGTTGGTGGTGAAACATTCGTCGGCGAGGGAGGCGGAGGAGACGACGAGGACGGAGCGGATGCCGAAGCGGAGCAGGAGAATCGGGCCGTGTCGCGCCGAGATACGGGCAAGGGATTGGTGGAGGGGTTTCTTGAGGAGGTGGAGGTGGCCGAGGATGAAACGGGAATCAGGAGGGATCGGAGGGAGATTCTGCTTCTTCTTCTTCTTGTTGGCTATTAAGAATTTGGCTATGAGGAAGAAGGAAAGGAGCAGAGCTAAGCAGGTGAAGATGGAGACGGCGTCCATGGCGGAAATTTCGCCGCAGAAGCGATTACGATTAATCGATTTTATAGAAATTTTGATGATCAATTATTGAATGGTGAATTTAATAATTAGTCACATGTGATAAAGTTGACTTTTGGGGCAACTTTTGTCAAAAGTTGTTGAGAGATTGCTACGGGTTGACAATTTATGAATGGTTCCGTTTGGTTTCATCTCATCACACTCTGAATCAGGGCAAATTATTCAATTCAGATTCCTCACGTCACCAAAGTGTACATGGTCCTCATATATTTGGGTGACATGGCACGTCCGGATTAGATGTACAAACGTCCTGACGTAATAATTCTCCTTGAATCAGACATCACCTTCGCATAATAATTTCACTAATTAATGTAGGTGAAGTTTTATACGAAATGTATTTATGAAAGTTTTATACGAAAAGTATTTATGAAGGATATTATAAATATTAATTTTATATCATTTGATGCATAAAGGTTGTTTGCGGAATTTTTTTTTAAGGTTCAATGATATAGATAATTTATATTTTATTTTATTATGAAATACTTAAAATTTTATGGAAACATTTTAAGAAGGGAAAAAAATCATAAGATTTGAGCAAGTTGAAATAATTCACGATATAAGCAAAATTATAGATGTCTATAATTTCTCTTAATTGTAGAAGGCATGATTATAAAGTATAGGCACAAATTCTATCTCCTACAATAGTTGATGAGTTCCCTCCAAAACCACCCACAGGCCTATTCAATCTATCTCAAAATAAATTTAACTTCTTGCAGAATATTGAAGACTTATATATGCAAGAGGTTTTGGTAACCTACATTATTTTCCCGTAAACGCCTAAATCGACCTGTGTCAAAAATTTCATAAAAGCCCCCCCCCCCCGATATAGCATCCTAGAACATTCGGGGCTTTTACAATCCTGATAAAGTTTTTAGTTGTAAAGAATTATCCCACTTCATAGTCTTAACTTGATTTGTATTATGAAAGCTAAGATTAAGTACCTTGGGGACTTTAACTATATGATGCGGTGCAGCTACACTATAAGAATAAGGGATAACTTACACTATGGCATGTGCTACTAGCAGGCTTTCACCATCAAACCGTTACTCCCACTATTGCTGTCAGCTCTTTTTACTAGTAGTAGTTAGACACTTTTATCCCTAAGTAATTAGTTATTTACCGTAGTATCACTAGTACAAATACTAGAGCTTTAATGTATCAGAGCAGAGAAGAATATACAGAAACTCAAATTCCCTTTTACTATTCCATTGTGTGTGTTATGCTAACGGTTTCTTGCAGGTTTAGCTTTGGCGCCGCACCACTGTATCAAGTTTCCTCAAGAAAAAGTTGGTGGAAATATCATTAACAACATGATTTTTGAGGTTATAATTCAGGATTTGGCTTCTGTTGGTAGCTAATTTATTTGGTTTAATCAAATGGCTGACTTCCTTATTCAAATTAAATTGGATAGGGTTTTGATTGATGAGAAATTGCTAGATCTTTTCCCCACCTCTTAATATAAAATTGATAAGCCAAGAATGTCTAACCACTCCCTCTTTATTCTCTTTAAGAACTATTGGACAAAAAATAATAACTTTTGAGATTTTCTCTTGATTGCATTTTCCCAAAACCACATTGCAAACCCTATTTTTTTCTCTTTACCTAAATTTGCAATCCCTTAAGTTTTTATAAAATCTAAAATTTGGGCCTCTTCCACTTTTCTTGATACCTCTCTCTGAGTTCTTCTCCAACAACAGTCCTTTTGCCTCGAGCTTCTAGGAAGGGGTCCCTTAAATTTAGCTTTAATGCTAACCTTAAGGATATTAATAGCCGGATTAATGTTGTCTCCTCTTCCAAGGCCTCCTGGATAATTCAAAGGTCAAAAGCATGTTGGCTCTCTCACGATGAAGATGATTGAAAATTTCTCTATGTTAGAGAAAACAAGGCATAACTATAATCGAATCAAGCTCATTAGCATTGTCAATTCCTCACCTCATACTTTGGGTGACTTGTCCAACCCTTTGTTCATACTATTTTCAATACCCCCTCCCTTCAACTAATGGCATGAAGCCAATTCCTTCATGTAAAGTTATCCCTGCTCACTTATTAACCTACCTAACCATTCCAATAACCGATGACGAGATTAAGGCTACTATTTTTTTTCTACTCCTAGTTGTTCTACCCCTGGCCCAAATAGTTTCACCTTTGAGTTTTGCAAAAGCTATTGGCATATCATTGGGCATCAAGTTTGCGTTGTTAAGTACTTCTTCAATCATTGCAAAATGCCTAAAAGGGCTGAAGCTATAGTTATTGCCTTGATCTCTTAATCTTGCAATGCAAACCTTATATCAAATTACATGCTCATCTAACTTTATAATTCTTTTTATATTTTCATTTTGTACATAGTTTGACATATTTAAAGATTTTGATTAGGTTTCTAGAAATTTTTTGCTCCAAAGACTCCTTCATAAAGGTTTTTCAGAGTTGTCCATAAAGTGGACAAATGATAGTATTGATGAGGTATATTTTTCTATATGCATAAATGGTGAGCTTTAAAGTTTCTTTAATTCCTCTTTGGGTATCCACTAGGAATGTCCCCTATCTCCTTATTTAATTTGTATCATTATGGATACATTTTCATGCATGTTTGATGCTGACTATGATGAGAATATTTTGGAAGCTAGGTGTCAATATTGGTGAGAGGTATCAATATTGGTGAGATTTCTATCTCTCACCTCCTATGTACATAGGATATATTAGTTTTTTTTGGCAAAACCACTACTCAGAATGCACGCATTCTGCATCATTGTTTTAACATGCTAAATATTCCTATGGTTGGCTATGGCATGACTTATCTGGGCATACATATCTCTATTAAGATAATTCAAATCTCATTTTTCTTTATTCTTCTCATGCAAAAATAACAAATCGACTAGAAGGTTGGAAGGGCAAATTGCTTTCTTTTGTAGGCAGAGTCCAATACATTCAATTTACAATATGGAGCTCTATAACCTATTGGATTAGGGGTTCTATTCTTTCTAATGGGTGCTGCAAGTTCATTAATAAGCATGGTACAAATTTTTTGTCCCATGACAACATTAATGTTAAAAAATTACACCTCATTTCTTAGAAGAATACTTACCATCCAAAATCTTTTGATATAAATCCCTAATTTTGCAGTCTTTGCCTCTCTTTCCATGAAAGTTGCACAATTTATTCTTCCAATATGAATTTTTTTTTCTTTATAATATGTACATCGTTGCCATGGCTTCACTCGTCTCTCTTAAGACTTAGGCTTTGTTTGGGATGACTTTCTTACTGCTTTTTAAAACAATTTTTTAGTACAAAATTTAAATTTTTATACTAAAAATTTGTTTTGTACTAATATTAATAAGATAGTTGCAAAACCCCCCAAAATAACGAGCTTTAAGCACAAAATTAAATTCATACATTAAAAAATGAACATGAAAAAATCACATTATTTATTTGGATATTCATTTAAAAGGCTGGCCAATGCACCCAACTAAGCTTTCATTCTCATCATTCTTCCAAGTATTATTGAGCATTCTAAAGCTTACACAGTGTAGAAATCATGGCTTCGCGTGGCCTGCACAAGGCTTCCAGAGGATTTGCTCGCGGCATTGTGAGGCCCGAACCTTCCTTCATCTCCAGCTCCTCTGCTCCAATTCTTCTCCACTCGAAACACTGAAGCAAAGTACCCAAAACCAATCCCACCTCTCTCATGGCAAGCCCTTCACCTGGACATCTTCTTCTCCCCATCCCAAATGGAAGCATCTTCCCCCCTTCTACTTTGCTATTCTCCAGAAATCTTTCAGGAAGAAACTTAGTCGGCTCCGGCCATATCGTCGGATCCCTCTGAATCGCATAAGCATTCACCAAAAGCATCGTTCCACTTGGTATATTGTAGCCTCCCACCTTGCATTCTTCTAATGACTCATGAGGAACAAGAAGAGGACCTACAGGATACAGTCGAAGCGTCTCGTTGATGACACTGTGGAGATATGGAAGCTTGGCGAGATCTGATTCATCGAGCAGACGACCTTTCTCTACTTTCTCATCAATTTCTTCTCTAACCTTCTCGAGCTTCTCGGGATTGTTTAGTAACAGAGACATCGCCCATTCTATAGTGTTTGATGAAGTATCTGTTCCTGCTGATAACAATGTCTGCAAGAGAGAGAGATAGAATAGATTGTTAATAAATTAAGAAAAAAGTGAAGAGGAAAGGGGGGAGCTTTAGATCTAATATTAGATACCGTTACAAGAGATTTTATGAAAGGATCATCGTATTGCTCAGGATGGGTTCTTTGGAGCGATAAGATAGCATCTATCATCGTTTTATGGTTCCTCTGATCTTCCTCTGCAAACTCGCCTGCTTCTTTTTCTTGTTCTTCCTTGTTTATCTTCCTCCTACGCTCCTCTACAAGGGCCTGCATAAACTTGTCCCTGTAATTGTGTATATGAGCCATTCTACTCTGCACTCTTCGCCGTGTAAACCACCCGACCACTGAAGGAAGGAAGTCTCCAACATTGGAAGCGCCGGCGAGGGTGAAGGACTCTTCAACTAACTCCCTGAACCGCCGCGCCTCGTCGTCCCCGGATTCCTCTCCGTAGTAACGCTTTCCAACCATCATCTTCATCATCACGTTCATCGCCAGTCCGAAAAGCCGCGACCTTAGCTCAACTCTCGTGAAATCCACCTGATTTTTGGTGTCAAGAAAGAGCCGATGGGCTAGAGCTCGGGCCTCGTCGGCCCGGACATCGGAGAAGAAGGAGAGGCGGTGGCCCGAAAGGACTTCGATGGTGGCTATGCGGCGCATATCGCGCCAATGGGGGCCGTAGGGGGCGGATCCAAGGCTGGTGTGGTTGTACGTCAAAAGGCGGGTGGAAGGAAACTTGGGGCGGTTGGCGAAAGAGAGGTCATTTGTGGTGAAACATTCTTCGGCGAGGGAGGCGGAGGAGACGACGAGGACGGGGCGGATGCCGAAGCGGCAGAGGAGAATATGGCCGTGTCGGGCCGAGAGTTGGGCCAAGGATTGGTGGAGCGGTTTCTTGATGAGGTGGAGGTGGCCGAGGATCGGAAGGGAATTAGGTGGACTTGGAGGGAGATTCTTCTTCTTCTTCTTGTCCGTTTTGGTCATGAAGAGTACTTTGGGTAGCAGCAGGAGGGAAAGGAAGAGAGCTAAGCAGGTGAAGATGTTAATGGCTTCCATGACTGAAGGGATCGAGAAGGAAGATAACAGAAAGATAAGATTTTGCCAAAGAAGGGACCGAATTGATTGATGAATGATGATGACGGGGGAGGAGTTGCAAATATATAGGGATTTGTCAGAGTAGCATACTCTGCATCGATGAGGAGGCGCGCTTTAAGATTTTTTTTTAATAATTAAAGTATTTAATAATCTGTGGTCCAAAATATCATGCCTCTTACGTGTGCGGTTACGTTCGAAGACTATTTTGGCACGTGTCTTTGTTCTTCATCCAGACCAATTTGTTTATTAAGCACATGGCCTCGTGGAAAATAATAAAACGGACTGCCAAAGATTCAATTTTGACATTAAGGCTCCGTTGGGGTGACTTTTTTTATTGATTTTTATAATAAAATTTTAGTTAAAATTAAAAGTTTGATACTACAATTTTATTTCAAGAAATAATAAAAATTACCCAAAATAAAATTTAAATGTAAATGAAAAAATATAAATTGGAATATATATATATATATATATATATATATATATATATATATATATATATATATATATATATATATATATATATATATATATATATTATAAAATGGACTTGAGTTTCCACCTCTATGCAATCTTGGCCTTTCATTTTAATTCTTACGATATTATCCTAACTGTTCATTATATTATAAATATTTAATAATTCAAAAAATATAAAGCATAATTATGCTGCTTGTTATGTGCTAGAATATACGCGGCATTAGAGTTAGAAAATATTCGTCTTAGCGTTGCACGAGTATTCCGCACACAAACAGAAAAGAGAAATGAACACCAGAGTTTTTATGTGGAAAACTCAAAAAGGGAAAAAACCACGGGGTCTCGCCCAGTTGTAAAGTTCTACTAGTGTTTTTATGAAGTACAAAGGTTGATCCGTCTTACAAATCAAGACGATCAGTTTACAATCAACTTCTCACAAAGTTACAAAGTTCTGCAAATTCCCGGCGTTTCTCGAAAATTCAGCAGAGTTCCGGCGTCTTCAGGTGGCAGGAAGAGCTCCGGTGGTGGTCGAGGAGGAGCTTCTTCCTTCTCCTCATTCTTCTATTCTTCTTCTCTCTCTTCACTTGAGCCCCCTTGGTGTAGAATGAGAGCTCTATTTATAGTTTTTATGGAGTGGCATAGCCCGTAAATAGGCGTGAGATCAGGGGCGAATTGGGAGTGTTTTGAATGGACGGCCGATATCGAATCCTTTGATCATGCACCGTTTGTTGGGAATTTGAAGGCCTTAATGATGTCAGAATTCAGCGATTTTGGGCTCGTTGGATTCTTCTCGTCGAGCCGCTCGATTCAAGTATAAGCTCGTTAAAATCGGAGACCGTTTGGTAACTGAAATTGCGGTTTGAAGCTTCCAACAGTGCTTCGAGACCTTGATTCGGACTCATTTGGGCTCGGATTGGGTCGCATTTGGTGTCGTTGGATTCATATTTCCGAGACGCTCAGTTTGACGGTAAGATCGTTGAAATCGGAGTTCATATGCTCTCGAATTTAATTTTTGAAGTTTCCGAGTAGCTTTTGCCTCGAGATTCATGCCCGATCAAACTAATTTTGTGATGACGTATCACTGCTTAATTAATAATTAATAATAAATTCAATTTAAGAAGTGATTAATTCAAAGTGGCTAATTAAATTTTATTAATTAATTATACCGTTTCAATTAATTACACATAAAGTGGATAATTAAATTTTCTTAATTAATTAAATCATTTAAATTAATGACACATAAAAGTATATAATGAATTTATGCTGCTTAATAAATAAGAAATTCAATTAAGAAGTGATTAATTCAAAGTGGCTAATTAAACTTTCTTAATTAATTATATCGTTTAAATTAATTACACATAAAGTGGCTAATTAAAATTTCTTAATCAATTATATCGTTTAAATTAATGACACATACTTAATTAATTATACCGTTTCAATTAATTACACATAAAGTGGCTAATTAAATTTTCTTAATTAATTATATCGTTTAAATTAATGACACATAAAAGTCTGCTTAATTAATAATAATTTCAATTAAGAAGTGATTAATTCAAAGTGGCTAATTAAACTTTCTTAATTAATTATATCGTTTAAATTAATTACCCATAAAGTGGCTAATTAAAATTTCTTAATCAATTATATCGTTTAAATTAATGACACATAAAAGTTACGAGCCAATTATCTTGTCAATTCATTGTACTAAAATAATTATTAAATCTATAAATTTATAATAAATATACAATTTACTAATTGTTACATACATTTAATAAATTAATTAATTAGGTAAATTAATGTATCTTAAATTTTTATTCCTCAACTAATGTCTCTTAATTTTATTCCTCAACTAATTAAATTTTTAGTCTTCTCGAAGCCCGCTTCAGATTCGCTCCATTTATTTTATTTTTTTCTTAAATTATCTTGATCGTCCATTGTATTAATGCTCTCTATATAATCTCATTCTAAATTAATTTTAAATCTTCTAAACGTTTTAATTTCCTGCAAGTTTTATTTATTTATATATGTTTCATTTCCCTATCGGTTATCAACCTATTCACGCGAAAGATGAGACGTTGGCTCTTCCTCTTCCCCTACTCTTCTTCTCATTATGCTAGGCAGCTAACTCTTCTGACTCTTCGTTTCTTCCAGAAATTAACAATGAAGTAATACATCAACATCTCTTCGGATCCCACTCACATCCTAAACTCTTCATCTTCAAGTTGCTTGATTTTGTGCCTCTTCTGATTCCGCTCTGCTACCATCCATTTCAAAGAAACGCTAAAAGAGCTTCTTCACATTCTTCTCCTGTCGGATCGGAAGTCACAGAGCTCGCATTCTTCTCCTGTCGGATTCGATCGAAAGACAGATAGGAAATAATTTAGGAGAACGGAGTAGCACTCTAAACCCTAATAGGGCTTTCCTGATAGGGTTCTCATACCTCTACCTGCGAATAATGCAATCAGTTGACGGTGAAATGACAACCTTTCTTATACGAATATTTTTCATCCCTACATATGGAATCATTCTGTCTTCGCTTTCCCCAGTGTGCTCCTGCATAAACTTCGCAGACTTTCCTTTCTCATTGAGGGTTTTCAAAATTTGGATGGATGCTGAATAATGAGAAGATGAAGGCTATGTTGTAATAATCCCTTCTTTTAACTATTGAATTATACAATTAAACGGTCTGAAATTATTCCTGAATAGCATGCATTCATCGTCGCAATTGCTCTCGATAGGTTTTAACAACTCGATCTATGGAGGGATATAATACAAACAACACAAGTTATGTTAAAGTTATTATGCTTTACTTTGTTTTTCTTATTATTATCATTATTCTTCACTATTTTATGATAATTTATTATGTGATGAGTGACATCGCATAATATATAGTTATATTTATTTACTTGTAGAGGATGTGACCCCAATTCTCACTCACAACACCCGTAGAAAAGTCGGTAGAAAGGGGAGGATATTATAATATATGCATTCGTCTGTCAAACCTTCTTCTACTTTAACATAAATTCTTTGAAGAGGGAGGAAATGATAATCTAATAGTAAGAATTTTGTAGGTTATATTTTGTCGTTGTTTCGTTGATTTGAGAGATTTTTTGTTGTATTTAGGACACCAGAAGTCTTTAAGAAATTTTTTTTTTTTTTTAATTTTAAATAAGAATATTTGAAGATCAAATTTTTGCATATTTTATGTTGATTTTGTTTTCTCATGTTGTTGATGGGGTTTGATATTTGAAGAGTATTTAGGACACCATGGGACTTAGCCAAACTTGAGTTGTTAGCTACTTTTTATTAAGAATGATTGACAAATTTAAATATTAGCTTTGTACTTATGTTATGGATATTTTAATACAAATTTCATAGAGATGAGTTTTATAGTCATTATATATTTTTTAAATGATTATAATATAAAATTTGATTAATAAATTATATATTAAATCAAAATTGACAACTATAAGGCCTTAATTAAATTTTAATTTTAATATATATTTTTTTCATTTTAAAAATAAAAATATAACTAAAATATTCATAATATATTTTTATTTTAAATTTTTTATTAACGTGCATTTAATGCACGTGCAATAAAACTAGTATATATAATTTTAAACCAAATCAGATTCGTTTGGGATAGTTATTTTGTGGTTTGTTTTTTTGAGAGTGACTATAATTTTATTTGACTTTTGATTTTTATTTATTTTTTTAAAAACTTGCAAAAAAAAACTGATTTTTGCAACTAGAATAGTTAAGGATTGGTTTGGGATGGCTTTCTTCATGCTTTCTAAAATGGCTTTCTAGTAAAAAATTTCTAATTTTAAAAATTTATATACTAGAAAGCCGATTTAGAAATCATTAAGAAAGTCGTTCGAAGCGAAGCCAATGTTACTTTCGTTATAGTAACTCTTCAACTGATAAGGATTGTTAAAATGAGTTTTCAGGTTAGGTTCAAGTCCAATCCTAAAAATTGACCCGACTTCAATCCCTTAACCTAAATTGCAAACTTGTTCAAATCATCGAACTCAAACCAAACCCGGGTCGACCTATTTGGTTTGAATTATTTTTTCTAAGTCAGATGATATTTTAGTTTCTTTTTCAACGAAAACATCGATTTAGCCAACAAAAAGACAACTTAGAATTTAATTTACCTAATTACTTCAAAATATTTAAAATATATATATATATATATATATATATATATATATATATATATATATATATATATATATATATATATATATATATATATTGAAGATTTTCTCATAAAGAACTTTTATTTTAGAAATATGCTAATTGCAAACATTTGAACATTACAAAGTCTACAGATATACGTTAAACAAAAATACTTAACCAATTCAAGAAATTCTACAAGTTACACAATTGATTACCATTTACCATTACAGAGTCTATAGATATACGTTGACAATTTCAAATTTTAATGATTAAACTATAACACTACAAAGAAAAATCATTATTTTCGGCGACATTTCCAACATATTAAAGTATGACAGAAATATTGACGACAAAATCATCGATATTTTAGACGGAAATTATCCGATGGGTTTTCCAGCGGAATGCCTGTCAGGTAAGCCACCAGCCTTTTTTGAGCCGACTAATTAAATTAGCAGAAATTACATTGGAAAGTTTCCCGTGAAATGGCCATCGGAATATCCACCAGCCTACTTAAACTCGTTGAGTAATGTTCGGTGGAATTTCCGCTAGAAACTTTCATAGCGGATCCACTGGAAATTTCCCAATTTCCTAGTATGCCACTGTTCGCAACTGTCTTTACGTTATTTCTCTCATTCTCGCTCTCGTTCGCTGCTCCTCTTCACCTGAGTTGTCTTCCAAGCTTCGTTGTCTCGTTTGTCGTTGTTCGCCGCCATTCGATACCTTGTTCGGACGGTCCGATCACTGGACTTAATAATTACTCTTGGGATAGATTTTTGGGTTGTGTGATATACTGAATGTTTTTTTAATACTTATAATTACTTTCTCGGTGTTTTGAATGTTTTTTCTTAAACAATTTAAGTTATCTTTGAAAAAGAAAAAAAAAATTAAAATATGAATCAAATGTACTATATAAGTATATTGAATAGTAATATAAAACTGAAGCCACCACTAGCTTCACTTTTATATAATGTTGGGATTTCTACTTGAGGAAGAGAGCTCTTCTTTGAATCTTGCTCTTCTTAGATGAGAGGGGAGAGAGCATTCGCATTTTGGAGAGAAAATAGTATTCATTTTTTATTCATTTCACCTCACTTCAAATAAATACAAGCTACCTCTACTTAAACTAAAATGACATAAAGGAAGGGCAAAACAGTAAAACTAATAAAAACATACAAATTAGATCTAATTACTAACAATTTCCACATTGATTCAATTTTATAAATCTGAAAAAAAAAACAATTGCTATCCACAAAGCATAGCTCAAGAAAAATCTTCCCTTCGATTGCCACTTCTCCTTTACATGTTGTTCATAAAGAGCAGTCCAAGAAAAGTCAACCATCGTACGGTCACTTGCTTCTCCTCCAACTTTTCGCTTGAACTTGAGCCTACTACGAAGTCATGGCTCTTCTTCCGATCCCAGGAGCATGTCTCCTACGCCTAGCTCGAACTCTCCCATGATCTCCTCCTCATGCCGTCTTCTCTCGTTCGGCATGCCTCTTGCGATCTCACTGTCTGTCTGACTGCTACGCGTGCTAGAAATCTAGAAAAACAAAAAAACATGCTTATGTGTGTTCTTGATGTTGGATCGGAATGCTTGTGACGAATCACTTGTAGAAGCTTCAATCGGATCAACGGGAACAATAACCCTTTCTCCTTGATCTCCTCCACCAAACTCTGATACAATTTGTTGGGATTTTTTCGAGGAAAAGAAGTTTTCTTGAAATAGAGGGAGAGAGGGCGAGGGGGAATGGAGGGAGAAAACAAAACTTCAGGTCTTATTTCATTCCACCTCTCTTCAAACAAATACAAGCCAACTCTATTTAAACTAAAACTAATTAAAGAATGACAAAATATTAAAAAAGATAACAACATACAAATTGAACCAAGTTACTAACATGCAAACACCATGAAATGTGAAAGGGCTCAAATAAATAAATTATATATATTAAAAAAATTATTTTGATCGAGCACGAATCTCGAGGCAAAATCAAGCCGGAAATTTCAAAAATTAAATCCGGAAGCACCTGAACTCCGATTTCAACGAGCTTATAATCAAACTGAGCGTCTCAGAAATACGAATCCAACGACACCAAATTCAACTCAATCCGAGCCCAATGAGCCCAAATCAAGCACGCAAAGTGTTGTTGGAAAGTTCATACCACAGTTTGAGTTACCAAACGTTCTCCAATTTTAACGAGCTTATAGTCGAATCGAACGACTCAACGAGACAAATCCAACGAGCCCAAGATCACCGAATTCCGACATCATTAAAACCCTCAAATGTCTAACGAACGGTGCACGATCAAAGGATTCAATATCAGCCGTCCATTCGACCACTCCCTATTTGCCCATGATCTCATACCTATTTACAAGCTATGCCACTTCAGAAATCTATAAATAGACCCCTCATTTCTCATGAGAGGGGATCCAAGCTAGAAGCAAGAGAGAAAAGAAGAGAAGAGAAGATAAGGATAGGAGGGAATAACTCCTCCTCGGCCACCACCGGAGTTCTTCCTGTCGCCTTAGTAACGCCAGAATTCTGCCGGACGCCCGGGTGACGCCTGAACTCTGCTCAACTTTGTAAACGAATCTCAATTCAAAAGAGATTCATTGTAATCTGATCGTCCTAACTTTTGTGGACGAGTCAGCATTTTTGTACTTCAAATAAATATTAGTGGAATTGTTTTCAACTGGGCGTGACGTTTTTTCCCTTTCAGGATTTCCACATAAAAAATCTGGTGTTATTTTTCCTCTGTTTGTGTGCTAGATATCCGACAACACTGAGACGAAAATTTCTTAACTCTACCGCCGCGTATATTCTAGACCGCAACAATATATATAATCTATACATGCTTAGCCTTCCATTTCAACTACTTAAATTGAATCCTAACCTTTCATTTTAATTATTTTATTTATAATTGATTAATAATCATAATTTTATTCATACCAAATATATTATATTAATTACTTTAACGATGTATTAATTAGTTATTATTTATGAAAATGTATTAATTAATCACCATTTCCATCTACGGCTCTTATTTAATAACCTGAACATAAGCCGCTTATGATTCTCCATTAAGCGATCTTGGCCACTGATTTTTTTTTTTTTTTTAATCTGCACCGTCTAATTTCGCACCTATTCCTCTTCGAATTCACTCCCGTCCATTTATTTCTAAGGATCGCCTTCTTCTCCTGCTAAAAGAGGAACAATTATTAGGTCCGGACATCGGACATAGCTCTACATCTAAAGACCAATAACATGTCGCCACGTGCTCTTACTTTTTACCGCGCGGCCCGATGACCTGACCCGGACCAGAACTCGGTATTGCTATGTTCGGGTATTGCTAGGCATTGCTCGGTATTGTTAGGTATTGCTTGACAATAACGAGAAATACCGATCTGTCAAGACCAATACCGAGCAATATCTAACAATACCGAGCAATACCTAGCAAAATCGAGATATTGCTCGATAATGCTCGATATTGGTCTTGACATAATGATATTTCTCATTATTATCAAGCAATACCTAGTAATACCCCGGTCTGCACAAATCAGCAAATACATTGCAATCCCGAGTTCGGTCCGGGTCAGGTCGTCGAGCCGTGAGTTAAAGAGTAAGAGCACGTTGCATCATTTTACTGACGTCCGAACGTAGAGCTACGTTAGGACACCGGACCTAATCAAAATTCCTAAAAGAGCATCTAAAAAGAGCTTCTTCGCCTTCTTCTTCTCCTCTTGTCAAATTGAAAGTAGCTCGAGCTTCCCGTGAGGAATAAGTTGTTCTCCTTCTTCTCCTCCCGTCGGATCAAAAGTCGCTCGGGCTTCCGGCGAACCCTTCATCTTCCGCGCCCATAACCCATCGTCTTCCAAAGCACATATATCTACAACTATTCAAATATCTGAAATAGCGGCAAAATTGCCGCTCAGTTGTAAAACCGTTCAATTGTATGATTATTCCCTTTCAAAATTTAAATAATAAACACGCTGCCGACAATTTTCCGGCAGGCAGGTGATCATTACATTGCATGTGCCATTATTGTTCATAAAATTAGTACGAAAAAATATAAAAAGACAAAAGGCGTCAGGCCTCTTACCGGAAAAGGGACAATAGAATATCTGATCGGTTGGTTCAAAAGCCCATCCAGACAAAATTCAATATTCAATTCTCCCTTCTTCGAAGTTCATCCAAACAAACGTGTTAATCAATTCAAGCTAACCTCAATGATGCTATTCATAACATTAATTCCTCTCTCTCTTGCCTCCATAAGAGTTGGAGCTCATGGTTGATTCAAAGGGCTAAAGCGGATTGGCTTACTAGAGGGGAAGATGATTTGGGCTTCTTGTTTGCTAGGATCAAAGCTAGAAAATCTTTTGGCCGTATCAATGAGTTGTCTACCATGGATGGGCATTTTTCTGATCCTGGGAGTATTGCAGCTGCGGCTGTGGGCTTTTTTCAGCAATTGTTTAATAATCCTAATGTTCATTTTTCGGGCAACTCCTCTATCCCCATTGGTCAGACCATTCCTCCTCACTTGGGGGCTTCTCTCACTGCCCCTGTTACTGACTTGGAGATACATAATGTTGTTTTTTCGACTTCTAAGTCTAAGGCCCCGGGCCCGGATGGCTTCACCTTTGAGTTTTATAAGGAATCTTGGAATCTCATTGGCAATCAAGTTTGCAAGGCCATAAAACACTTCTTCTCTACTGGGTTCCTGCCGAGGTCTGCTAAAGCCACTGCAATTGCCTTAATTCCTAAAGGGTCTCATACTAATAACATCCTTGATTATAGGCCTATTTCGTTATGCAATGTGTTCTACAAGATTATTGCCAAAACTCTTTCTAATAGGTTGAAGGATGTTATGCCTCATATCATACATGCTAGCCAAGCTGGTTTTATTAAAAAGAGAATTTCTTCTGATAATATTGTGCTTGCTTCTGAAATTTTGAGTGGTTTCAATAACACTGGGGGGAAGAAGTATTTCTGTGCTAAACTTGATATTCGGAAAGCTTTCGACTCTGTTTCCCGCGAATTCCTTTTGTACAGGCTTGCTATGAAAGGGTTTTCCCCGGTTTTTGTGGATTGGATAAGAGGGTGTATTGAAGATGTTTTCTTCTCTGTTGTCATTAACGGGGGTCTTGAGGGGTTCTTCCCTTCTTCTTCTGGCCTTCGACAAGGCTGTCCTTTATCCCCCTTGCTTTTCTCGGTTGTCATGGATGCTTTTTCTTGCGCGCTAAATGCTAGTAATTTCATTGGGATTTCTTTGGATGGTTCACTGGTTAACCATCTCCTCTTTGCTGATGACATTCTTGTGTTTGGGGAGGCTTCCCTTGCTAATGCCAACATCCTTCAAAATGTTTTATCCTCTTTTGCTTTGGAGACTGGGCTAGCTGTTAATTATTCTAAATGCTCTATTTTGTTTTCTAGCCATTCTCCCTTGGCCAATGATATCACCCAGCTGCTTGGTTTCTCCCTCACTGTCAATCCCATTACCTACTTGGGACTCCCCATCTCCCCTAAAAAGCTTACAGCCGCTCACTTCCAACCACTACTGAGTAGGATTTCTACTCTACTTGATGGTTGGAAAGTAAAATTCTTGTCTTTTGCAGGGAGGATTCAGTTCTTAAAATTTACTATAATGAATACGATTGCGTATTGGATTAGAGGAGCTGTAATTCCGAAAGGAATTTGCAAATGCATTGAGAAATTTTGTGCCAGGTTCCTTTTTCATGGGTCTCTTCAAGGCAAGAAGCTACATCTTGTGGCTTGGCATAAAACCTGCCTTCCCAAGAAGCTGGGGGGGCTCGGGATTCCTTCTATTGCCTCTCTTACCTTTGCTTTTGGTTGTTCCTTTCTCTGGAGGTTTTATAACACTAACTCTATGGCTGCTGGTTGGTTTAGGCACAAATACCTTTCCCCTTGGAAGCCTTTTGGGTCCAAGGCCTCTAAATACTGGAAGATCATCTCCCTTACTGCTTATAAGATTAAAGATAAGCTGTCTTTTAATGTTACCAGGGAAAATTGTGTTCTCTCTATGCTTTGGGATCCCTGGTGTCAAGGTTTTGCTGTGAAAGACTTTGCTCTTCTGGATATGCTGGAAGGTCGGGTTTGTGACTTTATTTTGGATGGCACCTGGTCTCTCCCTTCTCTTTTGAGCCAGGGGGTTATGTGTAGGATTTCTTCTACTCCCATTTTGGATCCCTTAATCCCCCAGGTGTCCTGGGTCGGTTCTGTTATCCCGTCCCTTAAAACCTTTCATGAGCAGTTTTTTCTTGATTATAGTGAGGTTCCCTGGTTTAAATTTATTTGGCACAAACATTACTCTTTGAGGTTTTCTTCATATACCTGGCTTGCTCTGGTTGATGGACTTAAAATGGCGGATGTGCTTGCTAAAAGGAACATTTTCATTCCTTCCCTATGCTCTTTTTGCAAGAATGAGGATGAATCGGTGTCACACTGCTTTTTTCAATGTGACTACACCTTTGCGCTTCTCTCGGCTCTCATTCCTGCTCTTAGCTCATTTTTGCTTCACCCCACGATTCATCAGGTGTTTGATTTTTTGGATAATTTGCATAACATGAGCAGTCTTGAGAAGAATTTCTGCTACTTTGTTATCTGCTGTTCTCTCTATCATCTGTGGAGAGAACGTAATGAAAGGAGGTTTGGGCATACTGGAATCTCTACTGATGCTTTGCTCAAAAAAATTTGTTATGCTATTGGCGCTAGAACTGAATGCTGGAAACAGATTGATCGGATTAAGCAGTCTTTTCCCTTCTGCTTTTTGGGTTCCTGATCTGCTGTGGCCGTTTTGGATCATCTGTTGGATGGAATTTTTGGTGGGGGTTTGGGTAACCCACAACCGGACGATGATGAGTAGAACTAACTTTTCTCATACTCTTGGTCCCTCCCCTTGGATGGCTCGCTGGGGGCTGTGGCACTCCTGGCATGGGAATTATATTTTGGCACTTATTTTTACCAGTCGTGCTTCTCTGTTTTTGCGTCTGGATGATGTGGCCGGTTTTTGGTGTTCTTGCAATTGCAGTCTTCTGGTGAGCAACCAGGGGAGGATGGAATGGTGATTTTTAAGCTTTTTTGCTTATTTTGTTAGTTCTGTATACCTGAGTCCGGTTTCTTTGTTCTCCTCTTCTCTTTTGTTGTAATTTTTGTGCAATTTTTTGCCCCTTGTATTGGGGTCTGGTTCTTTTTGTAATGTTTAGTTTTTAATATACGGGAAAAGGCCCAAAAATTTCCCAAAAAAAAAAAAAAACACGCCCATAAGGCTAGTATTCAATTTCCCTTTAGGGATCAGCAACCATCAAATGTGATGGCGCAGACCAACAATAGCTGTTCTGCCAGCCAGAACATCATTCCCTGTACATATTAGAATATGATTCAATGCGAGATCATTCAACCTCAACGCAGGGAAGCTGACCGATCGTAATTCCTAAATATTTAATACCTAGCGGTTAGCATGCCATTGATTAATTGATATGCTGTAATGAAGGAACACTATGACTATGGCACCTTATGTTGTTCTTTAGTGAGGGAGGAAAACTTTGCTCCTTTAAAATTTTTATTAACTTGCATTTAATGCACGTGCAATAGTGACAAAATTGCCGCTCGGTTGTAAAACCGTTCAATTGGAGATGCCTAAGCCATCTTTATTGCTGTTCCTTGGCGAACAAATTAGGCAATATAAATATAAAACCTTTTAAAATGAGGCATATAATTATTGCAGCTATAATTTCATGATTGTAAGCAATTAATTGTTCTTATTCATACTGTTGATTTGAGTAGCTTTACATTTATACAACTTATTTCATATTAGAGTGTAAGTCGAGCGGACTAGCGGGCCGGCTCAACTTGACTTATTAACAAGTTCACGAGTCGAGCTTATCAAACAACGAGCTCGAGCTCGATGAGGCTTGTCGAGCTCGAGTTTGGTGAGGTTCGGCTCACGAGCTTCCTCGATTAAGTAAAAATTTATGGATAAAAATAAATCTTATTTATCAATTTATGCAAACCATAAGTAAATTCATTCTTATTATGCGTATTTATAAATAATCTTATCTGATCACATTCTCAATAACTTCAATAAAATTAAAAAAAAAGTATAAAAATTTTTTTTTTTTAGAGGATAAATTAGTAAAAGAGGATTTTATGAATTTGTTTTTTTTTTTTTTGGACATTTAGGTCATTTAAGGCAAATTCACACACACAACGCATACACATGGACTCGAACCTTAGACCTCTTAGTTGGAATCTTAAGCTCTCAACCAATAAGCCAAGGAGAGTTGTGTGAATTTGTTTTACTTAAAAGAATTTTCTTTTCTCATGAGTTTCATGTGGGAATCTATGATATATCGCAGGCCGTGACGTGTGATTTTCTAGCCAAAAAATACACCTAATCGCATACGTAATAATCTATTCTTTCAAAAATAAATAAAAATAAATAAATAAATAAATAAATAAATCTATTCTTTCATCAACCCAACGAGCTCATGCCTAAATTCATGTGTTCATGAGAATGGTTTAAATCAAGACAAATTTTACAATGGATGTCTTTGGACTATTTTCTTATTATTTATTAAGGAAGTGTTTATAGTAAAAAAAATTTAATTTTTTTAATTAAAAATTTGCTTTAAGAAATATTAAAAAAGGGTCATAACTGAAGCCTATGCAGAATCAAATCTATGATTAGATGGGGGGCTTTTAAAGATTAATAGCAAAAATATTTTTGAGAGTAAGATTTTAGATCTTAAGATTTTGTCTGTGCATGAGGATGCTAATGTTATGTGGGAAAAAATGGCTAAAGATATTAAGAATATTGCAAAAGATGTGCTTGGAGTTTCAAAGGGAAAAGATCATAATAGTAAAAATAGTTGGTGGTGGAATCCAATTGTGCAAGAAAAGATTAAAAATAAGAAGATTTGTTATAAAAATTGATTTAATTTTAAAAATTCTGATAATTGTGAAATATATAAAGTGGCTCGTAAGGATTCTAAAAAAGCAATATGCGATGCAAAGACAATAGCTTTTAGTAATTTATATAATAGATTAAATACTAAGGAGAGAGAAAAATATATGTATAAGTTAGCCAAACAAAGAGATAGGAGTAGTAAGGATTTAGTTCAAGTGAAGTGTATTAAGGATGAAGATTAAAAAATACTTTTCTTAGAAGATGATATTCAACAAAGGTGTATGAGATATTTTTCTAATCTTTTTAATAAAGATTATGAAAATAAGATTGACTATAGTGACCTTAGCACCCTAAATGATAATAAAGATTTATGTTTTTATCAGCGTATTAGTAAAATTGAAGTTAGAGAGGCTTTAAAGAAAATGAAAGATGAAAAAGCTGCTGGACCTGATGATATTCCAATAGAGATGTGGTAATGCTTAGGAGACGAAGAGATTTCTTGGCTTACTAAACTTTTTAATACTATTTTGAAGACTAAAAAGATGCCAAATGAGTGGAGAATGATTGTGTTAATTCCTATTTTTAAGAATAAAGGTAATGCACAAGATGTATGAATTATAGATGTATTAAGTTAATGTGTCATACTTTAAAACTATGGGAGTGAGTTATGGAGCATAGGTTGTGGCGTGATACTAATGTTTCTCAAAATCAATTTGGATTTATGCCGGGTAGGTCGACTATGGAAGCTTTATATTTATTAAGAAGTTTGATAGAGAAATATAGAGAAAATAAGAAGGACCTACATATGATATTTATTGATTTAGAAAAAGCATATGATAAAGTTCCAAGAGAAGCGCTATGGAGAGTTCTTGAAAAGAAAGGAGACAATAATGTTTATATTCAAATCATTAAAGATATGTATGCAGGAGCTATTACTTGTGTTCAAACACAGGTGGTTTGACAACGTATTTTCCTATTTCGATTGGGTTACATCAAGGATCAGCCTTAAGCCCATATCTTTTTGCTTTAGTCAAGGATGTTCTCATTAGACATTTGCAAGAGGATGTACCTTGGTGTATGCTTTTTGCTGATGATATTCTTCTTGTTGATAAGACTAGAGAGGGAGTTGAAGGTAAACTTGAATTATGGAGGTCAACCTTAGAGTCTAAAGGTTTTCGCTTGAGTAGATCTAAAACAGAATATATGCAGTGTAATTTTAATAGTAATAGACCTAGTGAGGGGATTGTGACTTTGGACGATCAAGTCATTAATAAGAGTACATGTTTTAGATATCTTGAATCTATTGTTCAGAGTGATGGTGAAATAGATGGGGATATTATCAGCAGAATTCAAGTTGGATGGTTGAAATAGAGGAATGCATCGGGCTTGTTATGTGATAGAAATGTACCCCTCAAACTTAAGGAAAAATTCTATAAGATGGTAGTGAGGCCTGCAATGCTTTGTGGTGCCGAATGTTGGCCATTAAAAGAAAAGCATAATACTAAGTTAAGTGTAGCAGAGATGAAGATGCTCAGGTGGATGAGTGGCTTTACCCTTAGAGATAGGATACGAAATGAGCATATACGTGAAAAGGTTGGAGTAGCTCCATTGGAAGATAGGATTATAGGGAGTCGCCTTAGATGGTTTGGTCACATAAAAAGGCGGCATTCCGATGATCCGGTTATGAGAGTAGAGGTATTAGATTTGACTTGTGTTAAGAAAGGTAGAGGTAGACCTAAAAAGACTTGGTTATAAAATATTAGGAATGACCTTTCTTTATTAGATTTAAACGAGAATTTGACTTTTAATATGACACAATGGAGAAAAATGATTCATGTAGCCGACCCCACGTAGTGGGATAAAGGCTTGATGTTGTTGTTGTTGTTTTTGTTGTTTGCATAATCAAATCTATGAGCATTTGCTAGTATGTAGAGGTGCAAATGAGTCGAATCGAGGTCAAGTGAGGGAGTGTTTGAGCCTCACTCAACTGCCAAATACCAAGCTCGACTCACTAGAGGAAAATGAGCTCATCGAACAGCTTAGTTCCGTGTCAGCAAGTAGTGCCGATGAGCTCATGTGTTCGCAAGTAGTGATGTTCCTCGTCTGACGCACGCAGTTAAGCCTCGTCTATATAGAGTTCCATGTCCACAGTTTTGTTTTCCCACCCGCCCGAGCTCTAGTGTCTGATCCCGCATTTTTGCTTCCCCTCGAAGCCTCTCGACGAGTAATTGAGTTGAGCGAAGGATTGTTCGAACTCGAGCTCAATAAGCTTGTCGAGCTCGATATCTTGTTCGAGCTCCACTCAGAAGCTTGTTAAGATCGACTCATCTCGTCGAGCTTGTTAACGAGTCGAAGTTGAGCAGATTCACAAGTCGGCATGACTCGCTAAAATCTGCTTAACACAATATCTGACACAAAATCTATATCTCTAATTAAAAGATATAAAATAATTAATTAAAAAACTATTTTAGAAAATATAAAGAAAGTAGTGTCAAATGGAGAATTAATATTTTTTTTATTCAACCTGACTTATATTTTTAAAAAATATATTATAATATACTTTTTTCCCTTTAATTTTAAATAAAATTATTAATACGTTCTGTTTAAGAATTTTGCCTATAAATTAAATAAGCTAAAGCCACCGATTCCCAAACAGAACCCCTTCTTCCTCCTCCCGCCATGGACGCCATGAACATCCTCACCAGCTTAGCTCTCTTCCTCTCCTTCCTCCTCGCAATCAAACTCTTCATAACCAACAAGAACAAGAAGAAGAACAAGAAGAAGCCCCCTCCAAGCCCTCCTAATTCGCTTCCCATCCTCGGCCACCTCCACCTTCTCCAGAAACCCCTCCACCAATCTCTGGCAAGACTCTCGGCCCAGCACGGCCCGATCCTCCTCCTCCGCTTCGGAAACCGTCCCGCCATCATCGTCTCCTCCGCCTCCATCGCCAATGAATGCTTCACCACCAACGACATCGCACTCGCCGACCGCCCTCATTTCCCTTCCATGGTCGTCATAACCTACAACCACACCAGCCTCCCCTTCGCCGCCTACGGACCCCACTGGCGCGAAATGCGCCGAATCGCCACCGTAGAAGCGCTTTCAGGCCCCCGCCTCGCCTTCTTCTCCGACATTCGGGCCGACGAGGCTCGATCCCTGGCCCGACGCCTCTTCCTTTCCTCGGGGAAAGTGGAGCTCCGTTCAAGCTTGTTCGGGCTTGCAATGAATGTCGTGATGAGGATTATAGCAGGTTCTGAACTTTTAACTCGAAATTCGTTATCAACTTTCGTTGATCGGTTATCAAATGTGTAACAGGGAAGAGGTATTATGGGGAGAAAGGTGAAAAGGAGGAGGCGCATAATTTCAAGGACGTGATAGAGAAGATCTTCTCGCTTACCGGCGCGAACAACGTCGGAGACTTTTTGCCGGCGGCGATCGGGTGGTTTGCACGTCGAGAAGTTGATAAGAAGTTGGCGAGGTATCACAAGTACAGGGATGAAATTGTTCAGTCACTTATAGATGAGCATAAGAGGAGAAGAAGGGAAGAGGAGGAAGAAGAAGAAAAAGAAGGGAGATTGAAGCAGAAGCAGAAGCAGAAAATTCATAAAACCATGATTGATGCTCTGCTCGCTTTACAGGACGAACAGCCGGAGCAGTACACTGATGTCTTCATTAAATCGCTTATTAATGTAAGTTCTCATTGGAATTTTTTTTCCCTTAATTTTCCAAAAAAAAAAAAAGTATAGCTGAAATATAAATATGATAATATTTATTAACACTAAAAAATTTGTGTAATGAAAAATTACGACTTTGACCAATTCATGCTTCGTTTGAGACGTACTGATTTTTAAATACAACAAATAAAACTTTTATATAAAAAATTATTTTAAGAGTAATAAAAAATCATTTCAAATAAAATATTAATGTCAACAAATATATCACAATGGCATATTTATAAAAAAAAAAATTTTAAATTCAATGAAAATAACATAATTCTTTAAATATTCATTAAATTTTTAAAAAAATCAAATGCAGAAGTAGACTTTTACTTAATTACAATGCGGATAAATTTTTTAATATTTTTTATAGTTTTCTCATATATATTTTTTAACATTTGGCAATTGGTTAGAAAATAATTAATTACTTATTGTAGCTGGTGGCCGGTTTCTTAATTATAAAATAAGAGGTTGAAGTTTTGAAATGTCGCTAATGCCTAAAATAATTAAACTTTAAAATATGAAGTTTTTTTTTTATGAAATAATTTTATAATAAAAAATATTGCATGCTCCAAATGAAACCCAAATAAAAAAAAAAAGTGTGATTTGACAATTGAATTTAATATTTTATTTGGCAAACAATAGGGGTGTCAATATTTGACCTCACCCAAAAATTCGACTAGAGAATTTTGCTTTTGGGTCAACCTGGGCCCGAAACGGGTTAAGTTCAGATTCAACAAACCAAGTCATTTCAAAAATCCGTTCAGGTTCAAGTTGACCCTAAACATTGAAATGACCGGGAAAAACATGTCTGCCAGCTCTAACCGCCCTTGCTGGTGACTGCTCGCGTCACCTGCCAGAGTTGCTTGCCCACGTAGCATCAGTCGAGTTGCCTGTCCCGCGTACCTGTTGTCGCATATGCCTGCCTGCATGTTATCATGTCACCGCCTTCTCGCTGTCGCGCCTCTACTGCTGCCGAAGGACTGAACCACTACGTTATGGGATTAGGACTGGACCACTAAGTTATAGGATTTGGCTCAATAAGCGAATGAGTTACGGGAATAAGGTTTAAGACTTGCGGGTCCATTCAGTTCGGGTCCAAAAAAGCAGACTCATTTTCGAAAACGGGTTGGGTTAGGGTTGACCAAAATAGTGCAAGATCAATTTCAGGTGGGTCAATTCTAAGTTGAACCCGAACCCAACCCGTGACCCGATTTTAACAACCCTAGCAAATAAATTGCATTGAATTTATTTGCAATGACCAAATCCTCCAATAAAATGAACTCATTTTGTATTTCTTTGAAAGCTTTTGCAACGATTTCATTTTCTCGAATAACAACACAATCATTTCTCATCTCTCTTTTCATTTTATCAGAGCTTAATCGCAGCGGGCACAGACACTTCATCAAACACAATAGAATGGTCGATGTCTCTCTTACTAAACAATCCCGACAAATTAGAGAAGGCGAGGCAAGAGATTGACGACCAAATCGGACATGATCGCCTCCTCGAAGAATCCGATCTCATCAAACTTCCATACCTCCATTGCATCATCAACGAAACCTTCCGTCTGTATCCCGTCGCCCCTCTCCTCATCCCTCACGTAGCAAGAGAGGACTGCGAGATCGGAGGCTACGCCGTGGACCGAGGAACTCTGCTCTTAGTAAATGTTCATGAAATTCATAGAGATCCTGCGATTTGGTCTGATCCGACCAAATTTCTCCCCGAAAGATTTCAAAATGTGAAGGAAGAAGAAGGGTCGAAGATGACGATGATGCCATTTGGGATGGGGAGGAGAAGATGTCCGGGAGAAGGGCTTGCATTGAAGGAGATTGGCTTAGTGTTGGGGATTCTAATCCAATGCTTTGAGTGGAAGAGGATTGGAGCAGAAGAGGTGGACATGACGGAAGGGTCGGGACTTACAATGCCGAGAGCTAAGCATCTTGAAGCTCTGTGCAAGCCTCATCAATATATGGTCAAGGTGTTGTCTCAGATATGACTTTTAGTTCAACTTTATGTGGCAATAATAAGAATAAAAAGTATTTTGCTTGATTTGTTTTATTATGTATGTAAGGTTTTAGAGTGTACTATGGAGAAATAAAAACTTAAAATTTATATACTGTATAATCAATGGACATTTTATAAATAGATAGGTTAATAATTAATATTATTGAGATAATATGGAAAAAAATAAAAAAAATGTAAAATAGGGTCTGTTACATTCCAATAAGCTTCAAACAAAATTGCAGATTTGTAGACAGTAGATTCTTTCAAATATAAAAAAACACAAGACATTAATCAAATAAGCTTTTGTTCCGAAGTAAACTTCAGTTCAAATGTCCCTTTTCTAGCAACCTTTTTCATGGTTCCCCCTTAAAGCTTCTTCTGGTTCTTTCAGTTCTTCATTTATATATTCAGATATAGGCCAGGATTGAACTAAAAATCTTATAAGGCCTTCATTTTGCAACTACCAATATGATCTGTTTTTTTTTTTTTTTTCACCATCCCTTCTAACATAAAGAAATTGACTATTGTGTGTATGTATATGCATATACATGTTGACAAATACACATACATGTAAGTATATCAATGAAACAATAAATATATATGGCCATCTATTTAAGAATGTGGAAGAACACAGACATGACAACAATAACATAGCATGCTTATTCATATGCATCCAAACTCAGTAAAAACACATTAAAATAGCATGTTTATTTGATTTAATCTATGTTAAGAAAGGTAAAGATAGACCTAAAAAGTCTTGGTTAGAAAATATTAGAAATAATATTTCTTTATTGGATCTAAATGTGAATTTGACTCTTAATCGGATACAATGGAGAAAAAAAGATTCATGTTACAAACGCGTAGAATAGCTATGTTTGACGAACCAATTGTAAGCGAATTATAAGGAGAAGGAATCTAGAAGTATTTTACTTGAATATCACTGGCGCATTCCAGTATCCATATATCCATTACCACGTATTATGAGCGATAACAGCAGGAGATAAGAAAATATGGCTGACCAAGAAAAATCAAGAGGTAAACAAGAAGGGAAAGAAACAGTGGCTTAATATACAAGCCATAATAGCATGTAAGCTTCTGCCTGATTTTCCCTATTCAGCCTCGTGTTTTTTGTCAGGGTGATAGGTGTCATCGATAACCTTCATGAGTTAAACTAGATTCTGCATTATAAGAGGTTCTTCCGTTTAAAAAATAAATGAGCTAAAATATTGTTTAACAATTGATTAATATTACTAAAGCTTCAATACAAAAACCAATTATAATAATTACCTCAAAAACTACTTTGCCTTTCCCACTTAAATTCATAGGTGAGATTTAAAGTTCTACGAATTTAAATGACCTTGGAACATATAAGCATTTCCAGCTTGAGTAACATCCCTCCCTCTCTCCAAGAATTTATAAAATGACCTAGGAACAACATGAACTTGGAACTTTTAAGCATTGCCAGCATAAGTAACCTCCATCCCTCCCTTTACTCCATATTGTATTACATTATATGATATGGTTTGTACTTGGGCTATACCCTCATCTTTATACACAATTTTATTAGTTGCCTACTTGTCTGTCATTAAAACTTGTATATCATAGGTCAATCAGTTTCATCCATTGTTCATCTTTCTTTGTTTCAGCCAATACCTCCATTTTTCATCTTTATTTGTTTCAGCAAATCAATCCCTCCCTTTCATAACTCATCATCATTGCAATTAGCGCTATCCCAACTATTTGGGTTGGATTTAAAAATACTCTTTTTTCATTTGTTCATGTTGAATGCTCTTTGAGGGGTTCAATATAGTCTTCACAAAGCATTTTGAATGACTTCAATCCATGTTGTATGCTCACATAAGCCCTCACAGGTGTCTAGAAAGCAGTTGACAGGTCATGATGAAGGAACTTGCACCAAGTGAACCCCACAAATGAACTTGGCCAGAGGTCATCAAGTCCTACTCGCCCGAGCCCATAGAAGGAGACCATCCCTCATATAGGCAATTAAGAATAATTACAAATCAAATGACTCGCCACTCGCCTCATAAGAGGAGGTTGGTCATCAAAGCCACTAACTCTCATTCATGGTCACCTATGAAGCATAAACATAGACACGACACGGACACGGGACACGTCAATTATTAAAAATATAGGACACAGACACGGGTTGAACACGATATTATAATTTTTATATTTTACAATAGTGTATAAAAATTGAATAAGTATAATATTAAAATTAATTTAAAAATAATAAGTCATTTAACTATAATTTGTGCTTAAAATGATTAATATTATGATGTCAAGAGTTTGACATTGATGTCATGTATCAGACATCGGGAGAGAAGAAGACAATGCTGATGTTATGCAGTAAGTATCAGGCATCAATGTTAAGAGGGTGTTTGTCGTCGATGTTAAGAGAGCGTTGGTCGTCAATGTTAAAAAGACGTCACACAAAGATGAGGCATCAAGTTGTGGGTGTAGAATTTGCTAGAGTCGACCATCAATGTTAAGACAATGTCAGACTTTGATGTGGAGATAATTTTTAAATGTCGATGTTGTAATGACGTCAGATGTCGATGTTGAGATGACATCGGACATTGTTATAAAATCAAAGTTGCAACCCGCCAAAGAGAAATGAAAATGTATATTCAATAAATGTGGTATTGAGTGCGGGCAATTGATTTGGTGTTGTGGATAGCAATAAAAATTAATTTTTAGATTTTAAATAAATAAAGATTTTAAATACAAGAAATTATATTTAAAATAATTCATAAAATATTTAAGATACACGTGTCCAATTTATATTTAATATTTTTTAATCGGACACGTTTTTGACATTTTTGACGTTTCTGACACATATCGGAGGAGTGTCGGACGTGTGTCGTGATGAACACTGCACACCACTTCGAAGAGAAGTGTCGGTGCATCATAAATGGTCGCCAACCCCAACTACAGGAAAGAGCCTACCAACGAGGCTCTCAGCTTGCCTGCTACGAACAACCGACCACACTGCTACAACAACTCACCTCTCTCTCCTAACGAGGCTCTCAGCTTGCCTGGTAAAACACCTGAAAAAAGTTGAAGCACTTTAGAAATCATCAATTTGTTCCCCCACTAATAAATATTTCTAGCTCCACCCCTACATGTTGCCACCGAGTCCAGGATGCCTACTAGCCACAAGCCACTTCAACTCGAAGCTCGCCTACGGACTCACCCATGCACACTAACACTACTAAACTCACATAAAGGCAAATCACCAAGGCTATACAGTGTCGTTCACCATTCAGCTAGCCAAATTTTGTACTAAGAGTTATTAAATCAATATATTTTTTTATTTTTTCAAAATGTAGCATTTCTTATAGCTCTTGAATCTATATAAATAAAGGGTGAATGGGCATTTTGTATCTTTTGAATCAATGAGATTTTGAGCCTCCTGAGCCCTTCTACTGCAAACTTTCTCCAGTGAAATGTTTCTCCATTCTCACAGAAGTTCCCAAGTTGCCCCTCTCAAAGTTCATCTTCTAGTAAGGTCAGGTGTTATCCACGAATAAATTTGGATTCAACGCATGTACCCTTTTACCATTTTCCTTCCAAACCTCTAACACTAATTTCATCAACCCATCTAATGATGCATTTTTTATTATTTGTAGTATATATCCAAATCATTTAAAACTATTTTCAATTACTTTATGTTCAATAGATTTTACTACAACAACAACAACATCAAGCCTTTATCCCACTACGTGGGGTCGGCTACATGAATCCTTTTTCTCTATTGTGTCCTATTAAAAGTCAAATTCTCGTTTAAATCTAATAAAGAAAGGTCATTCCTAATATTTTCTAACCAAGTCTTTTTAGGTCTACCCCTACCTTTCTTAACATAAGTCAAATCTAATACCTCTACTCTCCTAACCGGGTCATCGGAAGGCCGCCGTTTAATGTGACCAAACCATCTAAGGCGACTCTCTCTGATCTTATCTTCTACTGGAGCTACTCCAACCTTTTCACGTATATGCTCATTTCGTATCCTATCTCTAAGGGTAAAGCCACTCATCCACCTGAGCATCCTCATCTCTGCCACACTTAACTTAGTATTATGCTTCTCTTTTAATGGCCAACATTCAGCACCATAAAGCATTGCAGGCCTCACTACCATCTTATAGAATTTTCCCTTAAGTTTGAGGGGTACATTTCTATCACATAACAAGCCCGATGCATTCCTCCACTTCAACCATCCAACTTGAATTCTGCTGATACACTCCATATATTCCGTTTTAGATCTACTCAAGCGAAAACCTTTAGACTCTAAGGTTGACCTCCATAATTCAAGTTTACCTTCAACTCCCTCTCTAGTCTTATCAACAAGAAGAATATCATCAGCAAAAAGCATACACCAAGGTATATCCTCTTGCAAATGTCTAGTGAGAACATCCATGACTAAAGCAAAAAGATATGGGCTTAAGGCTGATCCTTGATGTAACCCAACCGAAATAGGGAAATACTTAGTCAATCCACCTTGTGTTTGAACACAAGTAATAGCTCCTGCATTCATATCTTTAATGATTTGAATATAAGCATTATTGACTCCTTTCTTTTCAAGAACTCTCCATAGCACTTCTCTTGGAACTTTATCATATGCTTTTTCTAAATCAATAAATATCATATGTAGATCCTCCTTATTTTCTCTATATTTCTCCATCAAACCTCTTAATAAATGTATGGCTTCCATAGTCGACCTACCCGGCATGAAACCAAATTGATTTTGAGAAACATTAGTATCACGCCGCAACCTATGCTCCATAACTCGCTCCCAAAGTTTTAAAGTATGACACATTAACTTAATACCTCTATAATTCGCATAATCTTGTGCATCACCTTTATTTTTAAAAATAGGAATTAACACGCTCATTCTCCACTCATCTGGCATCTTTTTAGTCTTCAAAATAGTATTAAAAAGTTTAGTAAGCCATGAAATTCCTTCATCTCCTAAGCATTTCCACACCTCTATTGGAATATCATCAGGTCCAACAGCTTTTCCACCCTTCATTTTCTTTAAAGCCTCTCTAACTTCAGTTTTACTAATACGCCGATAAAAACAGAAATCTTTATTTTCATTTAGGGTGCTAAGGTCATTATAGTCAATCTTATTTTCACAATCTTCATTAAAAAGTTTAGCAAAATATCTCATCCATCTTTGTTGAATATCATCTTCTAAGAAAAGTATTTTTTGATCTTCATCTTTAATACACTTCACTTGAACTAAATCCTTACTACTCCTATCTCTTTGTTTCGCTAACTTATACATATATCTTTCTCCCTCGTCTTTGCATCGCATATTGCTTTCTTAGCATCCTTACGAGCCACTTTATATATTTCTCAATTATCAGAATTCTTAAAATTAAACCAATTTTTATAACAAAGCTTCTTATTTTTAATCTTTTCTTGCACATTTGGATTCCACCACCAACTACTTTTACTATTAGGAGCTTTTCCCTTTGATACTCCAAGGATATCTTTTGCAATATTCTTAATATCACTAGCCACTTTTTCCCACATAATATTAGCATCCTCATGCACAGACAAAATCTTAAGATCTAAAATCTTATTTCTAAAAATAATTTTGTTAATATTCTTTAAATGCTCCCATCTAATCCTAGAAAATCGTTTTACTTTATTTTTTATTTTATGCCCCTTTATCTTAAAGTCCAAAACTAATAATCGATGTTGGGTACATAAATTTTCACTCGGAATAACTTTACAATCTTTGCAATCTAAACGATTTAGTTTTCTAATAAGAAAATAATCAATCTGTGTTGTACTATATCCATTTTTATAAGTGATGAGATGCTCATTTCTTTTCTTAAATAAGGTATTAACAATTGAAAAATCATAAGCTAAACAAAAATCCAATATGGTCTTGCCACCTTCATTCGTCGTTCCAAATCCATGGCCACCATGAATGCTTTTAAAATCATCTACCAACATTAAATTTAATATGCTTAATTCATCCATCATAATTTTATGGTACATTTATAATTTATCTTAGCATTCTCATTTTGTCACATTCAACTTAGATATGAATATTTTTTCACAATGCAACATCTAAAATTTATATAACATCTTCAATCGAATTGGGGTTTTATAAAATTTATATTTAAGCCATAACAATATCCTTTCTATCATATTACTTCAACCATCAATTCATAACTTTACAAGTTATATCATTATTTTTTGTATAATAGAACCAAGTACTTAAGCATATCACACCTAGGCACCAACATACCTTATAATAATATTCGATAATAATTATTAATATCAAGCCTGCTAAATTAAATATCATATGTTTAGCATTTATTCTACAAACTCTAATATCTTTATCTTCTAAACATTTCATTGATTGTTCGATAGATGACTCGTTAATTAGTATTGTATCATCTACAAAAAGCATACACAATATACCTCACCTCGATCTTCTATGTAAGCATTTTCATAGCCAAAATAAAAAGATATGGGCACAATTTTGATCATTGATGTAATCCTACAATAACTGAAAACTCTTGGGTCATTGCACAAATAATAACAATATTAATTTGTGTTCCATGATACATATCTTTAGTAATTTTAACATATCTTTGACACATTTACGCAAAGTCAATTCTTTTATTTATCAATCATATTCCTACCCAAGTTTAATAAAAATGACAGGAAGATCTCTTCTTTAGCATCTATGCTTCTTCATTAATTGGCTTAACATAAAAATTATGTTCTTAGTATGGTTTCCTAATATGAAGCTAAATCGATACCACGAAATTGATGTAATTTTTCTAAGCCTATCTTTCATTACACATAAGTTATAAGTTAAACTCTATAATTGCTTAATGATTAACGAGCCAAGCTACATAGTTGTTCTAAAGCCAATGTGAATTATAAGTTTAATTTTTCTATAATTAGGAAAATCTTAAATATTGCATTCGCTCTTAAATAATGGTGCCAAGTTGCTTCCTATGATGCACATACACGAACACGACGACATAGATATGACACGACACGGACATGGGACACGTCAATTATTGAAAATATAAGATACGGACAAGGGTTAGACATAATATTATAATTTTTATATTTTAAAAATAGTGTATAAAAATTGAATAAATATAATATTAAAATAATTTAGAAATAATAAGTCATTTAACTAGAATGTATGCTTAAAATGATTAATATTAGGATGTCAAGAGTCAGGCGTCGATGTCATGTATCAGGCATCGAGAGAGGAGACGACAATGTTGCCGAGTAAGGCATCGATGTTATGCAGCAAATATCAAGTGTCGATGTTAAGAGGGCATCTGTTGTTGATGTTAAGAGGGCATCTGTCGTTGATGTTAAGACAACGTCGAATAAAGATGAACTGCTTTGTTGTGAGTGTAGAAATTGCTAGCGTCAAGCATCAATGTCAAACCAGTGTCAAACTTTGATGTTCAGATGATTTTGAAATGCCGATGTTGTAACGAAGTCAGACATCAATGTTGAGATGACATCAGGCATTGTCATGAAACCAAAGTCACGACCTGCAAAAAAAATAAAAAGTCGTGACCCGCAAAAAAAATAAAAAGTTGCGACCCGCAAAAAATGAAATGAAAATGGTAATATTTGAAGAATGGGATATTGAGTGTGGGCAATTGATTTGGTGCTGTGGATAGAAAATAATAAATTTAATTTTATATTTTAAATAAATAAAAATTTTAAATGCAATAAATTAATTAAAAAAATATAAAATATTTAAAACTTGTCCAATCTATATTTAATATTTTTTAAATATGACACATTTTTTATGTATCTGACATATTTCGGAGGTGTGTCGGATGTCTGTAGTGTCGAACACTGTACGACTCTTTGAGGAGTACTGTCGGTGCATCATAGGTTGCTTCTTCTCCAATCATTTAATATCCTCTTAGTCTTCAAATTTTATTTGAAAAAAATTGATAATCAAATCACTATAACATCCATTATAACTCTTGGCCTATAGTCTTATATGTATGCATGTTTCTAGAGTTAATTCTATTTCACTTTTTTGGATTAATCTATAATATACTTCATTATCTTTTTTAATATGCTTTTCCAAAATAATTTCATCCTTAAAGCACTCATTTAGTAATTTCTAAAAAAAAATCCATATTTTCTTGATATTTTTATCTAGAATCAAGATTCTACTATATTCACTTTTAATGCCTATAGCTTGACAAAAATACCAAGATCTCTAATCTTGTATCTTAGGTATTCTAATATCTCATTTTCTCCTTCATTAACTTATAACATAAATCATAAAAAATAATAGATTTTGCTTTACTCACAACTCTGTACTCTCTTTCAAGAAGTCTAGCTTTCTAGCTCACTACAGTTTTAAAGCGCATTTTTTTCTACAAATACCTTTTAAACCTCCTCACTCTACCAAGTCTTCTAATCAGCACATGATTTCCCTCCAGGCTTTCTTATAACTTCTATAACAATCATTTTAATAGAAAAAACCATCTTATCACACACACCAGAACTTCAATTTGTCATTTTTTATAATACATCTTGAAAGATTAACAATTCCAACATCATATCAAGGGCCATAATTTTTTTTGTTGTATTCTTTACTCTAAAGTTCTAAATCTATAACTACTATTATATGCTCCATGACAAGCTTTTCTTGGAATCATCTTACAAACTATACAAAAAAGCTTGCCTTTAAGTAAGAGGAAATTTATTTGTGGTTTGGTTAATCCACTTTTATGAATAATCCTAAACCCCAAAAGTATATATTCACTATTGCAAGATCATATGTAAGTACAAAATCATGGATTCTCCCATTGCATTTCTATCTTCTACTTCAAAATCACCATGAATCCTCTTATAGCACATTCTACTAGAACACCTATATGTTTATTTAAATTACCTCCCATAACTATTCTTTCTTTGGTAGGTATATGTTGTATTAGTTAATCTATCTTTTTCCAAAATGATTTTAAAACTATTTTCTAATATAATTTGAGGAGAATACGCATTACCTGCATCCATAATTTCCTTAATAGTAATTATCTTAATAATAATCAGCCTATCACTAACTCTATTAAATCAAAAATTTTACTTTTCAAATCTTTATCCACTACTAGCTCAACCTCATTTACATTGTTAACCTTTCTAACATGCAATAACTTATACTCTTCAACAATATCCCTAGGTTTTGCTCCTTTTCATTTAATTTATTGTAAATAAGCAATATTTATTCTTCTTGTCATAGTGTCCACCAACTCTCTTGTCTTCAAACTTAAAGTTCTTAGATTACATGAGGAAAATCTAATCTTATATTAAGATCTAACCAATATTTGCTTACTTTTCACCACAATCAAATTAATTTATGATGTATCACTTAAAACAAACGTCCTAGACTGCTATTGCCTGCTTCTCACCACAATCAGGGTATATCATAGCTTGGCCCTTCCGAGGAACAACTTAGCACTTGTAATTTTAAAATTTGGAATCAATTCATTAGTTTTGAAATAAGTTTTATGAGTGGTTGTCAACCAAACATAATCCATCAATCATTTACATCTGCACAAGGGATCAAGAACTACAATAAACAAAAATTATAATGTCTTTGAAAAAATAATAATGATAATCTATGTTGCACGGATACTCCTATTTATGAGGCATGCTGTATCGGATACGTGTCGGATACGGATACGCCTCCGATACGGCACAGATACGTGTCGGATACGGCCTTGCCGTGTCCGATTAAAATATTATTTAAATTTGACTGGACACGCGTATCGGATACGCGTGTCCTATTAAAAAAAACACTGAGCCACGATTTACCCTTTTCTTTTCGACTTTCCACCGTTTCCGCTCAATATCCATATTCATTTATGCGGCTGAAACATTTCAAAGAGCTAGGTCTTTCGTTTCCACACACGTGTTCATCTTCTTCGTTATAGTTGAAGGAGCGGCTCGATGACCCGAGCATAGAAGCAAACAGGATCATCCTTTGTCGACAAAGAGGCTTGACGACGCGAGCATTAAAGTCGATAGGATCATCCTTCGTCGACGAAGCGGCTTGACAACGCGAACAGTGAAAGCGACGTGAGCAGTGTAGGTTCGTTTTCTTCATCGTTCTTTGTTTTCTTAATCATAGGCTCGGTATTGAAACTTGGTACTGCTTGGTACCGAACGTTACTGGAACTCGGTATTGCTCGGTACTCGGTACCGAGCAGTATTAGAACTTAGTACTGCTCGGTATTGGAACTCGGTACCGCTCGGTATTGCTCGGTATTGCTCGGTACCAAGCGGTATTGGAACTTAGTACTGCTCGGTATTGGAACTCGGTACCGCTCGATATTGGAACTCGGTATTGCTCGGTACTACTCGGTATTGGAACTCGGTACTGTTCGGTATTAGAACTCAGTATCGCTCGGTACTGTAACTTGGTATTACTCGGTACCGCTCGGTATTGCTCGGTATGGAGGGGTACCGAATGGTACCCAGCGACACCGAGAAGCTAAAATATGCTCGGTATCTTTCCATAAAAACAACTTTAAAAATAAACAGCACTTCAAAATTACTCTTACAAAAAAAATTTGTTTCGGGGGCGCTACCCCTAAAACCCCCGCAGGTCGAACCCCACCAGGGGGCAGCGCCCCCTTGGACCCCCGGCAGAGTCGCAACATATCTACACTTTCATTATTTCATTTTAATGTTATTTGAAGATATTCAACTAAAGAATGACTTCAAGAGGATCATCAAAGAGTTTCTCCACAGAAAGATTTAGAAATTTCAAATATGAGGAAGACATGTTTGAAGCGTTATTTTCCAAATGAGGAGAGAAGAAGTGTCAATATTGAGCTTGCTAAATTTTTTAGTTATTTAGAGGACTTTGGTGACCAAGAGTCATTGCGTGATAGGTGGAGAATTGATCCGAAAATGTGGTGGATTATACATGGAGCTTCAACACCTCTACTACAAACAATCGCCATAAAATTGTTTGGCCAAGTTTCATCCTCATCCTGTTGTGAAAGAAATTGGAGCACATACTCATTCATCCAATCAATGAAGAGAAATAAAATTACTCCACAACGGGCTGAAGATTTAGTTTACGTGCATACAAACCTTCGACTTCTCTCAAGGAAAACTCCAACTTATATGGAAGGAGACAACAGGATGTTGGATGTTGCTGGAGATGGATTTGAATCTCTTGAGGATATGGGAATATTAGAAATTGCTAATCTTTCACTTGATGAGCCTGAATTAGAAGCTATGATATTTATTGAAGATGATATAGAAACTCAAAGACAAACCACTGAAGAAGCTAATCCTATCATTCCTTCTATTGAATAGTTGAAATTTCATGTGCTGGGCAATTTATCTTCTTGTTTTTGTTGTTGTACTAGACATTTCAATACTTAATGCTTACTTTTATTTCAATTTTTTTGTCATTTCAAATATTACACTTTGATTACTTTATTAATTTTTATGTATTATTTATATATTATAATGCCGTATCCGCGCCGTATCCGTATCCTGTATTTTTAAGAATTGGCGTGTCCCGTATCGTGTCGTATCCGTATCGCCATATCCATATCGGTGCAACATAGATGATAATAGCAACATTGATGATAATACTTTTTTTAATAAATTTTAATAAACTGTACTTGATGTAGACAAAGGGGGGGTCAACTCATGTCCAAAATAAATCAATTTTGGCCTCCCTCGAGTTTACAAGCTCAATAAAATTTGAGCTGGAATTTAGCTCATTTATGAGCTGATTTTTAGTTCATTTATTGAACTAAGAGTTAGCTCATTATTAGCTAGATTTTAGTTCATTTATTATCGCATTTATGTAACTTTTTATTTATTATTTTATCTTAAATTAAAGTTGTCTCTTGGGATTCCAAAAATGGCTTTTGGAATCCCAAGATTTGTTTTGTTTTCCCATGTCATGGCTCCTTGGCTTCCATGGACTGCTGTTTTCCATGCCTTTGCCTCTTGGATTTCCGGCCGGCTGCTGGTTTTCCAAGCCCGGGTGGTTTCCCGTAGCTATGGCGCCTTGGTTCCGTGCGGCCTCCTTGTCTCCCGCGGCTGCTCCTTCGGTTCCTAGGTTTGGGTTGTTTTCCATAAAGCATGGAAGGGATTTCCGTGCTTGTGGTGCTTAGGGTCTTGTGGAAATTAATGTTATGTGGCTTTTTGTATTCCCCTTTCATACTTATAAATATGAGGGGTTATGTATTGTTTTAAGTTAGTTGAATGATATGTGATTTTTGGAAATGTAAACCTGCGGGTTTCGTGGAAAAGCTTGCAAGCTTTGTCCGTCTTCTTTCTCATCCCCTCCGGAAATCTTGCGAGCTCTTTCCAACCTTTCGTCTTGGCTTCTAATCTCTTCGTCTCTCCGCAAGTGCCACTCCACCTGTATATTTCTTCTCTAAGTGCAACAACTTTAGGGTGTCTTTGATTTATGAGTCAAAGTTTGCAAGTCGTCGTAATTTTGTGTGTTTTGTAATTTCTTTTTTTTTAGTTTTATTGTAAGAGTTTATTCTTCCTTTTGTTCTTTCTCTTCTTCTTCGTCATTTCGTGATTTAGTGGGTCGTTTCGGTATTCTCTTTCGTGTGGGCGAGGGGTATAGACTCCCCTATATTTCTTGCCCCCACCAGTGCTATAACAAATTGTGATGGCTCTCCCTCATAACTGTTATATATTATTGTGAAATTGACAAGACCTAGTTTTTAATAGTCATTTGAGCTCTATCTTGATAAAATACAATTGAATAAGCTATCCATAAAAAAAGTAACATTTAAGTTTCTCATTTTCAGCAACTGTAAATCTCTATTTGTTTCAAGGTAAATATACTGAGCAAGACGAAAACATTTATCTTCTGAACAAGAAAATTACATTTTAAGAAAAGGATATCGAGCAGAAGAAATCATTTATCCTTTGAATATGACAAAAGCAAGCTAGCAATCTGCAGATCAATTCAATCATATAACAGTCAGAAGATAATTCCATTACAGTTACAGCAAACTCGCAACAGATAAAAAAAATAAATTAAAATAAAATATCTGAGTCTCTAAACATAATAGGCAATATAACCTTGAAATGTAGAATTTCAACAAATGATAAAATATAATTTTAAAGGGAATAAGTATCTCATTGAATCAATTTGTGGGAAAAAAAAATGTTGTTGATATGGTGCCACTGCTTGCTTTAGGGCATCTCAAGCGAAAAACCTATTTTCCATTTGATAATGCAGTAACAGTCATATCAAATAGTAATTCATCTCCAACCGAACTTTATTTCTAACATCATATATATATATATATATATATATATATATATATATATATATATATACCAGTATTGGCATCGCATTATTCATAGAAACCCATTTTTTCGCTGTTGTGTTACAATAAATATAGAAAGAATATACACATTATATATATATAATGTGTTTCCTGATGGGTTGCCTTAGGTCATGCCATAATACCATGCCAGTGCTGTTCCTTCCAAACATAGTCCTGTTGCCGCTAGCTTCTCTTCCTCCGTCAATCTGTTGACGGCGAAATATCATTCCACCTTGGAGATCCACCCATGGCCATCCTCGCCCTCGGATCTTCAGCTTTCTCACCTTTAGGTCACCTCGGAATCCTCCATATCCTCCCACCTTGTGAAGAGAAGGTGCTCCACAGTTGTCTCGGTCTTCTCTCTGGTGATCGTACCTAAACCTGTTGTCAAAATCCCCTCTTCATCTTTCAAAATTTGCTACTCAGTGGTAGAAATCTTCTCTTCTCCCTGCAAAATCAACAACTCTTCTTTCAAAATCGGTGCTCATCACCTCCCTAGAAAGATGTTCTAGAGGAGACATTCAGTCTTCTCCCTCCAAGATTTCTACTTCTGGGTTTCCTCTCCCCTTCCATGTGTTAGGGTTTCCACCCCTTCTATGGTTGTCTATGGTTTCCCTTGCTTCCGATGTTGCTAGATTGGTCTTTACTTCTAGTAATTTTTTTAACATTTCTTCCATAACGGTGAACCTTCCTTCCATCTTTTTGTTATTGGAAGAAATCTGATTTTGAAAATCCGAAAATCTTCCCTTCAAATCTGATTTGAGTTATTGAATCTCACCTTCCAAAACCTCCACCTTCTTTCCGGCCATGACTTTATTGCTGAAATTTCAGAAATTCAGTCGTCGTTGATTCCAGGAATACCAATTTGATAGGAAATACTTGAGTTCGAAAGTAATCCTATCGAATATACTTGAGTTCGCAAGCAACACTAACAAGAAATTGATAAAAATCAATGATAATGAAACAACCCAAAATAACCGTAGATTTTATTAGATAATTCAAAGCAAAGCAAACATAAGAAAATATACAATTGATCCTCTATTCAAGAGGAGGATCTTTCTCTCCCAATCTCTAGACACTAGGTCTAGAGCCCAAAACTCACAAGAGACTCCAAGAGAACACAATACTTGAGCCTCCCTACCCCTTCCCCTCTCTTCCCTATTTATAAGCCTCCTAAGCCCTAGCCGCCTCTCTCTCCTTGCCTAAAATATCTTTATTTTAATTTTTAAATCCCCTAATGGACCCCACCTAGGGCGGCAACCCAAATTAAGGCTGTGGGCTCCATGGCATAGGCGGTAAAGCCATTGGGAGGCGGTTTGAACCGCCTCTTGTAAACAAGGGCTAGCCCATGTGGGGTCGACTAGGTTGTGTCCTGCACCGCCTTAACAACCTAACATTTAATTATTGCCATACAGAGTAATTCAACCTACAAGAAAATATATAAATATAGCATAGACGGATAATAATCCATGTCTTGCAATCATATTGTCACATCATCTATACAGAGCTAGTCATGTGATTGGGTGGGACTAACATTACAAAAGGATAATCGATAATCAAGCATGCTAAATTAATAATAAGAAAATTTGCCAATTTCCTACTAAATAATAAGCCAAGCTATATAAGAATTGCAAAGAAAAATTCAATTACAACAAGATAAATCAAACTAGAAGGAAATATAAAATACTAATTTATCTGAGAGATGAGAATAGCGAATGGAAGATTTGTTGCATAATGATACTTTATTGTTTATATATATATATATATATATATATATATATATATATATATATATATATATATATATATATTACATTTTAAGAAGAGACTCTGAGCGGAAGAAATAATTTGGCATACGAACAAGAAAAAATCAAGCTGAAGACCAGCTCAATCGTAATACAATTAGGTAATTCCAATACAATTGCAGTAAACTTGCAAGACATGAAAAGAAAAGTTAAAATGAAAATCTGAGCCTCTTACCTAGTTTTTAATCTTGAATGGACATGATTCAAATCTGAAGTCTCCCCTGCCAAAAAAGATAGAGCAGCAAGGAATTCCTCGAGGCACCATTTTTGTAGCAATTCACCAGCATCACATACCTACTCGGCTGCTCCCACCGCTAGGAATTCCTCCAGCTGAATTCCCTAATCATTCAAACATTCTTGTAGCAATTGATTTACCATGCCCCTAAAAGAGCTAAGTATAAAGAAACAACTAAATGAAGTTATGATTTATCCTCCAGACTAAAAATTTCCCCAGGTTGTTATACTTGTTTCTTCTCCCTCAAACAAAACGTTTAAATAAAAAAATAGCAAGCAAGCAGAATGGAAAGAAAAGGGGGTGCAAGGAAAAAATTAGAGAACGTTATAACATGAAGAAGCGCATAAAGTTTTTGACTTTATACGAAATGTGACGTCAGAAAGAGGATATAATTCAGATTGAAGGGATACACATTGAAAGATAAACAGTAAATTCCTCAAACTGTGACACAAAAGTATGGGCTTTTTAATATAATTATTGCAGATGCAGCAGTAGTATAATTGTGCATTAAGTATTCAAATACCATTCTACCAAAAACATACATGATTAAACAACCCTAAACTCGTTTGAAAATTACACTCCTAAGATTCAAATGGCACTTTTATATCATGTGAAAGTTCACTTTGAGAAATTCATCGAGGAACATAGTAGACAAAACTAGAAACAAAAAGGACTAATAATCATATTCCACCACCACGGAATTCTCAGTCTTCTAGAAAAAAGGTAAGTTCATACAAAATGTGGTGTTACAGAGTAATAGTATAAGAGGACACTGATTTGAAAAGAGCATTAGTAGGCATTGTCCATGCCAAAGCATGAACATTTTTGTACAGAAGTCGCCCACCATATATGCAACTTTGGCACACCAATTTGCCTCAAGAGGCAATTGCGCAAACATCACACGTCCCTACAACCAAAGATAAAAAACTTAAATAAAAAAAACAAAGAAGTTCATCAAATTGTATGAACCACCACCATAAACGACAGCCTCCTTTGTTTCATCGCAGAATCACAGAAACAACATGAGGAACCCTGTTATCGTCAAACGGTAAAGTAACATACTCGGAAGCAAACTCCTCCACTATCTCCCCTAGAAGCTCCCCATGCACCGCCTTGCAGTACAAGTATAGAGCCGCGTGGGTCACAAAAATGTACAAAAGCAGTAAAGCCATCAAGGCAGAACCTAACACGGTCTTCCCAACTACCGGAATCACGCCATACCAGTTACCACCGCTAGGAACCTCCCAGAGACCAAAGCCCCAAAGTGTAAATCCAGCTCCGGCCCCAAAAAAGACCCAAAGGCAGATCGCCGCCAACCGCATCCCATCGATCAACTCAGCGCTCCTTTTTAGCGGCGCAAACCCCCAGCTTGACTCCATCACGGAGACTACGCCGGCGAGGCACCATTCTAACTGGAAACGCGCAATTGTGATGGCGGCAACCCCTGCCGCGAAGCTGTATGGGGGGACGGAACCAGATTCAACGTCAAGGATTGAGAGGACAAAGAGGACCAGGAGGCAGAGAGAGACGATGAGGGCGACGATGGCGGAGAAGATAAGAAAGCCGCACAGGAGGGTAGCAAGTAGGTGAAGAACGGGGATGTGTAGCGATCGAAGGTTGAGGAGGATCTTAACCGGTCTTCCGTAGAATCCATGATTAACGCTGCGTGTAACGGCGGCGACGGCGGCGGAGGCGATGGGGAGGAAGAGAGTGGCGGCGGCTGCGGCGAGAATTAGGGTTCTGGTGAGATCGGGTGAGGAGGAAGAGGGGGCAGCTTCGCGGAGGAGAGATTGAGGATGGAGAGATTGGCGGCGGTGAATGAGGAGAGGGACGAGCGAGGGGGAAGCGATGAAAACGGACGAGAGGGGGAGGAGGAACAGGACGGAGAGGGCGAGGAAGTGACGGGAGTGATCGGATACGACACGGGAGGATTCGGAGAGGACGCCGGCGAGCATCGCTGGCCAAGAGTAGCACGATTTCGTCGTTGCCATCGACGTCGATGAGGGTAGAGGACGAGGGTTTCGTCTACGCTACTGTTCTGGAGCCAGTCAGTCTTTTGTTGGGAAAAGGAACAGAATTAGGAATGAAACGGAGTTGTAATTATATCCCGAGTATTGGGAGAGATTATTAGGTCCGGAGTGGACGGGGAGTAGGGCTGCAAGCGAACCAAACGTTCGATGAACTACTCGTTGTTCGGTTCGATTAAAGCTCGTTCGTGATCGTTTAATTAACTAACAAACAAACTTGAACAATATTTTAAATACTCGATTCTTAAATAAACAAGCTTGAACACTAATGCGTTCAGCTCGTTTATGTTCGCGAACAACATCAGTTGATGTTCATGAACAAGCTCGATTCGAGTTCGATTAAATATAAAAATTTTAATTATACCATAATATAATATAATTATTTTTTATTAATAAATTTTAAAGTAATAAAATATTATAACATATGTTCATATAAATAAATCATATTTTCATTTTAAATATAGAACTGCTTTTATTTTAGAAATTTCATTTCATGAACAAGAAATATTTCATATTTGTCCATGTTTGTTAGATTGTTTGTTTAGAATGTTCATGAACAAATTTAATGTTTGCTTGTTCAATAGATTGTTTGCGAGATATGTTCACGAACATAGCTCGTTTAAAGCTCGATAAGCACTAAACAAACGAACATGAACCAAACATGAACCAAACATGAACACCCTTAAATTAAACGAACCAAACATGAACACAAATAATAAAGCTCGAATCAAACACGAACCAAACATGAACAAGCTAATGTTAAACAAACACAAACATGAACACTCACATACTCGGCTCGGCTCGGTTCGTTTGCAGCCCTAACGGGGAGAATCATCCATACAATTATTATATTTGTATTCGATATCATTGGATACTGCTGGGTAGCGATACCTAGTACTTGTGCGCACGGTGCGCACTCCGTACCTAATAATTTTTCGAGTATTCGAGGGCATGCGAATTACAGTTCTTATACGCTAATATATGTTTTTTATGGATGATATTCTTCTTGTTGATAAGATGAGGGAGGGAGTTTAAGTTAAACTTGAATTATTATATACTTTCGATATCTTAGATCTATTGTTGAGAGTGATGGTGAAATAGATTAGGATATTATTAGTATAGTTCAAGTTAGATGGTTGAAGTGAAGGACTGTATCGGGCTTCTTGTGTGATAGAAAAGTCTCACTCAAACTTAAGAGAAAATTCTATAAGATTATGGTTAGACCTGCAATGCTTTTATGGTGCAAAATGTTGGTCATTAAAAAAAAGGTATAATATTAAGTTAAGTGTTGCAGAGATGAGAATGCTTAGGTGAATGAGTGGCTTTATGCTTAGAGACATGATATAAAATGAGCATATACATGAAAAGGTTGTAGTAGCTCCAATGAAAGATAAGATTATAGAGAATCAGCTTAGATAGTTTGGTCACACAGAACGACGGCCTTCCGATGACATGGTTAGGAGAGTAGATGTATTAGATTTGACTTATATTAAGAAAGGTAAAGATAAACCTAAAAAGACTCAGTTAGAAAATATTAGAATTGATATTTCTTTATTAAATTTAAATGAGAATTTAACTCTTAATATGACACAATGGAGAAAAAAGATTCATATTGCTAACAGCACATACTAGGTTGTATAGGCTGAATGGGCTGACTCAAATTCTCTCTTGGTTGTTAGAATGAATCTTAAAAGACTATATATGTATATATATATTTTTGGGTTAAAACAAAATTAGGGAAAAGCTACTCCTCCCTAGGGTCTCCTAAAACTCCTGCTTGGATATACAATGAATAAATTAAAGAGGGATGTACAAATCCTATAGATGTGGACCCCCTAATCATATATAGTAGGGATTGGTGGATTATGTTTTATTCATCTATTGTTAAGTCCATATGGATAACATAGTTGAGGAAAACACTATCCTTAGAGATCTTGCTAATATTGATACTATGCATTAATCTAGCAGAGATGAAATAATGTCAAACTTTGACCTCTAAATTCATGGAGGAATCATACAAAATTATAATTTTTCCCTTCCCTCTTATTAGGCATTTATCACTAGGTGCAATAAGATATTTTAAAATTATAATGAATGATAAAAAAAGAATTCCTTAAAGCTTCCTATTTATACTACTCAAAGCATTGTAGTGTTCTATACTCGAGCGTTATGAACTATATATGTATATTAATGTGATGCTCTCTAAAAATTAAGCAAGTTAAACATCTATATAAATATCAAAGTGAATCAAATGAATCAATTCCATACAAAATAACGAGAAAAATAAAGGTTCACTTTTCAAGCTCAAATCTGTCTCAAACTAGTTTCGAACCTTTATTATGAAGAAAGTATTCAAACGCTAAGTGAAATGATGTACTCTCTATCAATCTTTTCTTGCATGGATGAAACTCAAAAAAAAATGATGGCTTATTTTCAATTAATTTAAAAAGATTCGGGCAATTTTTTAATTGATTTTTTTTTCTAATAATTAAGTATCATATTAAAATTTTGCTATGTGAAATGATTTAATGGCCTAAAGCCATAGCTTAAAAAAAAATAATAGAAGACTCCATCTCCAATTTTAGCATAATTCTATTGTTATATAAGATGTGTCTTATTTATGAAAAATGATGTGTTATTCATCTAAAAATTATCACAAATTATTTTATAATAAATAAATAATTATTATTAAATTTAAGTGTGTAACTTATTTTTTCTTTAAAACAATATATGAGAATATTTAATCAAAAATTCAATTAGAACATCAAATTCATTATTTTTTATTTAATATTAGTCGAACAAAATTTTTTATTGATTATAAATATATTATATTTATCTTAAAATATATTTATTTTTATCAAATTTTAATTAAAATATCTTTATATCATTTTTTATTTAAAAATATATATTAAAACTATATTTATCTTATAGAAAAAGATACAACAATTATTTCCTTACTCTACAAAATTAAAATTACAAATTTTAAAAATTGTCATTTATTCTAATAAAATTATTGGCAATATTACTAATTATAATTTGTTACATATATAACCCTTGAATTTTATTAATTTTCAAAATAAATATGTACGCCATTTGTTAGAAATATTAAATATATGTAAGTGTATATGTTATAATTAATTATTGAGATTTTGATAAAAATGAAAATTGTTAGATAAGATTTTATTTATTTTTATATTTTGTGGAAAATTTAAAAATAAAATTAAGAAAATGTTAGTTTTCCAAATAATAAAAATTTGAGTGTTATTTATGTAATTGTTGCTTCGCATTAGTCACCGGCTTCTAGTTTGGCTCCAAGTCTTGGCTCGTTTCTTTGTGGAGATTATTGTGTACGTAATCCGAACGTGTTTGGATGCTGCGTATTTACTGCTTATTTGTTGCGTATTTTTTTATACAAAATTTTTTTGTGCCAAAAAATAAAAAATAAATAATACTCACTAAATACACAATAAATATGCAAAAAATACATAGAAAATATTAAATACATAAAAAATACACAACAAATAAGCAGTAAATACGGAGAGAAATTATTGGGTGCGGAGTGCGGACGTAGCTCTGTGTGTGCAAACGAATTGGGTCGTGCCACGTGGAGCCCATCTTGACCCCACCGACATGAACCATCCAAACTACTTGAAAACTACTTGAAAAAATGCGCGGTACCTAGTAGTACCGAGCGGTACCGAGCGGTACCAAGCGGTACCTAGTAGTACCTAGATGCGGTGGGGTCAAGATGGGCTCCACGTGGCGCGACCCAATTCGTTTGCACACACAGAGCTACGTCTCTGCCTTCGGACTGCTTACACAATAATTTCTCGTGGAGGCAAGGCTCGTCGACTCCATTGATTTGCTTGCATAGGAATGCTGAGGAGAGTAGATAGAAGCTCCAATTTTAGGGTTTTTTCCCAAACTCAAGAGTTCTTCTTCAAGTCCTTGAATCTCTGTATCTGCTTTGCTTCACCTTCATTTGCTTGTAACCAAAATGCCTTCTTTTCCTCGGCTTCTTCTAGTGGGAACGGCAGGTCGGACGGTAGTCCCGAGCAAAACCCTTACTTTGGTGCCCTGTTCAGCAAAATGACCGATCTTGGATGCCAAAATCACTATTTATCTGGGAAAGGAGAGCCAAACCCTAGAACAGATATTTCGCATGATTCCAATGAATCCGGTGAAGCGATTGAAGGTCCTTTTCATAGCCCTGGAAGAAGATTAGCATCTGAATTTTCTGAAATGTGTGGTTTAGATGATCTCAGTGAAACTGATGAAGAATCTGATGGCGTGGATGACAACGATGACAGCGAGTTCGGGGTGTTGAATTTATTTAAAAGAAATAATGATCAAAGGGGCTCTAATGAAAGATTCCAGGAGGAAAAAGATGAGTCCAGGCATCCTTTGGTTAAGGAAACCTGTAGGCTGATTGGTCTCCGGCATGCATGGAATCCAAAACTGGAGGCAGAACTGCGGAGTTTGCTCAGGAGCCTCAAGCCCACTCAGGTCAGTGCTGTTCTCTGTTCCCAACCGGATGCGCGCTTGGCTGTGAGCTACTTTCATTGGGCTGATCGTCAATGGAGGTACAGGCATTCACCTGAGATTTATTGCACCATGCTCGAAATTCTCAGCAAAACTAAGCTCAGCCAAGCATCAAGGAGGGTTCTAAGATTGATGATCAGAAGAGGAATCAATCGTAAGCCAGAAGATTTTGCGAATGTTATGGTTTCCTATAGTCGTGCAGGAAAGCTAAGGAGTGCAATGAGGGTCTTAAATTTAATGCAGAAAGATGGATGCTCCCCAGATCTGGTCATCTGCAACACAGCAATACATGTGCTTGTGATGGCGAATCGGTTGGAGAAGGCTTTGAGGTTCCTTCACCGAATGCAGAGTGTTGGGATTGATCCTGATGTTGTCACTTTCAATTGCTTGATCAAGGGCTTCTGTGATGTTCACCGGGTGGAAGATGCATTGGAAATGATCAGGGAGATGCCTTTTAAAGGCTGCCCTCCAGATAAAATTAGTTATTATACGGTGATCACCTTCTTATGCAAAGAGAAGAGGGTTGAAGAAGTTAGAGAATTGCTAGAGAAGATGAAGAATGATTCAAATTTGATTCCAGATCAAGTAACTCACAATCTTCTTATCCATGTTCTCTCTAAGCATGGACACAGTGATGAAGCTCTAGGGTTTCTTAAGGAATCAGAGGAGAAAGGTTTTCGCGTTGATAAGATTGGTTATAGTGCAATTATTCATTCCTTCTGTAGGGATGGGAGGATGGAAGAGGCAAAAGATATTGTCAAAGAAATGATCACAAAGGGCCGCCTTCCCGACGTTGTGACATACACCGCGGTCGTCAATGGATTCTGTCGCATAGGAAAGATAGATCAAGCAAGAAAGTTGATGGATTATATGTATAAGAAAGGTTGCAAGCCAAATGCTGTCACTTACACCGCATTTCTGAATGGATTGTGCCGAATTGGTAGTTCAATTGAGGCCAAGGATATGTTGAACAAGAGTGAAGAAGAGTGGTGGACGCCAACTGCTATCACTTACAGTGTTGTGATGCATGGACTGAGGAGAGAGGGTAAGCTTGCAGAGGCTTGTAATCTGGTATTTCAAATGATCAAAAATGGATTTTTTCCTACACCTATTGAAATTAATCAACTCATTCATGCACTCTGTAGGGATGGGAAACCCATTGAAGCTAAGAAGTTTATGGAGGACTGTCAAAGTAAGGGTTGCACCATTACTGTGGTGATCTTTACTACATTAATCCATGGATTTTGCCGTTCCGGTGATCTGGTATCTGCCATATCTTTGCTAGATGACATGTTTCTCAGTAATAGACATCCTGATGTTGTGACTTACACAGTTGTAATTGATGCATTGGGAAAGAATGAGAGATTTGAAGAAGCATCAGAGCTCATGAAAAATATGCTAAATAGAGGTTTAGTTCCCACACCTATTACTTACAGGACAGTTATCCACAGGTACTGTGCGAAGGGAAGCATCGATGAGCTACTCAAATTGCTAGATAAAATGCTAGCAAGACAGGGTTTTAGAACTGCTTATAATCAGATTATTGAGAAGCTTTGTGGCTTTGGTAGACTTGATGAGGCTTACAAAGTTATAGGGAAGGTTTTAAGGACTGCCTCAAAGATGGATGCTGACACTTGCCACATTTTGATGGACTGCTTTCTGAAGAAGGGCCTTCCACTGCTTTCTTATAAATTGGCTTGCAGAATGTTCAGGAGAAATTTGATTCCAAATGTTAAATTGTGTCAGAAGGTGAGCAACAAGCTACTGTTAGATGGAAAATCAGCTGAGGCAGGAAGGCTTATGGTTAAATTTATTGAGAGGGGGCAGTCTTTAGTGTAGCATTGCGCCATAGCCCTTATTCTCCTATTGTCAATGAGCCATATCAATGGCGGAGCCATAAATTTTTTTAGGGGGGTCCAACTTCAACCTTGCTTTCACATGCATATGTGTATATATAGTTGCTAAGCAAGACCGAAAAGATTAATAACTGCTTAAAATCACGGTTTGATGTATGTTAGGTAGCAAAAAAAGTAAATTTGTTGTTAACTTTTTGGTTGATTTCTAATTGGATAAGTACATCTCTAAGCCCTGAAAATTTCCTTTCAATTCAATGCCTGGTATAAATTTTAGAATCTTGTTTTAGTAGTTAATTTCTTTAATGTAAAATTTTGAGTGAGGGGGCACGTGCCCCCTTAGCCCCCCCCCCTCTCCGCCATCGAGCCATATGATTACATTGCACAAGTTATACTGCTTAAGCATTTGGTATGATTATACTTGTGATAGGTGACTTGAATGCACATAGCTACCAAATAAGATTAGAAAATCTAATTCTACCATACATTTCTATCATTTTTCAAGTCCTGCCATTTTTTCATCCACGAGTGCACTGATAAATAACATGTTTGCAGATTTTGTACTTGGAATAGGCATTCATTTGCTTTATTTGCTAAATATTTCAGGTTGTGATAGTGGCCATACCCATTACATGGAGCACCATTAATATAGGTTCGAAATAGTGAGTTGATGTATGCAACAGATCTACTGCATTTGTAAAGAGATTGTTTTCATGATGTGAACTTGGGATTTTCAGATCACACTAAGGCGATGTAGGAACATCTTAGTTATAGCACACCTAAGGAATAGTTTATAATTTGTTAGCTTAAGTGTAGGCTTTCTAGAATCTTCTATTATGGTTATATATAAAAGCTATTGTAAGAGAGGAGCATCATTGATGAAATATTATCATCTTTGAAGCTTTTAAGCTTGTTGGAAATCCCTCCAAGCAGCTCCGATTCTTCCGACGATCACCACATCATAAGGTAACTTTGCCATTGCTCGAGACCTGTCCTCCATTTGAGCTTGTAGTGAATTGTATCAGTTTTGCCTGCCTTAGTTTCAAGGATGAGCAAGTGGAATCAAATTTTAGTTTGAGATGATTGTCCTTCAGTTTGAAGTAGAATTATAACGGGCTGATCAGAACATGCTGATGAGACTTTTAATGATATTGAGATGAAATAGCAATTATTTAATACTTTTAAGAAATCAATTTCCATTATGCTTCCGTTTTTGTGATGTGCTTTGTGAAACACTTGTGGTTGCACACTTAAAAGTTTCTCAAATCTCTACCATGTGCGACAATCTCTCATAGCTACTGATTCCATTGAATAAGATGTAATGGCTACTGCAAGTATGTATTATGGGTAATAGTATAAAACAATGCATGTCATACCATATCTGATTAGACTAGGCAATTGACTGGGCAAAGAGAATGGAAGAGGGAAGACTGGCTGAATAGCACAAGCTGTGGAGGAGATCCATGAATGAATTTGTTAGGATTTAGGTTCATTGGATTAAGAATCTGTTTTCTTGTTTTGATTCCTTGGATTTTATTATTTTTGGTTCAGGACCCATTTCCTTCTTTGAATCCTTGTAAGTTTGTTTAAATCCCATTGAGGCATGGAATAAAACAATGAAGGGTTCCCCCTTCAATCAACGCTTGATAGATCCAACCTTCATCTCTCCTTTCGAAGATGTTTCAACTCGTAGTCCCTCTTTGACAATTGCTACTTGAACATTGTTTGACACCTTTTTTAAGAAGATCATTGTGGCCTTCAATGCTTTTCCCTATGTTTTTCCAACAATAGGAATTGATCCAGCGAAAAAGGAGAAATTATTTTGTGCCAACGTCGTCGAATGTAGCTCTACATCCGGAGACCAATTAGAATGAGCATGTCAGCAAAGTTGAGTGCGGTACCGATGTGACTCATTCTGATTAGTCTTCAGACGGTGTTCGGCGTCCGCACAGAATAATTTCTCAAGGGAGAGTTACATAGGGTTGTTTTCTCTCCCCGATAGCAAGCAGACTACTTGCAAGAAGATAAAGTAGGTCTTCAAAACTCTAATTTTGTTGGCTATTAACATGCAGAACAACTATTGATGTCAAAAAGATGATTAGCTAGAGACAAACTTATTATGTTGATGGTACGGCCATGCACAAATGAACATATTCACTTGATTAAGGTTTCGTTTGGGATGACTTTCTTATTGCTTATTGAAATAGCTTTTGAGTATACAAATTAAAAATTTTGTATTAAAAAACTGCTTAAAAAAACAGTAAATAAATCGTCCCAAACGAAGCCTAAAGCATTCTGGTTATGCTTGAATGCTTTGATGTAGTGGAATGCGAATTCCCAAATCATGATCTATTAAGAATGACTTGGATATGGTGCATGATCCTTGGTTGAAATCGTAGTCCTACCCAATTTTCCATGAATAGGAAAATTGGATTCAAGGATACTGGTTGAGGGTAGAGTTGCAGGTAAGCCATGCGAGAGTACACGATGAATTTTGGAAGCAAACAATCATTGCCTTCCAGAAGATTCACTCTTATTGTCTTCTATTGAATTCGTTAGCTCACTACTAGTAACTCTTTTAACTCCTTTACATGAACTCTTTGAACTCATGGCCTAAGTCAAATCTTAAACAATTGACCTTCGTAGTCTCTATTCTTCTCGCACTATAATGTTGAGGTTAGTAAACCAAGGGACGACAGTTGACCTGTTTTATGTGAAACTGGCGAAAGATTGAATCTTGGTGGTGATTGTCCCATCAAATCCTATTCTTGTACATGATTGCTCAAATGAAAATTAGTTGCTTGGCTTCCCTTTTCTTTTGCCAAAGTCCTACAATAAGTGGGCAAGATGAGGACCCTTATCAGGCTTTTTTTGGCTTTTAAGGTTTTCATTTTTTAGATGTTAGCCCTAAGGGTGTAAACGAGCTGAGCCGAGCTCGAGTCATCTTTGGCTTGAACTTGAGTTTAACTCGAGCTTGAGTTTTATTTTACGAGTTTGAGCCAGTATAAAGAATGAAAAATTAGAAGAAAAATAATAAAGAATGACTTAATATAGAAAAGTAAAATGTTTAAAATTCTAAATATTAATCTATTTTAAGTGCATTTTGTATTAATATTTTTAAACGAGTCAGCTCGCAAACTAACAAGTTGAGTTAGAGCTGTCTCAAACTTGGTTGGTTAGCTTATTAGCTCGACTCACAAGCAATTGATCGAGTCGAGCATGAGCCGACTCATGAGTCGGATTGACTAACTAATAAGCGATAACCTCAAATTTTAGTGACTCTCTGAAAAGTAGTAATTACTAAAATTAATATTACTTAAGAGTTCTAGTTCTTCATATTTCTTCTAGTTCGAACAAACAATTCTCATCTCCAAGTCCATCTATACCTATTACTAAAAGCTGTGAGATGCTTGTTTTGTCTAAAAGGGAAAGAAATCAGGAAAGAGTGAGGATCCCATTGTCTTCAGCAAGCTCAGTCATCCTATTTGAGTATAGAAAAAATTGAAAATTTTCCAGATAATACCTCCTTTGAAACTATGATTGATTATGATCTTAGCTGACTAATTACTTTGAGAAAGGGTATGAGTTCTTGTACTAATCATTCTATCTATAACTTTGAAAGCCTTTCATCTGGCTTCCATGCATTTGTTAGCAATATCAACCAAGTGTATGGTGCAACCTAAAATCCTAAACCTTTTAGGAGAACACTTAGACATGCAATTAAAAAAAAACAACTTCCTTTCAATAACACAAAAACAAACATAAATTGACTTGGTAGAAGCAAACATTAAGAAATCACGTATGATTGAAATACTCAAAGCACTTAAATAATAATAACCCTCAGAACAATCACGAATGGTCACCTCACATGCAATACAAAAAACTAGAGAAAGATGTTCAAAGGAAAGATCTAACTAGTAATCAACCACTAAAACTTTATCCGATACAATTTTGCGCTCCTCATTCAAATACCAATAGAACAGGGTAACAACACCGCCTCACAAATCACAAAGTTTAGAGAAGAAAGATAAATGTCGAAAGAAAATCGTGGAGGGAAGAAGCAGAAAGAAGACCGAGAGGAAGTAATAGGGAATAGGAAAAAGACTAGCTCACAAGCCACGAAGGAACCCTTAGGTTGAAAATTTTCACAAAAAAAAAAAAAAAAAAACTCCCATTTACAATAGAGAATCAATCACTTTATATAGGGGAGGGAGGGGAAAGAGCATTTAATTGTTCAGTTAAACGAGCCAATGATTCAACCAATAAAAGCACACAAATCCGCTCCCAAAAGAGAAGTTGAAGCATCAAACATAGGAATCATCAAAGGGGAAAAACGGAACAACCAAAGGGAAAAGGAAAGAATCCCAAGCAGCCGTAAAGCAAAGTGAAATCCGAACAGCTAAAAGGGAGAGGGAAGAATCCCAAGCAACCAAAAACCAAGGGGAAAAATGGGCCAAGCCCAATAAGGAAAAAAATAACCCACAATTAAATACTCAACTAGCCAACTAGGAGCAAGGAAGCAAGATCAAACACAAATGAAAAGTCAATGATATGAACCAACCCGAGAGAACCGAACCCAGCATGATCCTTGGTTATTTTCCATCATAGGGTAATACAAAAATAAAATACATAGAGTCCAAAGGAAAATCTAAACAACAAAAAGGGAGAAGGAAGAATCCCAAGCAACAATAAAGCAAGGGGAAAAATGGGCCAAGCCCAATAAGGAAAAATAGCCCAGAACTAAATATCCAACCAGCTAACAATGAGCAAGGAAGCAAGATCAAACACAAATGAAAAGTCAATGATATGAACCAACCCGAGAGAACTGAACCTAGCATGATCTTTGATTATTTTCCATCATAGGGTAATACCAAAATAAAATACATAGCATCCAATAACATAGAAAATTAAAAATACATAAAACATTAATTCAAACATTAATTCTCTTCTGGTGGAAGAATCTCATCTCTTGATGAGAATGCCTCAGTATTACGATGGTAGATATCAGGATGACGAAGCTGCAATTCCTCATCTTTAATCCAAGAATAGTCAGTCAGAGGATGTCACTCCATCTAACAAAGAATCATTAGTACACACCATGTCTTGTTTGGGTAGTACGAATATCCACAAAGTCATTGATTTTGAACTGGAGTTGTAAAGGGGCAAAGCCTCTATATCCACATAATCAATCAGCTCTCCATTATATGTAGTAAGATCGACAACATTAAACACATGAGAAGTTCCTATAGAAGATGGGAGGTCCAATAAATAATCATGTGTCCTCAATCTTATAAGGATTTGGAAAGGACCAAATTTCTTTCGGCTTTGGCTTAATTTGCCAAATGTGCCAACTGGAAAGCGTTGTCATTGAAAGTAAGCCATTACTAGATCTTCTTTTTTAAAATAACATTCTCTCTGGTGTTTGTCGGGTGTTGTCTTGTATTTGGCATTTGTCATACAAAGTTTTTGTAAGACTTGTGTCGGACCAATTGAATGTGTTCAATAATTTTAGTAGCTTGAGCACTGATTCGACTAGGTATAAGACTCTTTCATACACATAACACATACTCAAAACTCGGAGTCAAGACCTCTTAGTTCATAGGCAAAGCTCTTAACCAACAGACCAGGGCGAGATGCATATAGTATGATTTGTTTGAGATAGCTTTCTTTCTGCTTTCTAAAACAACTTTTTAGTACAGAACTTATTTGAACTAAAATTTTTTATACTTAAAAAATTGCTTTAAAAAACAACATGAAAGCCATCTCAAACAAAGCTATATCTGTATATCGAACTAAAACCTTTAGTAGTTGAGATGCATCCTTTTGGATCTAATTTGATGTTGTTCTCCTTCCTAATGTTTAACTGTCTCAATTGAATGTTTAGGGTTTTCAAAGCTTTTTGAGATGTTGAAAATATATCTAACGGTATAATTAGTAGTAATGAAGCTGTTTAAAAGATAAAATCATAATGTTATGCTATTATTAGTAATGAATGTAAGGCACTTAAATTTCTTAATATTTGTTGTTTTGTTGTTGATTTTACAATATGTCACATGATGTCATATCATTTTTTTTTTTTTTTTGCAATATTAAATATCTCCACAAATATGTTATAATTTTGAAGCTGTGAAAGAAATTAAAATTAAATTATTATTATTTAAAAAATATAAAACAATAAATGGTCCCTTTAGCAAGCTATGTATATTATTTTTGCAATTATTAGTTGTGAACAATTATTTGGATGATTTGATAATTGGATATGATCAAATTGGACAGTTTGTTTCTTAGCTTATGTGTGCACAGTGCTTGCTTAGACTTTACAAATTTTATTCCCACCATCCAAATTGATGGGGATATTTTGCTTGTTAAGTCCTTTTTTTTGTTATTTTATTAGGAGAAAATAAGATAATATTTGAATCAAGTAAATTCTATTCTTTTTTCGGATATTCAAATGGAATGTATTTGAGTCCAAATTTAGGGATGTAAATGAGCAAAATGTCTGTCTAATCGAGCAAAGCTGATTTAATTTTTATTGAGCTCAAATTTGGCTCATTCAGAAATTATTATGGTTGATCTTAGTCTGATTAATCAAACATATATGTAAAGCTCAATAAATAACTAAGAATATTTAATGTATTTTTACTAAATTATTCTGAAATTAATATAGAAATATGTTTTAATTTAAATGAGCAATTAGAGCTACAGCCAAGTTTAGCTCTAGATTGAGTATTGACTCGAACTTCGGCTTCATTTGGGACGGCTTTCTTACTACTTCTTAAAGCAGCTTTCTAGTAATTTTTTCACTAGAAAGCTGCTTTAAGAAGAAGTAAGAAAATCATCCCAAATAAAGCTTTAAACTCGTGGCTCGATTAGTTTGTCTCGTGAGCTCATTAACGAGTTAAATTCAAGCTTCCTTACAAGCCGATTCTATGCACTTTCACCCTTATCCTAATTTGGTTCCAATTTATTAAAATATATAAAAAAAAATTGGTGGATTTATGGATATATTTGGAATTAGGGCTGCAAGCGAACCAAACGTTCGACGAGCTACTCGTTGCTCGGTTCGATTAAAGCTTATTTGTGATCGTTTAATTAACTAAACAAACAAACTTGAACATCATTCTAAATACTCGATCCTTAAAAACAAGCTTGAACACTAATGTGTTCGGTTCATCTATGTTCAGGAACAACATCATTTGAAGCTCATGAACAAACTCGAAATTAAGCTCGATAAGAAGCTCAATAAAAATATATTCATATAAATTAATCATATTTTCATTTTAAATAGACATCTGCTTTTATTATAAATGAATTTTATTTTATTTTATACCTTCAATAGAATGATTTTTTCATGAACAAATTTCATTTTACATTTATCCATATTTGCTAGATTGTTTGTTTAAGATATTCGTGAACAAATTTAAGGTTTGTTTGTTCAATATATTGTTCGCAAAATATGTTCACGCACGAACATAGATCGTTAAGGTTTGTTTGTTTAAAGCTCGATAAGCACTAAACGAACCGAACATGAACCAAACATGAACACTGATAAATTAAACGAACCAAACGTGAACACAAACAATAAAGTTCGAATCAAACATGAATTGAACTTGAACAATGTAATAATAAACGAACTCAAACATGAACAGTACTCACATATTCGGCTCGGCTCGGTTCATTTGCAGCCCTATTTGGAATATTTTAGAGCCCATCAGCCCACCTGATTTTTTCCTATAACTTGTCAACACAACCAAGTTCTATTAGCCTTATAATCTTTTTTGATTATTTATGGCCATACAACATATTTCTATATTTATATATGTAATTTTTATTGGTCTATAATTATGCATATATAGAGATTACAGTAATGATGGAAGGCTGTAGAATATGTCAAATTTATGTATTTTTTTAATTATTATTTTAGCTTTACATACTTATTTCACTTATTGATTAGATTATAATAAATTGGAATTTTAATTTATAATAAAAGTACAATGGGAATTTTATTTTTTAAAGAAAATGGAATATGCTTAATTTTCAAGGTAGTGATAATAGGTTCTATTCACTACATGAAAAACGCCGAAATCCGGCGGTAAGCCTATATTAACCGGCGGTTTTTTTAACTACAGGCGGTCCTAAAACCGCCGGTTAGAACCGCCGGTTTAGAGCATTTTTCCTGTAGTGATTTAGATGAATCATGTGCTATTATTATTTTAATTAATTGTACATATTTATTTATTTTTAATAATTTTAATCATTTTTTAATTGTAATTATTATTGTGTTTTAGCTTTAATTATTATTAAGTGCTTAATCTCTCTATAATTATTTGGTCATATCTTCCTATTTGGATGTTCTTTCTGCAATGAAGTTTGTGAAAGAGTACAATTAGTTATAATTGAATGCTAACCACTTGTTATAGAACATTTTTCAATCATGGAACCTTTCAAAGTACCATTAATCAATAATAAATTAAAATTGGGCCCTACTTTATGGGTACAATTTGATTTTTTTTTAATTAGGTAAAATATTGATGAAAATTTCAATTAATATTTTTTGTTAAAGTAGAGAGAGAAAGAGAGATTTAATGAGTGAAAAAGGGAAAAAATTAAATTGGATATAAATAAATAAATAATATATTTTATTTATTTTAAAAGAAATTAAAGATTTTAAAATTAGTTATAAAAAAGAGAGATATGGAGTTAATATTATTTTATTTTATGAAAAATTGTTATCATTATAAGATTTAAAGGATTTTTGGCTGCAAAATTACTAATTTTGCAAATTAGCTTTGCTATAAATAGTTATTTATTGAGGCAGATAAGAGTAAACAACATTAAGCCTTTATCCCACTACGTGGGGTCGGCTATATGAATCCTTTTTCTCCATTGTGTCCTATTAAAAGTCAAATTCTCGTTTAAAATTAAAAGATATTTTCTTGCACGGATATAATTTTCATTAAAAAAAAAACATTTAATTTTTCCTCTAACTTTCATCCTTACTCAACCGTATTAGTTTAAAACAGTCCATCTCAAGAAAATGGTAAGACTTTATAATTCTGATAAGTTGTCATAAAAAAAATTCATCTAATTTGGTATGAATATCTAGAAAATATTTAAATTTAAATTTTAAAATATCTAAACTTTAATTTCAATAAATTTATAGCCAAAATGAGCAACTCCTCAATAAGATGAATCAAATGACATACAAGTGATCTGATTGGAGTCCATATGTTCATATATCAAACATTTGAAATATAATTAAAATTTTTGAAATACTATTTGAAGGATCAAATGATCTCTCAAAGTGTATGCTATTATTATTAGATCGAGTGCCTCGATCCAACAAGCCTATAATCGCTTGATTTCGATATCATTAAAGGCTTAAATATGGAAAGAATAGCATGCTTTAAGAAAGCAATACCGCTCGTTGCTTTGTCTTGAATTTTGGCCAAATTTATGAAAATGTTCACTCTCAAAAAATATAAATAAGCTTCGCTCTCTATATGAATAATGTACTAGAGAGAGAAAATATAGGTCAAACAGTTTCCAGAGCTCTACCCAGTCGTTGTTATAGCACAATTGTTCAACCACCGCCATTGAACTATTGTCATCTGATCATTGATGTCAAATAACTATCATTAATACACCACAATCGAATTATCTCCCCTCTAAAAACCATTATAAAAAACTATCATTTGACTATAACCATTGGACAACCATTGTTGCTCGACTATGACCATTTATCCAACAATGCCCGATGAGGATTCTTCAATCTCCGTCACTTAATTACAGTCCTTCAATCATTATTGCTTTGATTGTGATTCTTTGACCATCATTGTCTGACTATGATCCTTTGACCATCTTTTGCTCAAATATAATCATTTGACCACCATCACCCAACTTTGATATCTCAATCACATTCACTTGACTACGATCCTCCTTACACCCTTACCTATTTATGATAATTTGATCATCATTACTTGACTATAGCCTCTCGACGTCTGTTGCCTAAATACAGTTCTCCAACCGTCATTTGATTGTAGTCCTTACTATGATTTACCAACCACTATCAATCGATCACAATCTCTCGACCATCACCACCTAAACATGGTCTCTTGAACACCCATCTATTGACTACACTGCAATCTCCCTACCAATATTGTTTGACAACAACGTCATCTCACAACTTCATCACCCGCCACCATCACTGTCAACGCATGCAAAAGCTTGTAAGGCCAATGCACGCCATTGACAACGACCCTAACTTTCAATGTTAACACCAAGATTTGCTCTGAACTTCTCAGTCTCTATTTTCCTCTTTCAAAGGAGAACGATCAAACAAGCATAAATTAAGGCTTCGTTTGGGACGGCTTTTTTACTGCTTTCTAAAACGGAGTTTTAGTACAAATTTTTTTATTTTTGTACTAAAACTCCGTTTTAGAAAGCAATAAAAAAACTGTCCCAAACGAAGCCTAAATCTTCCGTTGCCTCGATGCTCTACCAACTTCATCATAGAATATGCTCTATGTAGTTCATATTTGCTATATTATCTCAACATCTTACCCAATTACAAGAGTGGACATCATTTATAATTGATAACATGCACTAGTTGAAGGCTCAAAGCAATTGTATAAGAAACAAATAAAAAATTTATATTACATATATGCTCATTATATATATATATATATATATATATATATATATATATATATATATATATATATATATATATATATATATATATATATATATATATATATATATATATATATATATATATATATATATATATATATATGTAAATTGGTCGGAAATTCGAACCCGGACCCAACCCGACATGGGAAGGCTAGCTGTGGGCGGACGCGGGCGACGGACTGCTGGCAACTCGGACGCAGGCGACCTGGCTCAAATGTGAGCGGGCTGGTGCGGCCTCGCGAGCAGGTGCGCGGGCACAAACTCGCACGGGCGGGGCGGGTGAGCACGAGTAGGTGCGCGGGCGAGTGGGCGGTAGCGCGGGTAGCCTAGGGCGCGTGCGCTGGAAGTCGCGGGCAGCCTCAACGGGAGTGCGGGCGAGCAGCTGGCAGCTGAGCGGGCAGGGCGCGGGCGATGCGCGAGAAGCCGGGGCAGTGCAGGCAACTCATTTTAAACGGCTTGGCGGGTTGACCCGGCAAACTGTCGGGTTAACCCAAACCCGACCCATTTTGAAATCGGGTCGGATCAAACCCGAAATTTTTTGGTCGGATTTAGATCAAATTTTCATGTCGTGTCAAATATTGACACCCATAAATTCTGAACCAATTTGAGGAAAACTAAGAGGAGATGCTCCTTTCGTCCTACATAAATGGTTGGCAAAATTTTCCGCATCGTTTTAATGGGACGTCGACATCTTAGCAGACTAATATATATACTTTCAATTTATTGGATTGTAATAATCCAATTTCTATCTCAGGCCGATAAACATTGACGTTTGCTGTTCTCCATAAATAATGGAATAACGACATCTTGTTCAATAAAGAAACAAGTGAAAGGGCTACCTAACAGTGCCATATTACAACTCCTCTCTAAGGTTTTGTTAAAGTAAAAATATTTTTAGAAATCAGTAATAAAACTATTCCAAATGAAGCCTATTTGGGACAGCTTTTGAATGCTGCTTTTTTCGTTGCTTTTGACAAATTTTTTAACTAGAAAACTGTTGTAGAAAGCACTAAAAAAGCTGTCACAAATGCCGGATGCCGAACGCTTTTTTATTAGTTTATAAAATAATTTTTTAATTCAAAAATTTTTTGAACTATAAATTTTTATACTAAAATGTTGTTTCACAAAGCAGTAAGAAAGCTGTCTCAAACGAAGCCTAACACTTCGTTTGAAACAACTTTCTTACTACTACTTAAATAAGAAAGCTGTGCCAAAAAAATTTAATTGAAAAATTTTATTGCTAAAAATTATTTTAGAAAGTAATAAAAAACTGTCTTAATCTAAAAAGTGTGGAGTTCTGAAACTCTGAACAAAATGGCAAATTTTAGCATTTAGTAATTAGCCCATCATTCATCCAATATATAGGAGGGGAATTCATTGCTCTCCTTCCTCATACTTGTGTGAAGGCATGGAGAAGGCAAGCAATATCATAAGAAGCTCAATGCATTCCTTCTTCACCAGCTATGACACCTTTGCCTCCATAGCCACAGTTCTCATCCTTCCTTTATCAGCTTTCACTCTTCTCTTCAGTGCTCTCAACCCTCCACCTTCTTCTTCCACTTTTCTTCAACTCATCTCCTTTCAAAAACCTCAAGTTCTCGACATTTTTTATCTCAAATTCTTGCACACAATCCTCCCCTTCCTCCTCACTCTCCCCTTCACCCTCACCTTCCTCTCTCTGGCCAAAGCATCCATAATTCTCGCCGCTCGGAAACTCAATCCTTACCATCAATATTCTCCTCCAATCTCTTCATTCCTTCATCTCTACCGCCCGCTCGCCCTCGCCCAACTCTTCAACAGCTTTCTCATACTATCAACCAATGCAATTTTCTTCTTGGTCATGTTCTTGCTCTTCAATTTGGTCGAATCGCTCGGTTTCGACTCGAGAATTCTCATTGTCATGATATCAGCCGTCGGTATCATCTTCTACTCGATGATCATTGCAAATGTATTTGTGATCTGCAATCTAGCAAGCATTGTTGCAGCAATGGAGAATTGCAGAGCTTATGAAGCTGTTATCAAGGCCTGTTTGCTTATCAGGGGAAGGGCTGTGGTTGCTTTATCACTTGCTGTTCCTACAAATTTGGCCATGGCTGCAATAGAATCTGTGTTTCAGGTAAGAGTGATGAGGCCATATTATCAGAACAGTCAGTTTGATCTTTCTTTGATGTGTGAGGGATTGACAATAACTTACATGTATTCTATTCTCATTGTGCTCGATATCATCATCACTTGCTGCTTCTACAATTTCTGCAAATATGAAGTATTCAGAAGTTGTGAAAGTCTGTTTGATTATGATGTGGAGTTAGGAGAAGCAGAGAAAGCTGCTTTTCAGGTTTGATTTGTTGAAGGTGAGGAGAGTTATTAAGCAATATAATTTTATTTGCTTGATCAGTAGTATGTGTAAAGATTGTTCAAGCAAAAACAAGGCTAATATCATGGAAATTTCTGATATGAGTAGTGGGATTTCAGCAATTCTTTCATGATTTGTCTAACTAATCTGTATTTATGGTTCAAAATTTTCTTCTTATATGAGAGATCTCAAGAACCTTTTGAATCTATTGATACAGCATCCAGCTTACTTTACAAAGAAAAAATTGGAGTAACAAAGCTTTTTTTTTTGGAGGTTTTTGAGAGAACAAATAATGTGAGGGTTTGTAGGCTCTCAAGTACATTCAACTTAATTTGCTATTGCTAAGCAATTTTTAGAATTTCAAACAGATAGTTTGGGGATTATTTGGAACAATTAAGAAAATATATTTAGTCTGAAACATTGTTCTAATCATATACAGATATACATGCATACTTAATTAAAAATAAGTTTGATCGAGGCCGAATCTAGATGCATATTTGAACTAGAAGTTTCTAGAATAAAATTTATGATCATTTAAACTCTTATTTCAGCGAATTTATAGTCAGACTAATTGGCTCGGCTAGACAAACACAACGACATCAAGAATGCTTCGATTTGAGTCCAAATAAGCCTAGATCAAGAGCTTAAAGCAAAGTTAAAAATATTAGAATATTAATTAATGATCCAAATGATATCCAAATTTGACAAGCTTATAATCAAATTGAGACTCTTGACAAGATGAATCCAACGAGCCCAAGATCGCTTAATTTGAACATCATTTATGCACTTAAATGCTAAATAAATATTCTATGATCAGAGACATTAGTGCGAGTCATCCGATAGGAGTATGGACATAGAGTTTGTATTTTGACTTGAGATTCAAGAAAGCTTTATAACTCAAAGGGTCCCAGTGCACCACTCATCGTCGATGTTGGATGGAGCAACCACTGCCACTAGTAGACCACCATTCAACTATCGTTGGAATATCAATCAATCTCGACCATTGGTTTTCAACTACTACCTTTTGACTGGTGTCACCCGAATACGGTCCTCTAACGAGTGTCACTCAACTATGGTCTTTCGACCATCCTCGCCTAAATATGATCATTTTAACCATCATCTCTCGATTACAGCCCTCTGACCACCCCACCCACCGTTGTCTAACTTAATCTCTTTGATCACCAGTCCAACTAAGATTCTTTCAACTACAATCCCTCAACTATGATCACCGACAATATTTTGAACATTGTTGCCTAGATACGCTGATAGCTACTAGCTATACGTATAAGATCAATGCTCACCATCACGTATCAGATCAATGCACGACATTGACATCAACATTGACTTTGACTTCTAACATCCACACTAGGATTTATGATAAATATGATCAAATTGGACAGTTATAATGGATTACTCTCTAGTTAATAAATTATATATATATATATATATATACCCATCACAAAGCTTGTCAGCATACTCGTCGGCAGACACGCGTTCCACTCTTAAGTGGAAATTTTGTTGCTTATGGCATTGAGCCTAAAAAAAAAATAAAATTTTAATACTATTATTGACATTTTTACTCTGAAATAAAAAATTAAATATTTGATATTATCTCTCTAAAAGAGATACAGATTTTTTTTTAATTATTCCATATTTATTTTATTTTCATCCACTAGTTGGAATGGGCATGTGGCTGCTTTATAATAGAACAAGTTAAAAACATGCAGGTGATGATTATCTTCCAATGAAATTACAGGATCACCCCTGCCTTTTGTAATGTAGTCGCACGTGTAAAAAAGACAGCTATTATCTGAATTGGACTTTTTTTTTACATTTAAATAAATTAACACACATATGATAAAGATAAGTCTCAAACGCCACCTTTTTTTATTGATAGTCAAAGTTCTCAATCAACATACCAAATGAACTGTATCTATTTGACCAATTCAATCGTGATTCGATCAAATTGTCGATCCAACCCATATTAAAAATCGACTTTGTATTAAACCGACCGATTCAAGCATTTTTTATACTTAAATGATTAAATAATTAATTTATCATGCAATCTTATGTAACCCAACCACTAAGGTGAGTCCACAGTATTCAAAACTAAAAGGTATATAAATCAAGCTTTCATGTTTACGACACGTATTTTTTAAACAAAATTTTAATTAATTTTATAATATGAATAATATTTATTTTTTAATTGATAAATACAGCCTTTAATTGGAAAAATTATTCTGTGCGGATGCCGGACTGTCCAAAGACGAATAAGAACACGCCATATCACCAGATATACAGCGATACACATAAAAAAAAAAAACTACGTTGCACGCTCTCATTCGTCTCTGGACGATGTTCGACGTCCACACTTAATTAATCCTTTGGTTGAGGCTGTGTTGCAAGTTGCAAGCATTATCTATGTAAGTAAAACATTAAAAAGCAAGATAGACAGTTTACCATAAATAAAAAAGTTGAAATGTCCCAAGCAGTCAATACCAGATTTCTTTGAAGAAATAATAAGAAAATGGTGCATTGACATGTCTTCATATTGTCGTGTGTGGAATTACAAGCTGTATCATATGAATTATCAATTAATTCTGTTACTAATGCTGATGACAAAAAAGAAACATAATAATTGGTAAATACAACATAAGCTCATAATTACGATTAATTATTCTGTGCGGACACCGGACGACGCCTGAAGACGAATGATAGTGATCCACATTATTTTTTTGTTGTGTATCAGATGACGTAGCGCACTCTCATTCATCTCCGGACAATCCGGTGTCTGCACAGAATAATCTCTCCATAATTACACGTTGTATGGTTCTTGCAATTTTACAATCAAGCTGACTACTCAAACCTTTTGTGCACAGCCATAGTGGCAGAAAACAAATGCATAATAATTGATCTGAAACCAAGGATATTTCACAAGGTATGCTTGAATATTCTATGTCATTTCATGTTCTCCTTTTAGTTGAAGCACCGCAACTGGCCGATACACATTGTTTCTTTGGTCTGATCTTCCTTGACCGTTCTGGTTACTTGGTAAGATATCATGAGATGAATAGTTACTTTTGCTAGCATTAGCAGCAGCACTGCTGGAGGTGTTATGGCTGCTGTTCCTAGCTGCAGGAACATCATGGTTGTGCTTCCCCTCATAAGTCGTTACGACTGCTTTGGGGTCGGTTGAAGCCCTTTCGACATGCTTTCGAACATTGCAGCCTGTGCTGGTGCACTTGTAATAACTCCTGCATATGATGGAAATCATCACCATTAGGCCTGTGCCGCCTGTGTAAGGCATTAGCATTCATCACTTATTCATTAATGTAAAAGCATTCTGATAGAAAATACTTGATTTCAAGTAGTTCCTAGCCCAAATCTGAAGTAGAACAAGATAAAAACTGCAGTTTTTACCCACGGGACAGCAGATTTTTGCATGAAAACAGTGAGAGGAAACGGAAAAACTGAGATAAAACTCAAGCAACGGCTTGTATTTCACTAACAGACAATGAAAATAGCAAAGATACAATTTGTTCTTCAATCCGAGAGGAAGAACAACTCTCCAATCTCCGGCAACGCCAAGAGCCAAAGCAAGAAAACCTAGATCTCAAAGAGAAAACTCCAATTCAAGATAATCCCCCCTTTTCCTCCTAACCTCCTAATTAACCATAAAGGAGTTTTACAAAATATCTAAACAGCCCCTCGCATTCAAAATTTCCCTCCAAAAAATCTTCCCTGGCCCCCGCCGACTTCGCTCCATCCGCTCGGTTCCGCCTGCCTCGTTCGGTTCCGTCGCGAGTAGACCCGGATCGGTCCAGGTTGGACCGGTCTAGCCGGCCCCTCCTGGGCCAGCGTAACATTACCGCCCTCCCAAAGAATCACCTTGTCCTCAAGGTGAAAATCAGGAAACTGCTGTTTCGTCCTCTCATATGGTTCCCACGTGGCCTCGTAGTCAGGAAGGTTCTTCCACTGGATCAACACTTCCTTAGTTTTATCTTTTTTCTGGCGCACCCCTTTTAGCTCCATAGGTTCTAAACTTACCTCCAAGTCCTCAGTCAGGGTTGCTGGTAGCTCAGAATTGGCGGTGTACTCCCCAATGGCCTTTCTCAATTGTGACACGTGAAAAACTGGGTGTATAGTTGCCGATGGAGGTAGTTTCAATCTGTATGCTACTGACCCAATCTTCCCCAGCACTTCATATGGCCCAAAGTACCTTGGAGCCAGCTTTTCATTCCTCCTGTTGGCAACTATCTTCTGTCTATATGGTCGGAGCTTCAGAAACACCCTCTCCCTTGCTGCAAACTGTATATCCTTCCTATGCCCATCCGCTTGCTTCTTCATAATTTGTTGTGCTCTCAGTAGATGCCTCTTTAGCTCTTCAAGTACTCGATCTCTCTCCTCTAAGTACTCTTCTACAGACGACACAGGAGTGGTGCTACTCCCAAAATGCACCAAGTGTGGAGGATCTCTTCCGTACAGTACTCACTACGGGAAAACACGCAAATACCGTCGGATTTTCCGGCGGAAAATTATGGACGGTAGTAAGCGGCGCAGTTTCCGGCGGCTTTGTCCAACGTAAAGTTTGCGTCAAACTTTCCGGCGCAAAATACGCCGTAAAGTTACCGACGCATTTTCGGCCGGAACGTTCGACGCTATTGGGACGTCTAAACCATTTCCGTCGCACGTTACGGCGGAACTATTACGGCGTATGTTACCGGCGGAAATTGCGCCGGCGTATTTAAACTCAACGAAATATAACCGACGGATAAGACGTCGGAAATTATACCGACGTCACTATTGCAATTACCGGCGGAACGTCCGCCGGTAAAAGCCCTATTTCGCGAACCCGAACCCGTCTGGCCGTCATTTGTTTCCTTACATTCTCTCACTTCGACTGCTTCGCCCGTCGCCCTCCGTCGCCGTTCGTCGCTCGCCGTGGTTAGACATCGCCGACGGTCACCGGACTTCGCCGTCGACGGTCACCGGACTTCGGGTCGCGCGCATTTCCTGCCTAGTCGCGCCGAGCCTCCTTCCTAATCGCACGCATTTCCTGCCTAGTCGCGCGCCGCCGAGGAGAACCGAAGGTTTGGTTTTTGTTTTCAATTTTTTTTGCTATTTCGGTTGGATTACATATAGGATTAGCCTTAAGTTCATATCTTTTTGCTATAGTCATGATTGTTATCACTAGACATTTGCTAGAGGATAGTTTGGTGCATGCTTTTTGTTGATGATATTGTTCTTGTTGATAAGACTAGAGAGGGATTTGAAGGTAAACTTGAATTATGGAAATCAACATTAGTCCATATCTTTTTGCTTTAGTCATGATTGTTAGCACTAGACATTAGCTAGAGTATGTACCTTGGTGCATGCTTTTTGTTGATGATATTGTTCTTGTTGATAAGACTAGAGAGAGAGTTGAAGGTAAACTTGGATTATGGAGATCAACATTAGTCTATTTTTTTATGTTTTAGTCATGGTTGTTAGCACTAGATATTTGCTAGAGGATGTACCTTGGTGCATGCTTTTTGTTGATTGTATTGTTCTTGTTGATAAGACTAGAGGGAGTTGAAGGTAAAGTTGGATTATGGAGATCAACATTACTCCATATCTTTTTGCTTTAGTGGTTAGTAGACCTAGTGAGGGTATTGTGACTTTGAGCGAACAATTCATTAATAAGTGTAACATAATTTTATGTTATGGATATTAGAAATATATAAATCCATTAAATTTTTACTCTTATTTATAGGTTATGGATATTAGAAATCAACGAAGTTGGATGTATAACCGATTATCTCAAAGTCGGAAGACATTAACTGATGAATTCATCAATGGGGTGAACTTTTTCATTCAGCAAGCGAAACAGCTGCCGATCTTTATATCTGAAGGAAAGTTTCGATGTCCATGTTCTAAACACAAAAATCTAGTGATCCTAGAACCAGATGACGTAACTGTTGATCTGTATCGCAGAGGATTCATGCCACGGTATTGGTATTGGACTTGTCATGGTGAGTATGAGCCACAATTTGATTATCAATGCGGTCCTTCTACAAGTAGTAATGTTGCTGAGGCTGAAAACATCCGTCCAAATCTTGAGGAATTAGTTCATGATGCAACTGGAATTTATGAAGAGTTACCGAATACGGAGGCACAGAATTTTTATGATTTATTGCATGCTGCACAGCAACCAATCTGGAAAGGGTGCACGACTCACTCAGAACTATCTGTTGCTGTGAAGATGTTAAGCATCAAGGCTGAATATAATGTTGCTCGTGAATGTTTTAATCAATTCATTGGGCTGCTTAAGGAAACCAATCCGACAGATAATTTAATTCCTACAGATCTATATCGGACAAAGAAGTTAGTTTCGAAACTTGGTTTGACATGCACAAAGATAGATTGTTGTGTCAATGGATGCATGCTATACTTTAAAGAAGATATTGCAGAAACTGTATGCCGTCATTGCAATGCACCAAGATTTAAACCCAAATCTAGAAATAGAAGAAAGCAGAAGGATGTGTCTGTTAGTAAGATGTTCTACTTTCCAATAATTCCAAGACTACAACGGCTATATGCATCCATGAGATCTGCTGCACATATGAGATGGCATAATGATCGCATTCCACAAGAAGGTGTTATCACACATCCATCAGAAGCAGAGGCTTGGAAGCACTTTGATCGTACACATCCCACATTTGCGGCAGAACCAAGAAATGTCAGATTAGGTTTATGCGCAGATGGTTTTACTCCATTCAGTCAGTCGGCTACACCGTACTCATGTTGGCCTGTGATACTCACTCCTTACAATCTTCCTCCAGAGTTATGTATGACTACTCCTTATCTGTTTCTGTCACTTATAATTCCAGGGCCACATAATCCAAAATTAAAGATTGACGTTTTCTTACAACCTCTGATTGATGATTTAAGTTTATTATGGGAAGAAGGAGTAAGTACATATGATATCTCCACCAAACAGAATTTTACACTAAGAGCAGCATTACTTTGGACAATTGGTGACTTTCCTGCATATGGTATGCTCTCAGGTTGGAACACTTCAGGCAAGTTAGCTTGTCCATATTGTTTGAAAAATACAAAATCATTCACTTTAAAGTATGGTAGGAAGAACAGTTGGTTCGATTGTCATCGAATGTTTTTGCCTCAAAGTCATCCTTTCAGGCGAAATAAAGAAGCTTTTACTAAAAATAAAATGGTGATGATTCCTCCTCCACCAAGATTCAGTAGTGAAGAAATTTTTGAAAGAGTAGAGTTCTTGCCCACCATAATGGAATCTCCAAGATTAGCTGAGTTCAGATTGCCGGAATATGGTGTCTACCATAATTGGACCAAGAAAAGTATTTTTTGTTCGTTGTCATATTGGAGAACAAACTTGATTAGACATAACTTGGATGTTATGCATATAGAGAAAAATGTTTTTGATAATATTTTCTATACAGTTATGGACATCAAAGAGAAATCAAAAGATAATATAAAAGCAAGGATGGACTTAAAGGAGATTTGTAGAAGGAAAGCTTTGGAATTGAAGGATGGTGGAGCGGGAAAATTCCTCAAACCAAAAGCTCCATTCACATTAACTTTAGAGCAAAAACGAGCAGTTTGTGAATGGGTGAAGACTCTACGAGTACCTGATGGATATTCTTCCAATCTAAGCCGGTGTGTTGACATAAGATCAGGGAGATTATTTGGATTGAAAAGTCATGATTGTCACATCTTCATGCAATGTCTACTATCCACTGCTTTCAGTTATCTGCCAGATCAGATTTTGAAGCCCTTGGTCGAGTTAAGTGTCTTCTTCAAAGATTTATGCTCTTCTAAATTAAATGTGGAAAATTTGATTCATATGGAGCAGCAAATTCCATTTATTTTGTGTCAACTTGAGAAAATATTTCCTCCAGGCTTTTTCACACCCCCACCTTATGCTGGTGCCCCTCCTACTTATCCATTTCCACCATATGCTCCACCATACTATCCCCCACCACCCTATCAGCCTGCTGCAGCTGGACCTTCGACAGCAGCTGGACCTTCGACAGCTGCTGGACCTTCGACAGCAGCTGGACCTTCGACAGCAGCTGCAGCAGAGCAGCAGACAGATGGTAGAATGTTGATAGCACCTGAGGGTGACACGTACGTATGGTAACTTTTATTTAAACTAACTAATTGTTTTATCTTATATTTTATATTTGTTTTACATAACTTTTTTTTTGTAGGTTCTATCCATCAAAACAACCAACACATAAAATACGGGACATCATACGGAGCAGGTTTGACGCTCCTTATATTTCTTGGAAGAAAGTCCCAAAAGAAGTCCGGGAGATGTGGTTTAGAGAGTTTGAGGTATTTCTGTTTTTTTGTTTTTATGTTAAATGATTTATTCTTTCTTACTTAAGGTTAATTGATTGTTTTTTATTGCAGAAAGAGTTTTGTTGGCTGCCCCAACACAATGACAGGATTAGAAAGAATTTTGAGAAGCGTGGCTCTACTCGGATGCGCGACATGTTCACAGATGTTAGAAAGGTTGGGAAGCGACCATTGTGGATTGGAGAGGAGATATGGGCTGAGTTGAATGCAGCTTGGGGCAGCGAAGAGTACACTAGGAGGAGGGATCAAAATCGACAGAACAGAGCTTCTGATGTTGGGGGCTTGGTAGTGCACTTCATACAGGAGGCTCCGTTCCACATACTGAGCACAGGCGTCGTTTGGTAATGAATTTTAATTATTTTTTAAAATTGTTTTTTAATAATTAGTATTGATAAAACTCTCTTAATTGTAACAGAAAGCGTCACTTGGTAGAGAACCAACTCCTGTGGAATTGCATAGTCGCACTCATAAGCGACAGGAGGATCAACAATGGATTGATGAGAGAGCAAGGAAGGCCCATGTAAGTATATTTATAAATATTTGATATTTTATAAGTTTTAGTTTAATTATATATATACTTATATTCGATTTTCACAGGAGGAATATACACGGATTCGAGAGACTCGTGCCGCAGCAGGTGAGGGCTCTTCTGGCGGCTCTATGGAATATTCTGAGTATCGCATGTGGTCGCAGGCCGTCGGAGGAATGCAGCATGGTAGAGTATATGGCTTAGGTGCGCAAGCTCAGGCATACGAGGGGATGACCTCCTCTACTGCATCCAGCTTCGCATCCAGTTCGCATGAGTCCTTACAAGCTCAACAAATAGTTGCCCTTCAAGCTGAGCTAGAACAAGTAAGGAAATCACAAGTTGATTGGCAAGCTCAGCTGCAAGCACAGGTTCAAGCTCAGCTGGAAGCACAGGTGCAAGCACAGGTTCAAGCTCAGCTGCAAGCACAGGCGCAACACAATCAGTTGCTGAATGAAATGCGCAAGATGAGGGAGCAACTGAGTGGAAAAGACGTAGCTTCACCTGAGGAGGAGTCGACGGAGTCAGAGTAGCGTAATTTAGTTAAAATGAACTTTTATTTTTATGTGAACTTGTGTTATTGGTTGTATTACTTTGAAAATGATGTTATCAGTTGATTTTTAGTACTAAACTGTTGTGAAACTGTTAAATTATTGTGAAGTTGTGAACTGCTTGCTTTTGGGAAAATTGTATCTGTTAGAATTGATAGGTTTGCAGGTGTGGAAATGGGATTGTTGGCTGGGATGACAATTTTTTTTTTTGTCAATGCTACAGGTTTCCGGCGGATTATGCGCCGGAAACTACGATACAACGAATGTATCGAGCGTCAGTACCGGCGAATATCCCGCCGTTAATTACCGGCGCAACAATTGCGTCGCAAATAATCGTAGAATCTTGCTGGCGAAATTCCGGCGCTTAATCCGCCGGTAATTAACGTCGTATACTGCGACGGTAAACACCGGCGCAATAAGCGCCGGAAGTTTCACGGTTTTCACGTCGGCAAACAAACCGTTTAATGCGCCGGTAATGCGTCGGAAACAACGCCGGAACTGGTTCCGGCGCAAAATATGCGTCGGAACAAATTTATCGACGCACTCAAAACCGGCGGAGATATTTGCGCCGGAACATGCGCCGGAAAATACCGGTACCGTCGGAATTTACATTTGTTCCGGCGGATTCCGTCCGCCGGTAATAACAGGTTTTCCTGTAGTGACTTTGAATGACGTCATCTGTGAAGCTGAGTGAAAAGAGGTGTTGTACCAGTATTCTGCCCAGGATAGACATTTGGCCCAAAGCTTAGGTGTCTCCGACACAAAACATCTCAAGTAGATTTCCAAGCTCCTGTTAACCACCTCCGTTTGGTCATCTGTCTGTGGGTGATAAGCGGTGCTTCTTTTCAAAACTGTTCCTTGTAACCTGAACAGCTCCCTCCAAAAGTGACTGAGGAACACATTGTCTCTATCGGACACTATTGCCTCTGGTACCCCATGCAACCTGACAACCTCTCTGATGAAGGTTGAAGCCACTGTTACTGCGGTGTAAGGAAGTCGGAGGGGAATAAAATGAGCATACTTGCTCAGTCTATCCACCACCACCAGGATCACTGTGAAGCCTTCTGAACGGGGCAGCCAATCTATGAAGTCCATGGATATTTCCTCCCACACTCGTCCTGGTAATGCCAACGGCTGTAGTAGCCCCCCTGGTGACATAGCCATGTATTTGTTCCTCTGACAAATCTCACATCTGGCCACCATCTCCTCTACATCTCTATGCATTCCCTTCCAATAAAGCTCAGCAGCAATCCTCCTGTAGGTCTTCTGCACCCCAAAATGACCCCCAACCGCGCTCCCATGAAATTCTTGGAGTATGTTTGGGATGTGGATAGAAGTCCTGGGCATCACGAACCTCCCTTGATACAGCAATCTGTCCCCCTCTACTGAGTACCCTGGGTGGCTATCACCTTCCCTTAATAAATCAGCCCTGATCTTTCCCAACACCTCATCTTTCGAGCTCTCTACTTTGATTGCCTCCCAATCTAACATCAAAGGAACAGACACAACCACTGTCTGTAGTTCACCCAAACATCTGGACAAGGCATCAGCAGCTTTGTTTTCCCCGCCTGGTCTGTACTGAATTTCAAAGTCATACCCCAACAATTTTGAAAGTCACCGCTGATGCTCTTCAGTCACCATCCGTTGCTCTAACAAATACTTCAGGCTCCTCTGATCAGTCCTGACAATAAAGTGTCTGCCCAATAAGTAAGGTCTCCACTTCTGGATGGCAAGTACAATAGCCATCAGCTCTCTCTCGTAGACAGACTTCAGCCTAGCCCGGGACGACAGTACTTGACTGAAGTAAGCTATCGGTCTGTGGTTCTGCATCAACACTGCTCCCAATCCATAGCCTAACGCATCTGTCTCCACCACAAACAAATGGTTGAAGTTCGGCAGAGCAAGCACTAGCACTGTCGTCATGGCCTTCTTCAGCTTCTCAAAAGCCTCTGAAGCTGCTTCTCCCCATAAAAAGTTGTCATTCTTCAACTGCTCTGTCAGTGGCCATGCTATGGTGCTGTATCCCCTCACGAACCTCCTGTAGTAGCCTGTCAATCCCAAGAATCCTCTGAGCCCCTTCAAGGTCTTGGGTTGAGGCCATGCCAACATTGCCTCTATCTTGGACTGATCTGCAGCAACTCCCTCCTGGGATATCACATGCCCCAGGTACTCCACCTGTGCCTGAGCGAAGTCACACTTCTTGAAGTTGGCCTTCAACTGATGCTCACTCAGCACACCCAACACCACTCTCAGGTGCTCTAGGTGTTCCTCCTCAGTCCTGCTATAGATTAGTATGTCATCAAAAAATACCAACACAAACCTGCGGAGGTGTGGCTTGAAGATTCGGTTCATCAAGGCCTGGAATATGGCAGGTGCATTGGTAAGGCCAAAAGGCATCACCAGAAACTCGTAGTGGCCCTCATGAGTCCTGAAGACCGTCTTCTGCACATCTTCCTTCCTCATCCTGATCTGGTGATAGCCTGACTTCAGATCGACCTTGGTGAACAAGGCTGCTCCATGTAGCTCATCCATCAACTTGTCAATCACAGGGATAGGAAACTTATCAGGCACAGTCTCCTTGTTGAGAGCTCTATAGTCTACATAGAACCTCCAACTCTCATCCTTCTTTTTCACAAACAGAACTGGACTAGAGAAAGGGCTAACACTGGGCTGAATGATCCCTCCTAGCATTTCTCCCACCAGCTTCTCAATCTCATCTTTCTGCACCTGAGGGTATCTATAAGGCCTCACACTGATAGGAGATACTCCCTCTTTCAGGATAATCTGGTGCTCCTGCTCTCTGTCAGGTGGTAGTCCCACCGGAGGTTGGAACACATCCTCAAATTCCTGCAGAAGAGGCTGAACCAACGTGGGAATGAGCTTTTCCTCCCCCTCCTCCTGCTCCTCCAGGCTCTGCAGCTCCACAAGGAATCCTCCTCCTTCCTCGTGGATGATTTTCGCCATTGATCTGAGTGACACTCCAGCTCTGGACAATCCTGGTTCCCCTTTTAGCTTCACCCTCTTCCCCTCTACAATCAGCTCCATCACCATGGTCCCCCAGTTCACCTTGGTTTCACCCAAGGTCTGTAGCCACTTTATGCCCAGAATGACATATGTGCTACCCAACTTCAGGGGTAGGAAATCCTCTACCACCCTGATCTCCTGTAGCCTCATCTCCACCCCTTTGCAGATCCCGGTGCTGGACTCAATCCTTCCTGTCCCCATCATCACCTCATAACTGCCTGTCTCATAGGCTCCATCCCTAGCTCCTCCGCCACCTGGGTGAATATGAAATTGTGGGTTGCCCCACTGTCAATCAGGACCACTCCCTCCCTCCCAAGGATCTTCCCCTTCACCTTCATCGTATGGCTAGGAGTAAATCCCAACACATAATTGAGGGAGACTTCGGTTACCTCCAAATGGGGATCAATCTGCTCCTCATCAGAATCATCACACTCTTCAGGCGCCTCGTCTATATAGACGGTGAGAGCCTGAAGGGCACGATCCTTGCACCTGTGCCCTGGAACAAACTTCTCCTCACATCTGAAATAAAGGCCATTGGCCCTCTTCTCCTGCATCTCTTCCTCAGTCAATTTCTTGAAGCTTCCAGCAGATCTGGTCACCCCGCTATTCTCCTTTCCACTCTCCCAAGGGAAGCTAGGGCTTGGCCCTTTTGGAGCCAAGTAAGTGGTGGTTGTCCTGGTGGGCCCTCCTGAGTGCGTGTTCCTCCAAGTTCGGGCGTTGGTCTTCTGGTTCTCCACCAACTGAGCTAACTCCATTGCCTCCCTCAGGTCTCTTGGTCTCATGACCTTCACCGCATCTCTAATTTCTGGTTTGAGGCCCTTCATAAAATTTCCCCCCAAAGTACTGTTTGAGAGGCCCTCCATGTCTCCCACTAAACTCTCAAATTTCTTCCTGTATTCCTCCACTGTTCCCTCTTGAGTGAGGGCATAGAACTGTTCTGATATCTCCCATGGGCTGCTCCCCCTGAATCTCTCCCTGATAGCCTCCTTGAAGTCCCTCCAGGACCTCACCGGTTCCCACTTATCCATGTACTTGAACCAGGCAAATGCCGCCCCTTCCAAGCACATACTAGCAGCCATCAATCTCTCCTCCTCCATCAGGCCGTTCACTGCAAAATACCTCTCCACCTTGTGGATCCACTCATCCACATTTCCCTCCTCGAATACTGGCATTTTCAACTTCCTGGCCCTCGTGTCCACCCCGTATGCCCTATTCCCCCCATGACCTCCTCTGTCCCAAGCTATGGGGTCTTCCCAAGTTCCTCTTTCTCCATATCGGGGCTCATCCTCCCTCCTTGGCCGTCGGTAGCCATCTTCCCCTCGTGCCCCGCCATGGTGGTTATAGATCCCCCACGGCCGGTCCAATGGGTCGGGCCTCCGACGTCGCCAATCATCTTCTCTTCCTTCCCGGAAGTCTCTCCTTCTGTCATGTTCTTCTCGCCTGATGGACTCCTGAGGTGGCATCCTCCCGTTGCTGTCAAGCAGTTCCACCTCCTCTTCCTCTTCTGGATTCACCTTCTCCTTACCCCTGCTCCCACTACCTTCTCCTCTTTCCTCCGCTGGCACCGCCCGTGCTTGCCCTTCCAACAACTTCTTCATCATCTCCTCCAAGGCCATGAATTTCCCTTCCACATTCTCGCTAAATGTGGCCATCTTCTCCTCCAGATCTGCCTTAAGTTGACCCATCTCGGTCTCCAAGACTTCTACCCGCTTAGATGCCATGGGAACCAACGAGATGCCTCCGGATCCACCAAAAATCTGCGAAAAACTGCAGCGAAACAGTGGAAAAAACAGCCCTCCACCGCCCGGATCTCGCTCTGATACCAATTTGATAGGAAATACTTGATTTCAAGTAGTTTCTAACCCAAATCTGAAGTAGAACAAGATAAAAACTGCAGCTTTTACCCACGGGACAGCAGTTTTTGCATGAAAACAGTGAGAGAAAACGGGAAAACTGAGATAAAACTCAAGCAACGGCTTGTATTTCACTAACAGACAATGAAAATAGCAAAGATACAATTTGTTCTTCAATCCGAAAGGAAGAACAACTCTCCAATCTCCGGCAACGCCAAGAGCCAAAGCAAGAAAACCTAGATCTCAAAGAGAAAACTCCAATTCAAGATAATCCCCCCTTTTCCTCCTAACCTCCTAATTAACCATAAAGGAGTTTTACAAAATGTCTAAACAGCCCCTCGCATTCAAAATTTCTCTCCCAAAAATCTTCCCTAGCCCCCATCGGCTTCGCTCCATCCGCTCGGTTCCGCCTGCCTCGTTTGGTTCCGTCGCGAGTAGACCCGGACCGGTCCAGCCGGCCCCTCTTGGGTCGGCGTAACACATTCCTACTATGTTGAAAAATTATTCTGTGCAGAAGCGGAATCCGTCCAGATACCTAAACCCGCGGCTCGAAATTCCTCGGTACCGCGGCTCAGTATCGATAACATGGCTCATTTTGGTTGGTATCCGAATGTAGAGCATTCGTCGTCCACACAGAATAATCTCTCTGTCATATGTGGCTGAATTTTGCAATATTTATTTTGAAGCTTGTAACTAAGGCTTCGTTTGAGAAAACTTAGTGTTTTTTAAAGAAACTTTTAGTACAAAAATATTTTAAACTAATTTTTTTTATTAGAAAACTGTTTTAAAAAGCTGTCCCAAACGAAGCCTGAATGTTAATCATCTGTTATTCCAATAGTTACAGATGTCTTTTGTTTTTGGGATACCATTTAGATGAAAATCACACAAGTAAATGAGGGTTCCACAAACGATCATCAGTGCTCTGGCAAAATAAGAATTTCCCTTGTTATACATGAGTATTTAGCCAGTTTATAGGCTGGAATACGTTATGTTCATAAAGTTGAACATGAAATAACTTCGATTATCCTTTGATCTTCCTCTTTTTTTTTGGCAAAAATTATCCTTGTTCATGATTTTGATATTGAGTTTAAAATCATGGTAATTGTGTTACGAAGAGAAGCCTGAAAGAAATTTTACTTCACAAAAAAAAGGAGCAATTAGAATAACAAAGTAAGAAATCCTTTAAGAAAAGATTAATTTTGGGATTGGCATGCTCATTGATGGAAACTTAGGAATCCGATTCAATTAAAAAGTAATACCTGATCATGCAAATTCCTACCAAACCCCTTCACATATTTTCAGATTAAAAAAAAAATCAATGGAGGCTTTCCCGATGGATCAATTTTCACTGAGAAATCTCTATTTTTCTGTAGTACTGCACCATTTCCCTCATAATCCTTTCTCACTAATTCATTAATTACTATTGTTTTTCCTGTCAAAAACAGTAAAAACAGTACCACTATTTTGTTCTAGAAATTTTTATAATGTCTCTATTACATGCCATAAAATTCTGTTCACATTATTTCTCCTTAATTTGTTCTTGTATGCTCCACCAAAAACTTGATAACAAGACTACGGAATTCTTAAAAATAACAAGTTCCTTCCTAGTGCTTAATTTCTTGGTTTCTAGGCTACTGTTCCAGAGTTCTAAGCCAGCAAGCGCTATTCCAAGAAGTTTAATGTTTCAGTCATTCGTACTATATTCACATCACATTGCATATCTATTTGATGAAGAAACTCCCACAGCATTTGTCCAACGACACCCTATAAAGATCACATTTAGGATTTATTTGGGACGTCTTTCTTACTGCTTCTTAAAGCAGCTTTTTAGTATAAAAATTAATATTTTGCACTTGAAAGTTGCTTTAAGAAAGTAGTAAGAAAGCGGTCCCAAACATTATTTAAAAAAGGTATAGTGCTACAAGTTAAGATGTTTTTTATGCTCCGTTTTTACAAGTTTCTTACTCTTGACCCTCACATGAATTCACATTCCCGATCTAACCAGTAACAAATTTCTTTAATGTCTAAACAACACGTTTCTTAATTTTTTTCCCATTAGTATGAACCAGCATCACCACATCTTAAGCAATTTTAGTTGATTCTTTAATTATGATGATCTGTAATGTGTGGCACATTTTGTATGCATCGCCCATGAATTGCTATTCTTGTTCAGATAAATATTGTTCTGGTTTTTTATCATCTTTCACTTGCCAGCCAAGAGTATGAGTGGCTAGGCAGATAACTGTGGAGTTGGGTGAAAAGAGGACATGAGAAAAGTAGAAAAAGGTGGGACAGAAAACCTAGAGAATAGAGGGGCTAAGCTTTGCTTGCATTTGTGTGTATTAAAGACAAATTGCATACAAGTATCCACTTAATTATAAGGATGATTTTTTACAGTTAAGAAAATAATAATAAGAAAAGCAAATAAAGAATAATAATAAAAATCATGGTAAATCTTTCATAAAAAAACTAGTTTTTAATAATAAAAAAATCCTCTTAAATAAGATGTCATTTAGTTACATCATTGCTACATTATCAAATCAAATAAGGTATGTGATGGCATGTCCAAATAAGTCAGTGATAACATCCTATTATGATGATGATCAGGATAGCCAAGTCCTACATTAATGAGCCTCTCAATTATGCTGCATAAAATATAGGTGTTTTGTGATAGGAAGTGCTGGTAGAAAATGACTAAACCTTGGCTAAAATTTGATTTCAGCAAATCCAGAGAACAAACAACCAGAAAACTATGAATAGAAACTCACAATAACACTTTTTATTGAAAGGTTTATGAAAGAAAAGACAACATGATTTCGTTCTTTTAAGCTTCAAAGCCTACACAGTGAGAGTAGGGATTGAGGCGTACGCCTCAAGTTAATTGAGGCGCGTCTCTCGCCTCAGGTTTTAGAGGCGTCCGCCTCTTAAACTTAAAAAAAAAAAAAAAACCTAATCTAAGATAACTGATATTGAGTAAGGAGCTGATTGGGAGACATTGGACTCTATAGGAGAGAAGGAAGGGGAGAGAGGAGTTCATCATAATGATGATTCAAATGAAGACCCCCTTAGTGATGACAGTGCTGATGACTTATGAGTTCTTATGTCATTGCTATTCATTTTTGGAATTATATGTTAATGAAAAGAATACTGTAATTTGGGAAAGATAGAATTTGAAATGAACTATATTTCATGTTGTCTAATTATTGGGATATTTTGATTTCACTTCATATCTTGTGTCTTTTTATGTTGTATATTATTTACTCATTAGTATATAAAAATTTTATCATTTTATGTTTACGCAATCTTTTGATTTTGAGGCTTATGCCTCAAAACGCCTTGAGTCTTACGCCTCGCCTCAATACCCGATTACGCAATTTTAAACATTGCTTAAAGCAAACAATAAAATATAAAATACGCGAAAAAGCCCTGCCAATTTCAAATTCCCTCCCACCCACGCCCTCCTCTCTTTGCATTATGTTGTGGGCCCCACCTCAAGGGGGACATATGGCTGTTGGGGCGGACCAGGCATCCGCTTGGAGTAAACAAGGGTCGGACCCTTCTAGACATACTAGATCAGTCTCTCCTGGATAGGACCGGTCTAATAATACCCCTCTCCCAAAGATCCACCTTGTCCGCAAGATGGAAAGACAGCTCCTTCCTCAATCTTCTCGTCATCACAAATAGTTAGAACCTGAAGAGTTTGATTATTACACCTATGCATTGCTGTATACATTTCCTCATATCTGAAACACAACCCCTTCGCCATCTTTTCCAGTAACTCAATTTTTGTGAGCTTTTTGAAGTTTTCATTAGGTCTCCCTCCTACAATCTTCTCCTGCAAGATCTTTCTATGAATACCCAGTGTCAGCTCCTTGGATGCCAAAAAGGTGGTGCTCATCCTGTACGAACCTCCTGAGCTGCTACCTCCATCCCCTCTCTCCTAGTGCCTCTAATCCTCCACTAACTGGACTAGCTCCATAGCCTCTCCCAAATCAAGGGGGATTCATCACTCTAACTATCGCACGAATATCTTGTCTAAGCCATTTCATAAAGTTCCACTCCAGTACAATCTCTGGAAGTCAGTCCAATCAACTGTCCAGGTGCTCAAATTGCTCATGGTACTCTACTACTATCCCCTCCTACGTCAGGGCGAAGAACTACTCATAGAGGTCCCCCCTCCTGATTAGAAAATTTTCCAACAAGCAGTCCTTAAACTCCCTCCAGGTCCGTATGAGTCACCTTATATCCCTCCACTAGTACCATGCTAATGCTTTCCCCTTCAAGCACATCCCGGCCCCCGTCATTCTCTCTTCCTCCATCAACTTATTGACGTAAAGCACCTTTCTACCCTGTATATCAACCAATGTGCATCTTCTCTTTCAAAAATAGGGATCTTCAGCTTCCTTGCCCACGGATCTCCTCTGTTCCCCATGTTTCCTCCATAATTTTCCATTCCCTAAGGGGGTGGTTCCCCCCAAGTGTCTCAATCATCTTTTCTATGCTCGTACCCAAACCTTTCGTCAAAATCTCACATTCTCCTATCAAATTCAGCACTTATTAAACCATAATCAACCATTCTCCTTTCAAATTTCGCTCTCTCCTCTCAAATTCAGCACTCCTTCATTCATGCCCAACCCCCTCATGCTTCTCCCCATACGCTTTACCTGACTCCTCTTAAGAATTGGCTCTAGGGGAGGCATTCTCTCTTCTCTCTCTAAAATCTTCACCTCTTAATATTCATTTCACCTTATCGGATTAGGATTTTCCCCACTTCCTTGGCTGTCAAAGGCTTCCCTCGCCTCCGATGACGTCGTCTTTGGTTGGCCCTTGAGCAACTTCTTCAACATCTTTTCCTAGATGTAAAATTTCCTATCAATCTTCTCATAGACGGTTGAAATTCGACTTTTGAAATCTGAAAATTGAGTTTGAAAATCCGAAATTTCATATTCAATTGTCCGATCTTCCCCGCCAATACTTCTAACTTTCTTCCTGCCATGGGTAATCAGATCTAAGCTCCAAACAGTAAAAACGAACAAAAAACAGCTAATCGGGCCTTCAAACAGCAAAAATCAGCAAGATTGGAGAGAAAAAGCAACAAAAATCAGCAAGAAAAATTTATATTTCAGTCCAGGACATCGTTCTAATACCAATTTGATAGGAAGTGCTTGTAGAAAACGAATAACCTCTTGCTGAAATTTGATAAACTAGAATTATTAATAAATTTTTGTATTAAAGAAATAATTTAATATATATATTTTTTAATATTATTACCAAAATACCCCTTGATTTAACACTATAAATTCCAAAATTTGATGTTAGGACCAAAAAGGCCCTTTTTAAGGAGTTGAGAGACCAAACTATATTTTTAAGGAGTTGAGGGACCAAATTGGTCCTCAAAAAAGTTGGGGACCATTTTGATCATTTTCTCATTGGAACTTCAATTGGAGAGGAAGGTGCGACTCTCTCAAATCCTAACTGTCAGCTAGAGCTCAATCAACCTAAGAACAATATAAATTTAGCAAAAAATACATAACGTAGCCCTGGGGTAAACCAAACAACTTAAAGTATACAATAAAATGTAAAATACCCACAACAACCCTCCCAATTTTAAATTCCCTCCTATCCTCCGCCTCCTCTCTTTGCATTAAGTTGTGGTCCCCACCCCAAGGGGGAAGGATGGCTACTAGACAAAACTAGGCTTCTACCTAGAGTAAACAAGGCCCAGTCCCTTCTGGACCAGTCCAGGACCGGTCTAACATTTTGCTGCATGTACACCATAATAAGTGCTTGAAATAGCTCTTGGTTAAGTCATCTAGCTTTTATTTTTCATTTAGCCTTGCAACTTCTTGAATGATAGCTTGCATAATACCCTATTTAAGAATAGAACAAACTTCTAGCAGCTTGAACTATGATAACGCAAATGGCATACTTGTTTATACACACAACAGCGTGACTTTTACTTGTCTAAGCACAGGACATCTGAAGAAAAATCTCAAATCCTTCAAACTTAGGTGGGGTTCTCCAACTCAAGAAAAAAAAAAATAATCCTCTGATCTCCTTTGTGCAAGATTGATGAACAAATGAGATATACGAGTATGCTAACTCAGAATACATCTTTCTTAAGGAATAAAGCATAAGGTTTGAAAGTTTTCGAAAATGGATTCTGCAAAAAGAACAAGAAAATGACAAAATGTAGTATGATTTAGACAAGAACAGGAACCTTGGAAAAAGCAGCTAATGTGCAAAAAAAAAAAAATATATATTAAAAAAATGGGATACCTTGGGTGAGGATTTCCTTTTACCAATTTTTGCCCATATTTGCGCCATCTGTAGCCATCATCCAAAAGATCAACTTCACTTGTTGTTTGCAGAATGATCCTTGGTTCTGTTACCGTCCTATGAGAAGAAGACTCTACTACCCTAGTTTCCAAGTTCCTGTCGAATGAAACAAGATCTCCTTTTTCAGAAACAAGTAAAATAAGTGGATGTATTGAAACTTGTTGTGAAAGGAAACCTTCTTTTATGTTCAGGTTCACCATCTTCTGCTTCTTCATCCTCCAGTTCCTCATCATCACTTGAACCTGATAATTGCTCAGAAACTCCTTCTCGCTCCTTTTTAGATAGACCCGCCATACCATTACTTGATCTGTTGAAGTTCAAATGGTCATCTTGTTGTAGTGATTCGGAGTTATCAGGATATGTATTTCCATTTACTTCAGCTGCACCCTCTTTTGATCGTTTATTTGGTACTGGCCGTTCATGATTGTGTTGTCCCCTATAGATTATCTCAGTCACTTGGCCATCAAGGGAGCGTTCTACCTTTTTCTTAACTGGACACTTTGGGTGGGTACATTTGTAGTAGCTCCTTGGATATTCACAGCCCTTCACCTGCTTCTGCCCATACTTACGCCAGTTGTAGCCATCATCAGCAGGTTTATCAGCAACAACAGCGGCTGGTTGAGATCTTTGATCAGAATGGGAGGCAAAAGCAGATTCGGTATTCTGAATATTTTTACCAGAAGTAATAAACAGCATAGGTTGGGATGAGGTCATATTCATGGCAGAGATTGGCTGTATCAATGAAGCTGATGAAAGAGAAGATGGAAATTCTGCCTGGCTTTGCATTTGAGAATGTGAATCAGAAGCCTGAGCAGTTACTTGTGCTAAAGCATGTTGATGTGACATTCCAAGGTGTCCCTGCATGTAGCCATTAGTCCATGTCAAATTAGCGATCATGAGTACTGAATCAGCAACTTATTATTGGGATGAAGCATATAAGGACATTCATAATGATGAAGAAGAGTACTACACAGATTATATGTAAAAGGAAACACTTTTCTTGCGTTGGTATACATTTATTTGATGAAAAAGTGATGATTTTGCACTGTTAGAGTGTTGTATTTAGTTTCATATAAGATGGTTAAAAAACGTTGATCTAGATTACTAACTAGTTAGCCCTTACACATAAGGTTAATATTTTTATTGTAAAACCAATTTGACCACTAATGTATTTCATTCAACTTTGATCCCCTTCTGATTCACACCAACTAACAAGTGGCATCAACTCAATTGGGAGGAGTAATGATTAATGTGATTCTATGGATAGCTCTCTTGCAAGAGAAAGATTGTTAGGCACAAGAGAGTATTTTCTTTAGTCTAGGGGAAACATTGAGTTAAGTTTAAAAAATAATAAAATTATACAAAAGAGAAGTGAGATCCTTTGGATGGAGATTGATAATGGAAACGACATATAAAAAATTAGAAAAAGGGAGGAAATATCACTCTTATATTCCTTAACATGAATAAGGCTCAGTAAAACATTCATATCTTAATATCACCTTAATATCATTTTAAACTAGGAGTAAGGATCTTTATATGCACATAAATCAATCAATATCATACACATTATAAATATACATGGTAATATATGTATTGAAATTTGATATTAATGTGAATTGTTTTAGATTATATTTGCAATGAATGTGAAAATTATCAGATCTCCAAAATCCGAAATCTCATCTTTCTTATTCTTCCATTTTCTTTTGTTAAATCGTATGGTCGGTTCTACATTCCCCTCAAATTAAGAATTTATTGGAAATATGCTCAATTATTTCTCAAGGTAAGAATGCAGATTCACTCTCAAACCCTTGGTAAAAAAAATTTGTAAAATTTTCTTCAGATGTTATAAACTTAATTTTAACTTCACCTAATTCTAACCTTTTTTCTATAAAAAAAAAACAATCAATTAAATGTGTTTTGGAAGATCATGCAAGATGGGATCATCACTCATTTCTGGAAGACTTTTCTTATTACAATACAGGAGTGACCTTTACCATGACAGTCTAAACAGTAGTAGATTTTGTTTAATCTGCTAATTCAGTAGTTACAAAGTCCTTAATAAGTTTTCAACCTTAGAGATTGAGCTTGCAAGATTTTCTATTCGTTCCAAGAAACTTTTATATTTGTTACTTTACAAGAAATCATGTTCCATCTAGGGAAGATGTTATAGCCACTGTTTTGAAAACCGGACCGGACCGGCCGGTTCAACTTGTTCAACCGTGAACCAGTCTAGTGGCCGGTCTGGTCAGGCTTCAAAACCGGCTCTGCATCGAACCGGATATCAAACCGGATTGAACCGGCGGTTCAACCGGTGAACCGTTGAACCAGTCCGGTTTGGAAAGAACCGGCCGGTTCATAAAAACATTTTATTTTGTTTTAATTAAAATTTTAAAAATATATTTTAGTTTACTAAATTTTTTGAAACTTTTAAAAAATAATTTTATCAAATATGATGATTAATTTCATCATAATACATGTAAGTTATTTTAAATATCTCACATAAATTATTTTGTAAGAGGAGTGTACTTTTCACCTTATATAGGGTTCAAGGAAACATCCTCAAACTTCCCTTATGATGTGAGACTAAAAAATTTGCATGAGTAGTTTAGAATGTGAATTTGGGCTTATTTGGGCTATTTGGGCTTCAATTTTTTTCTTAGTTGGGCTATAAATTTAGATAATATGTATTATAAATTTGCAATAATATATATTATAATACTTATATTATAAAATATTAATATTATAAATTAATATATTATATTAAATATTATTTGTATAAATATATTTAATTATAAATATATAAATATATTATTTTTAAATGATATTTATATTTATAATTTTGCATTATATATATATATATATATATATATATATATATATATATATATATATATATATATATATATATATATATATATATATATATATATATATAAATGATCATATATTTAATTATTTATATTATATTAGTGATCATACATTTTTTTATTATAAATTTATATATTATATTAAGTATTATTCTTATAAATATATTATTCTTAAATATATTTATATGTACAAAATTTTATAAATATTATTAAAAGCTCATATACTTATATTATATGATTTTTATTTTATTTATTTTTAATAATATTATTATTTATTATGTCATCCGGTTGACCCCGGTTCGACCGGTCGAACCGGTCAAACCGTGAACCTCTCCCTCTTCCGGTTCGTTGTCCGGTCCGGTTTTCACAACCTTGGTTATAGCTTATGACAGACATTCTATTATCTTGATCTCTTTTCAAATATGCATCAGAATATCCTATCACTTGAAAAGTGATATCCTTGTCAAGTTTAACAAACTTGACTACCATGCTTTATAGTTCTTTTCACATATCTCATTTTTTTAAGAGTTTGCATATGGATCTTTGTTGGTTCATGCATACCAGTTCCAATGATGGTGAGATTTTCAAAGCTGCTACAATCCTTCAAAACACTTGGGTCTTTTATAAGTTTTCCTTCAAGGGCAAAACACTTGGGTCAGTCAATTAAGTCTAGTGAAGGCATTCAATACTGCGTTTTGCTTTTTTTTTTTAAATACTACATAATTTAGCTATGACATTTTTAGCTTCTAGAAATTTCTATCGAACTCTATTCCAAGAAAAGTTTCTTAAATGTCAGATGTCTTTGATTTTAACTTTTTGATGTAGTAAATCTTAAAGGTTGAGTATCACTGAATTGAAATTTCCACAAACAAGGATAACATCAACAAAAAGGACTGCTATTGTCATTTATCACATTATAAAGGAGAATTATAAGAAACAACCACTATAAATCCAGAAAACTGCTGGATTTCAGAAAAAATACAACAGCTATAGTGCAGGTTTTGCAAAAAACTGTAGGAAAATATGAGAAAATCACTTGAAATTCACTAGAGGACGAAGAAAAACAGCAAGATGCAATTGATTCTCTATTCGAGAGGAGGATCGATCTCTCTCAAATCTCTAAATGCCGCTAGAGCCCAAAGAAAACCTAGATCTAAGTGATCTCAAATTTCAGCCAAATTCAAGATGCCCTAACCTAGGAAAACAAACTATTTAATGCATACAAATCAAAAGGAAATCTCCAAACAATCCCTACATTCAAATTTCCCTCCTAACTCCCTCAAAAAAACTTCCTAAAATAGCCTACGCATGCCTACAGGAGGCGGAGAAATCCGCCTCTCTTAGAGCCTGGGCCGGTCCCATCGGACCGAATGGACCGGTCTAACAGAGGAATACTGTTAGTTATCTATTATTTTGTTATTATCTTAAAGGAGAACTGCTATCATTGCCATCAACTCTCTAATAACGTTTTGGAAGTCTGGCTATGAACAAAAGGAATCATAACTTCTTTGAAGAGAGAAAACTTGATTCATGTGATTGATTTTGTGCAAATAATTCTACGAATGCAAGATTAATCATCATGACTCTTTGAACTCACAATCTATGATGCACTGACACTTCTCCATAAAGAGATATGTAGTGCCTGACACTTATCAGAAATGCACGCACCCGACACATGTTGGATATATTGAAGACATGTTCAATTAAAAAATATTAAAAATAGATTGGACACACATGTTGAACAAATGTGTCTAAACTATTTTATTAAAAACAAAATTTAAATATAATTTCTATTATAAAATATAAAAGCTAAATTTCTTATTTTATTTTCACAACCCCAAATCAATTGCCTACACTTAATACTCCATTCCCTAAATATTATCATTTTCATTTCTCTCTGCAGGTCATGGCTAAGGTTTCATAACAATGCCTGGTGTCATCTCACATCAGTGTTTGACACTCGACGCTAATAATTTCTACACCCATAATCACATCTCTGCACCATCTCAACATCTCATTTTGTCCAACATCATTTTAACATCAACAATCAACACCGTCTCAACATCAACACCCAATGCCATTACGCAATATCGATGTCCAACTCTCAACAACCTTATCGTTTCCCCTCTTGTTACTTGACACATGACACCAACGCTCAACTCTCAATATTTAAATATTAATCATTTTAAGCACAAATTTAATTAAATGACTTATTATTTCTCAATTATTCTTAATATTCAGCTGATCTAATTTTTCTACGCTCTTTTTAGGATATAAAAATTATAATATTGTACCCAACTAGTATCAGTGTCCTATATTTTCACTTTTCAGTAATAACATATACCATATCCATGTTGTGTCATATTCATGTCTATGCATTATAGCTCACAATATTGGTTCTCTCTCATGAAAGTTTCTTTTTTTTTTACACAAATATATATATATATATCTCATGAAAGTTTCTTGAATGAACTTTGGAGGAAAAAATTAGGGATCCATCAATACATCTGATAAGCATTTGTCCATTCTATGATACAAACCAATTAAGGATTATTGTTACTGGTCAACTTAACTGGGATGACTTGACTCAACATATTGAGATACATGTGTCAGAAGAAGAGTGGGAAGTCATGGTGATCTTATAGTTTCAAAAAATAAAGGATACATGACAACAATATATGACCCAAATTTTCATCAATATGTGTAGATTAATACCACAATAGGGTCTATGAAGGCACAACATGATTGTAGAATTGGCACAAGTGGTGAGCAAAGTAGAGAAACAAGGCCGTGTATGGTATGAAGTATGAACAAAGATGGTCTTATTGTTTCCATGTTGATATCATCTCACATATTCCAAAATCATCCACCATGAAGATACAATTCTAGATCTAACACTCGCGAGTTTAAGAGATGACTCCCACCATATAGAAATTTATCTTAACATGGGTGATATAGGCATATATTTATCACTACAATTTTTCCTAGTAAACTCACTTTTGAGGGCAAAATAGTCAATGTAATAGACTAACTATGATGGTTCAAAACCTAGGTATGAGGACAATGTCAAAAAAAACATATGACACATATTTCCTCTAATGCACACTCTTTTAATATATGTGAAGCACTTCAAGAAGATTCTTGACATGTGGAGTTAAGTTATATCATCTTATAAAAGTGAAAGGGCACCCCCTTTGTTACCTTCCACATAGAATCTCTAAATTATTAATTCCCATCATTTCATAATACCTTCCTTCTTCTCAGAAGATGTCAAATGTTAGGAAATCCACTTTGCTCAAAGCTTAAAGCCTAATATGTAGCTTTCTAAGCAAGAATTTGGACCTACCTCAACCAATATGAGAGCAAGATTACATGTCATCCATCACTACAACCCTCATTCAAGTCATAGCATTGGATCCATCTTTAGAAGCTTCCATATACAACCCAACATGGTACAAGTTATTGCTTACCCTGAAGTCGCTCTAGTGTCACATGTGGCTATTAGAAATAACTATGTAACAAATTTAACCATTCATCTTACGACAACTCCACCGACAGTCGAGTAGGAGCTTATATGAAATAATGATAATTAGGCCTTTGCTAGAGATGATTGAGAAATAAACATAAATATCTACGTCAATAAGATGTGGCCTCTGTCAAAAAAGAGGTCATGGTGACAAATCAGCCGCTAAAGAATAGGCTCATGAGGTGGCAATAGGAGTGATTGTTCTTTGCGGTGAAGCTTTGGAGTTGGATGACGTGGTGCTGAAATGAAAATGCTAAATTTAATGCAAACGCATCAACATAAGTAAGTAGAGTGAACCACAACATAAACATAAAGGAGATCAAGAAAATGCACAAATAATGAGGCATCAAGATTTATATGGTTTGGCTTCAACCAAATTTACATATATAAGAGATGAGGGACAATCTTATCCACCATCAACGAAGCCATAAATATAATTTACAAATAAAATGAACACTTATTATATCTTCTCAAATCCCAAATACACTCACATGCTAACTAAGAAGAAACCTATAAAACATCCACATATAATTTTAACTAACGCCACAGTACCAGCCTGAGGTTCCATGATGTAAAAGAATCAAGAGTTGTCTCACAAGCTTCTGAGACAAATAGCAACCATCTGGAAGACCCTACGTAGGGTCCTTTCCAAGAGCTGCTCCTTCAACCTGCAGCTTCACTAGCCGCCAATAGTCCTAGAATAGAACGGGAGAACACCTCCAATTCCCAATCTGATGCCATCCTATATTGCCCTCAAAATCGAGAGTTACTTGTAGCAAAGCAGTCGCAAGTCCATATAAGGAATAATTGACGGAAAATAACAAAGTATATCAAAGCCTTAAACCAATACCTAATCAAATGACATGTAAATCCATCATGAATACAGTGATTGAGTCAAATAAAGACCTATACATTTATCATTGTCAGAAAGCCTTTAACATTGATGTGGGCTTAATCGCTAAAGTCAAAGCCTTCTTCCCTTCATATATGGCCTCAGCTTGAACAATATGATTTGGATTACTAATTCTAATCACCATTAATTGAGGATTAATTAGGAGGCCTACCTCACTAATCTGAGGAGATTCCAAACAGAAGGCTATCTTCCCCATATTCAATTTAAATGTTTAACTGGCTATTTCAACACTTTTATTCCATATCTTCATCTAGAAAGCCAATCCTCCATCTTCAGGCTTAATTTCCTCAACCAAGTAACTTCCATAAGAAAGCCTAAATCTAGGCTGATTTTGCAAAACCAGAGAACACCAGAACGAAAAAGGTGAGAAAAAGTCTGAAAGAAAGCAAAATATTTTTCTTTTAGCGCACTCCCTTTCCTGCGCTACACTCTAGAAATCATTCATAGTGAAAATCCAATCCATACCTAACAGACCAAAAGATAACAAGGACAACACAAAGAATAACGCCTTAAAAGTTTTAATCTTTGAACAAAATCACACACCAAATTAGAAGAGAACATTGCGGGAGAATCGAGCAAACCGCCTGGGCTGAGTCCAGGTGGCACCGTGAATAACGGCGACGGCGCCACCATCAAATTCATCGGCCGGCTATGCCCCAAATTCAAGCTCGCTCGCTCTCTTCCACCTCCTCCACGAGCATCGACCGCCGTCGTCGGCACCGACATAGCGCCAGCAAGGAGCTGCGAGAAGGATCGGTACTCGGACTCTGGTTCAAAGAAGCTTCGATGGCCAGCGTCATCGGACCGGGACTTGCCTCCGCTGGCCCGCCGCGGAAGAGGCTTTCCACCGTGGAACGCGGAGGAAGTGATATCGAGGGCCGGTTCACCTCCGCCGCCGACGAAACAGCGCCGCCATTCTCTGACATCGGATTGGAATCGAACGGCAGAACGAAAAACCTAAACTTTTCCTCAAAAAAAATTTTTTTTTGGAAAACTTCAAATCGATCTTTTCGGAATTACTGAAGAAGATTTGTACCGGATTGCTTAGTACTTCTCAGACGGCTTCGAGGAAGTGGACGGCGTGGAAATTTGGAAACGAGAAAGGACGTCAGACGGGAAGCTGAAATGAACTAAATTCATTCCAAATTAAATTCAGATCCAAATGTAGAACGTTGACTCCACCAGCTAAACAAATGACGAAATTGACCCTGTCCTTGGGATAATTTATCAAATTAGGTAATTCAACGGTTTAACCCGCCAATAGAAAACCTCGCGGCGGTTGATTTCTTGTATTAGCGATTTAAAATTTTTATTTAAAATTATAATTAAGCCTTTGTTTGGTATAACTTTCTTAATTTTTTTTTTTAATTAATAAATTTTATACTAAAAATTATTTAAAAAAATAATTAAAAAAACTGTCACAAATAAAATTTAAGTTATATGAAATAAAAATGTACTTTTTTTTTTTTGCTTAAATGTATTTATGATCAATATTAACTTGAATGAGTGATATGACTTGTACATTGGAGTATTGAATTGTCTTGGCCTTCTAACAAATAAGTGATTCTTGTTTGTCAAGAAATAAGAGTTATCATTATTATTAGGACAATCAATATTTGACACAATCCAAAAATTTGACACGAACTTTATCAAAAAATTTCGGATTTAGTTCAATACGAACCCAACCCAGTTGAGTTCAAGTTAGGGATTTCGATCCATTTGCAAAACCGGGTTGAGTTCATGTTGACTCGAAAACCCAAATAAACTCAGTTTGATCCGTTTTTAATTAATTTAAGTGAGTTTTAGAAGATTTTTCTAAAATAAGTAAATGCTATTTCCAAAAAATAATAAAACATGTTGTCCAAAATGAATAAAGCTTTGTTATGTTAAATTGATTAAAATAAATCTTACAGTAATTTGATTTAAGTTTAAATAAATTGAATTAAATACAAATATTTTAGTAAACATATCTGAAGCAGGTCGAGTTCAGGTCTGAAAAATCGACCTGTAAAAACGACCAGTTTTAATCCTTCGCTCACATCAATCGAATGATTAAAAACTGGCCAACATTAGAGATCATAGATTTGGAGATCAGCTCAACGCAATAACACAATCTAAGGTTGGTGAAAGTTTTTGTATGTTTCTTAGAGGATTGATGATTTCAAAGGATGTGAAGAGAACAATGTTGTTGTCAAATAATCTTTATTATGAGAGTTTCTTAAGATCTTTTTTAATTAAGAGTTAGTGTACTTGATATTTGAAAAGAGCTAAAGAGAATTTTTTATTGTTTATGTTTTTTATATAACTTTTTAAATAGTGGATCAAATCCTTTCCCCTCCACCATGGACTCAAAAGTTATTCAAATTCATACATGTAAATCTTGGTTCATCTTTCTTTGTGTACGTTTGGAACCGCTTTTTTACTGCTTCTTAAAGCAACTTCTAGTACAAAAAATTATTAGGAAGCTACTTTAAGAAACAAAAAAAAAATTATCTCAAACAAAACCTTAGTGTCTGCTATGCAGTCCCTAATGATGCTTTGTGTCAAGTTTTGATGCTTACATTTCAACACATTTTCATCTATTTAATTTGCAAAATGGTTTATATCAGGTAATCTTTAATAGAGAGATTATGATATATACAACGTCACATCCCTCTAGAAAGTAATTATTTGATGTTTCTTGCCAATGTGATCAATTCCAATTTTCTTAGATTGCTTAAGACCTTTCTTCAAGAACAAAAAAAAATGAGCTATTAAATTTGATAAGGATTGTACAAGAGGAGAATGATAGATTCTAAATTTTAATGAACAACAAAATATTTCATTTCTATAAAAAGTGACTGTTTAGAAGAAAAGCAATCAAAAACCTCCATACCAATCACTATTCTCCTCAAATGAAAATATTATACATCATCAAGTATGATGGATCAAAGTCTCATAGATCTTACGAGGGACTACTCGTCAACTATTTGAATTGTATTTAACTATACAAAAAGGCTCCAAGACTAGTTGCCATTTGAATACTTAACCAAATCATAGGAAATGATATTATTGATTAGATAGTATATTATATTGGGACTCAAGTAAAACATAATACACTACCGAGGGGACACCAATAAAAATATAATATAGTAAGCTAACTCAAGATTCAATTTGTTATTGCAATTTGATTGAGTCCAATATACCAGTTAATATTTTTGCCCATGGTACCTGCAATAGGGCAAATTATTGGGTCAGGTGACCAGAGGCGAAAAATAAGTTCGGACATCCAATAAAAATTTGCAGCGTCACCTTGCGCTTTTTGACTTGCGCTTTAGTTGCGTTTTTTGACTTGCGCTTTAGTTGTGCTTTACCTGCGCTTTAGTTGCGCTTTATCTGCGCTTTACTTGCGCTAAATTTAAAATAATATTTTATTAATATCCGGACGTATCTCTGTGTTCAGTTACCTGACCCAATAATTTGCCCTGCAATAGAGGGCGGTGAGACCTGCAATGCTTTATGGTGCCGAATATTGACCACTAAAAGAGAAGCATAATACTAAATTAAGAGTTGCAGAGATAAGGATGCTCAGATGGATGAGTGGCTTTGCCCTTAGAGATAGGATACGAAATGAGCATATACTTGAAAAGGTTGGAGTAGCTCCAGTGGAAGATAAGAGTAGAGAGAGTCCCCTTAGATGGTTTGGTCACATAAAATGGTGGCCTTCCGAGGACCCGGTTAGGAAAGTTGAGGTATTAGATTTGACTTATGTAAGAAAGATAGAGGTATAGCTAAAAAGACTTGGTTATAAAATATTAGAAATGATCTTTCTTTATTAGATTTAAACGAGAATTTAACTTTTAGTATGACAATGAAAAAAAAAAGATTCATGTAACTGATCCCATGTAATGGGACAAAGGTTTGATGTTGTTGTTGTTGTTGTTTTTGTTGTTGTAGTACCTAGTATAAGTGCATTAACTAATCCTATAGTTGATCAGTAATACAACTAAATTTAACATAGTACTACTAGGAATTGATTATAAACTTACTTGATCAACCAATCCACCATGCACATGCCTTCTCATCCCATATTTCACATATCTAAAATCTGGAGAACTGGAAGCCTTACTTCTCTGACGGTTCTGAGAAGGAGCTCGGCCTGAATCTCAATTGAGAACTGCAATGATAGCTTCACGCATCACACGATCCCATGAATAATTTCTTTTCATCACCTGATGGACATAGCTTTTAATCACCGGCTTTGATCATTCCACTGTGCATTTGATTAGAACACTTTCCTTAATGATTCTAACAAACAAGAAATTCAAACTGCTTTCAATTCTGTGTAATGATGAGGCTTGTTTCAGTAGAACAACTTTAATTTCATCTCCATCAAAGCACAACAGCTATGCTTGAGAGGCACTTTAAAAAAAGGTCTTACGGATTCAAGGTCCGGTTTTTCCAATAATCCCCACAGCAATACTCTTAATCCAATATGCTTCAAAGAAAGGTTGAAATTCCATGGAAATGTAGCCATTCTTCTTCAATTTAGCTCAATTTCTTTGAATCATTTAGCCTCCATTCATTCTTTATAAAGCATCAAACATTTACTTCAGCTGCTACATATCCAAGCTGCTTTAAATGTTTCCCCAACCTCTTAAGCATTCTAAGAATTCTATCCGTCTGAGGGTGCATTCTATCTCCAACTGTGAACTCATGAACAACATTATTGAGCTCAATCCAACTTGATCCAGCCTGCTTTTGCCCGCCAGCATCTTTCATTTTCAATCTAGCCTTAGCCATTCCATCCCATTTTCCAGCAGATGCATATATATTAGAAATGATTGCAAAGTTCCCTACATCTGATGATTCCAGTCTCATCAATTCATCAACAACCTTCTCAGCAAGGTCTACATTGTTATGAACCTTACAAGCATTGAGAAGGCTACCCCATATTACGGCATTTGGCTCAAAAGGCATTGTCTTGGCGAGATTATAAGCCTCCATTAGGATACCTCGGCGGCCAAGAAGATCAATAAGGCATCCATAGTGCTCAATCTCAGGGACAATCCCATAGTCCTCCATAGTGGAGAAATACCTACGAGACTCTTTGATAAGCCCCATGTGAGTACAAGCGCAAAGCACACCTATGAAGGTAACACCATCAGGCAAGAAACCTTCCTCCTCCATTCGAGCAAAGAGATCCAAAGCTCTCTTACCGTGACCATGTATGGCAAGGCCATGAACCATAGAATTCCAGGACACCAAATCCTTTTCTTTGATTTCTTCGAAGATGCTCCATGCCTCATCTAAATTGCCGCATTTTGCATACATATCAACCAGTGCATTGTTAATTTGAGTACTAAATC